>JAANYP010000718.1:0-147500 GCA_020465985.1 Centrapalus pauciflorus | reverse complement strand
TAGAATGACATTCAATCTACATAGAATGTCATGCAATCTGCGTAGAATGTCATGCAATCTATGTAGAATGTCGTGCAAAATGTCAAATATCATATATTCTACATAGATTACATGATAAAATATATCAAAAACACATTGAAACAAAAAAAGAAGAAGATTTCATTTAGACATTTTATCAAACACTTGGTATACAACTGATATAAAATATACCAAAAATACATAGAATAAAACTGTTAATCTACGTTGAATAACATGCAATATAAGTAGAATGACATTCAATCTACGTAGATTGACATGCAATCTACGAAGAATGGCATGCAATCTACGTAGAGTATCGACGAACATATTCTATGTACAATCTACGTAAAATGTCATGCAATCTACATGGAATGACATTCAATCTACATAGAATGAAATTCAATCTACGTAGAATGAGATGCAATCTACGTAGAATGTCATGCAATCTATGTAGAATGTCGTGTAGAATGTCAAGTATCATATATTCTACGTACATTAAATGATAAATATACCAAAAACACATTGAAACAAAAAAAATAAGATTTCATTTAGACATTTTATCGAACACTTGGTATGCAACTGATATAAAATATACCAAAAACACAATGAATAGTAATGATAATCTATAAAAAAGACATAGATTTGTATAATAAACATAAAATATATGAAATATATAAGAAACATAACATTCTACATAGATTATGAATAGTAATGTTAATCTACATAAAAAGATATAGAATTATATAACATTCTATATAGACATATAATATTTCTATATAGAATACATAATTTTTTATATAGAAAAAAAATTATTTTTTTTATAAAAAATGTTCTTTTAATATTAAAATCAATTCTAATGAAAGAAATATGAAAATGAAAAAAAAAGTAAGAGAGAGAAATTGAAAAAAAATGCATATAATAAAAAAGGTGGAGAGAGAAAGATAATATTTTTTATTCCAAAAATACCCTTTTGATCCAAGGGCTCTAAAAGGATCCTAGGTTCTCACCATTTTTAAGGTTCTTAAAAGAACCTCTCCCTATATATATATATATATATATATATGTGTGTGTGTGTGTGTGTGTGTGTGTGTGTGTGTGTGTGTTCAAAAGAGTCCCTTTAAAAATCCTGTGTACCAAGGGTACCAATCCAAAGCCACATGATTAAATAAATCAATGGTTGTGATAAAAAATGAAACTCTATGTGTATCCCCCTTTTTTTTAGCTGGAAGGGTATTTTCGTAATTACATCGATTATTCACATTACTTATTTGATCATTCAAATTACTTAATTGATCATTCACATTACTTAATTATTCATTCATAACACTTATTTAATCATTCAAAATAATTATTTGACTATTTACAATTCTTTTACACTTATTTGATCATTCACAAGAATTATTTGACCATTTACACTTCTTGTATAATTATTTGATCATTCACATTACTTAATTGACCGTTCACATTACTTAATTGACCGTTCACATTACTTAATTGACCATTCACATTACTTAAATGATCATTCACATTACTTAATTGACCATTCACATTACTTAAATGATCATTCACATTACATAATTGACCATTCAGATTACTTAAATGACCATTCACATTACTTATTTGATCATTCACATTAGTTAATTGTTCATTCACTACACTTATTTGATCATTCACAAGAATTATTTGACTTTTTACAATTTTTTAAACTTATTTGATCATTCACGACATTTATTTGATCATTCACAATAATTATTTAACTATGTACACTTCTTTTATAATTACTTGATCATTCACATTACTTAATTGATCATTTATATTACTTAATTGATCATTTACATTACTTATCTGATCATTCACAACACTTATTTGATCATCACATGAATTATTTAACTATTCACAATACTTATTTGACTATTTACATTTCTTATACACTTATTTACCATTCACAATAATTACTTGACAATTCACACTTCTTCTACACTTGTTTGATCATTCACAACACTTTTATGATCATTCACAACACTTATTTGATCATTCACTATTCTTCTACACTTATTTAATCATTCACAACACTTATTTGATCATTTACAAGAATTATTTGACCATTCATAGTATTTATTTGATCATTCACATTAATTATTTGACCATTTATAATAAGTTTAGAAAAAGTGTGAATGATCAAATAATTATTGTGAATGATCAAATAAGTGTTGTGAATGATCAAATAAGCGTAGAAAAAGTGTAAAAGTCCAATAATTATTGTGAATGATGAAATAAATACTGTAAATGGTCAAATAATTCATGTGAATGATCAAATAAGTGTTGTGAATGGTCAATTGAGTAATGTGAATGGTCATTTAAGTAATGTGAACGATCAATTAAGTAATCTGAATGGTTAATTAAGTAATGTGAATGATCAATTAAATAATGTGAATGATCATTTAAGTAATGTGAATGGTCAATTAAGTAATTTTAATGGTTAATTAAGTAATTTGAATGAACAAATAATTATAAAAGAAGTGTAAATAGTTAAATAATTATTGTGAATGATCAAATAAGTGTACAATAAGTATAAATAGCTAAAGAAGTGTTGAACGATAAATTAAGTAATGTGAATGGTTAAATAAGTAATATGAATGATCAATTAAGTAATGTGAATGGTCAATTAAGTAATGTGAATGGTCAATTAAGTAATGTGAATGATCATTTAAGTAATGTGAATGGTCAATTAAGTAATGTGAATGGTGTGAATGATCAATTAACTAATGTGAATGATCATTTAGGTAATGTGAATGCTCAATTAAGTAATGTGAATGCTCATTTAAGTAATGTGAATGGTCAATTAAGTAATGTGAATGGTGTGAATGATCAATTAAATAATGTGAATGATCATTTAAGTAATCTAAATGCTCAGTTAAGTAATGTGAATGCTCATTTAAGTAACGTGAATGTCAATTAAGTAATGTGAATGGTTAATTAAGTAATGTGAATGATCATTTAAGTAATGTGAATGATCAATTAAGTAACGTGAATGATTAATTAAGTAATTTGAATGATCATTTAAGTAATGTGAATGGTCAATTAAGTGTTGAAGAATTGTAAATGGTCAAATAAGTGTTGTGGATGATCAAATAAGTGTTGTGAATGATCAGATAAGTGTACAAGAAGGATAAATAGTTAAATAAGTGTTGTGAATGATCAATTAAGTAATGTGAATGATCAATTAACTAATGTGAATGATCAATTAATATGAATGGTGAATTAAGCAATCTGAATGGTCGTTGTTATTACGAAAAATACCATTGCCTATGTGGGGTACGCTGGATACGCAGGATTTTGAAGGGGCGCTTTTGAACCAAATTCTACACACACACACAAACACACACACACACACACACATATATATATATATATATATATATATATATATATGTGTGTGTGTGTGTGTGTGTGTGTGTGTGTGTGTGTGTGTGTGTGTATATATAGATAGATAGATAACCCTACGAAGTGTGTGGCGGATAAGATTCAGAAAGACAATTGTGTGTGGATTTTTTTGTGGGGTTCGACCGCAAAGAAACAAAACCTAGGGTTTTGTTTTTCCCGTTCTTTGTGTGTTTAATTGCATACTTGGCGCCGCTCGATCGTGTCATCACCGGTGGATACTGAAAGCGTCTCATTCGTGTATTCTTGTCATAGAATACAAAGGTATGGATTTTTATAGCTTTATCGTTTATTTATCTTATGTATACTTGATGATCAGTGTATGGAATTCGTGTTTTTAAAAAACTTCCATTGTGCATTTAATGTGATTAATGTTTATGTTTTTATGAAAAACCAATACGAATTCTCAACAGTGGTATCAGAGCCACCTCAAGTAACATAATGATAATATTATTCGTGTATTTATGTCCAATGTTCTTAAAGTTTTGATTTTTTAAATTAAAAGTGTTTAAACGGTCGAAATCAATAATTAAAGTGTTTAAGGTTTTGATTTGGCTTGGAGAAAATCGACCAAAGGTTTTGGAAACCCCATGGTGATTCTCGGCCAATCTTGGAGTTCCTTGGAGCTCGGGATTTTAAAACCTTAGTTCGTTTTATTTAGTTGATGTTTGATTGTTAAAAAGTGTTTAATTGATTAAAGTCGAAAATTAAACGTTTCGGTTCGCGAAATCAAACCTAGAGATTTCGGCCATGGGTTAAGACTCATGACCTCTCGGTTATGATGTGGTAGCCGAATTGATGGATGGTTTATTCAGTCGTGTCGTTTAATTCACAGTTAAACTCGAACGATTAAATTAAATACGTGAAAATCGAATTAATAAATAAAAAAGTGTTTGGTTATTAATATTTAAACATTTGTGACTAAATATATGTAAACATGTTTTCGGTTTTATAAAATTAAAGTAGGAGACTTTATTAGTTTTATAAAATTCACAAATCGGTTTAAATATTATTCGATTCGATAGTTAAACGATTAATTGGAATATGGAAATCGAAATAATCAAAGTGAGTTGATTAAAGGCTTCGATTAATTTCAGCCGTCAAAGGGTTTAACACCCTATTTGTATTCGGTTCATATGGGTTATTGAACCCAAGTATGAATCGGTTAAGTTGGTTCGTTTCCGTTTTCCGGTAATTCGTCATTTAAATTAAATCGGTTTTAATTAAAATTTAAGTTTTAATGTTGAAATTAAAATTAATGGTAATTTTAATTTATAACTAGAGTTAATTTATGCATTTAATGTTTAGTTCCATAAAATGCATTATTAAATTAAAGGGAGTTTAATTTAAGGATTCTATTTTCAAATTGATGAAATCGTGACTTTGAGTTTCATGCTCGGTCATGGTTTAATGTTTTGAGATTTAATCTCGACACTAACGTTTTTGGTTGAAATCGTTTAAAACCATAAAAAAATTTCAGTTTTACTTAAGATGATCAATTTTCTTAAATCCTTTAATAAGAAAATATTATTGGTAAAAGATTGTTCATTTAGAAAATTGACATTTTAAATAAAGTTTATTCATTTTTGGAAAGGTGTTTTCAACTAAATAATAGTTGATTGATAATTACTTAAAGGAAGTTTAAATTATTTATCAATATTATTTCAAGATAATAACTACATTTATTAAAGGTTGTTTAATAAAAGTTTCTTAAAATAGTAAGTTTAAGTTTCAAAGGTGTTTGAATGGTTAATTGAATATTTTAAGAAAAGTATAGTTATGAATCCAAAGATAATGCAAAGATGGAATTAAATTTGAAAATTTTCGGGAAAAAGTTTCTAATTATGGAAAGTGTTCCTAAATTTCGAGTTTACAAACCGTATTAAATTTAAGAACGATATTGGACATGATTACTTCAATTAATGGTAGATTAATTGGTCTTGGAATTATTTTCATGGCAAAATGAAAATGAATTCTGGATTATTAATATGCTTTACTGCTTTATTAATGTTTGTGACATAGCCAAGCCTTGAGACCCCTTTGTTTAGAGGTTGTTTATTTAATCATGATGTTTGCTATTTTTATTATTGGTTATTTTGGGAAGGCCAGCGTCCCATTGGAATCCCGGTTATATAATGTAATCTGTAATAGGTTAGAAAATAGGCAAATGTATTTAGATTAAAATTATGTAAAAATCTTGGCGAAGATGTCCATCAAGAAGGAGGTCATTCATCAAGGACGCTTGGTGATATCATCGGATGCTAAGGCTAGTGGGAGCTTAAAGAGTTCATCCTTCTTGCCTTGTTGTTGATTTTTTCCCTTAGGTTTTGACCTAATTGGTTTGTCCGTATGGCTCTCGGAAACCAATTTAGTTTCGGCAAGGCTACGTCACCATGTGATTGTATGTTTTATTTAATTATGCTTTATATCTGCGTGATTGTGGTGACAAAGTAGATAAATAAAAGAAATCAAAACAACAATCATTTTTGATGAAAAATTAAAGTATTTAAAAGAAAGTTTAATTGGAAACATTAATTATTTTGTCAAGTGTTAGATATGACATTTTTATGAAATTAGTTTTTTAAATAAAAATTTATTTTTAAAATGTCATATGATCAAAGAGTTGAAATTTTTAAAACTGGTACATTAACTGGATTGTTTACCAAAATTAGTGGTGTCTTGGACAGTCATGCCTGGGTTGTGGTTGTAGGAATTTTCGAGAGGTTTACAACCGAAAGGATCCTCCCTGCTGACTAACCTGACTGACCACTAGTTCTTGGTAAAAGACTGGTTATACACCCAAATTAAAAATCTAACACAACACACCGTCCATATAGTGGCACTCACGGTGACCGGTCGTCGTAAGTAGTTTCAGGTTTCGTTGGGTGCTTATGCCGCAAACTCGGGAAGGTGTGAGGTAAGCACTGCGGATCCTAAGTGAGACTTAGGCCATTGACTTGCAGTTTTTATATGGTGTGTGTTAGTGGTGGTTCCTCAGTAAGACTGTTGCCCAAGGTGTGGATGAAATTAAACATGATCAATTTAAGAAATGGAAAATCTCATAAGATCTAAGAGTTGCAAGGGGGTTGTAATTGGTAATAAGTTGCCTGCATGAGTAGCTTATTCATGTAGGTTCGCCCTTCGTTGGGTGCATGAATAAGTAAAATGGTTCTTAGGATTAATAAATCATTTTCTAAATTTTGGGTTATTGATTTATTAATGGTTAATCAAATACTAATTTTTGAAAAATTGTTTTAGATGGTTGGAAGAGGCAGAGGTAGAAGCAGTTTAAACAATTACAACAACAATGACAACAACAACGATAACAATGATAACATCAATCTCCTTCCTCCACCTCCTCCTATTACTAATCCCTCTCAAATGCACAACACTGCTACTCCGAGATCCATTCTAGACAAAGGAAAAATTAGAGGAAATAATTTCCTGGACTGGGAACGTAATCTAACGATTTTTCTGAGAATGGAGCGAAAGTCGTATGTTCTGGAAAGGGCACTAGGACCTACTCCTGCAGAGACTGCTACTATTGAGGAGAGAAATCTCCACAAGAAGCACTCTGAGGATGCGGTTGATGTTGCATGTCTAATGCTAGCGACCATGACATTTGAGCTGCAAACTAACCTTATGGATGTCCCAGCTTACCAGATGTATCGCCAGCTGAAGCATATGTTCCAAACTCAGGCTCGGACTGAGAGATATAATACGACTAGGGCTCTAAACTCCTGCAAAATGGCAGAAGGAACAGCTGTCGGACCCCATGTGCTGAAGATGAAGGGTTATCTGGAACATCTTAGCAGGCTTGGGTATCCCGTGACACAGAGATGGCCACGGATCTGATTCTCAATTCCTTGTCGAAGGACTTTAAGCAATTTGTAATTAATTACAATATGCATAATATGGAGAAGACGATTAGTGAGCTGCATCACATGCTCCAGACTGCTGAAGAGAGCATGGGTCTGAAGCCTTCTGAGAAGCCTAAGGATGTGCTGATGGTTAAAGAGGGAAGGATTAAAAAGAGAGGAAAAGGAAAGAGACGGAAGGGAAAGCAAGTTCCCAAGCTGGAGGCCAAAGCTGAAGAGCAGTAGAAGCCTAAGACCAAAGAAGTCAAAGCCAAGATTGACAAATGCTTTGAGTGTCAGGAAACTGAGCACTGGAAGAGGAATTGTCCTAAATACTTGGAAAGGATTAAGGCCGAACGTGTTGGGACTTCAGGTATCTGAATTATTTTCACTTCTTATGATTGTTCTTGGTTATGTGATTTCCAATGAACTAACGTTCTTTGCAAAATGTTTGTAGGAACTAAAGAGAAGTGAAGAGGGATGACGAAAGCAGTGAGAGCATGAAGATCTTTTTCTAGATTACTCTACTTAGTGCTTATGTTATCATATCATGGTGTTTAGACAATTTATTTAGTCATTTTAATAATTTGTTTTTGAGATATATGCTTGAAGGTCTTTGAATAAAAGTGTTTATTAAATATTTATGTCAGGAACAGAATGTAACTACCTAAGATTAACTGATTTGAATTGATCAGAGTATAAACCAATAATCTTGTATTGAATCAAAGTCAAATTAAGAAGTTTGCAGAATAACACTTAATTGTTTTAAGAAAAGCTTTTAGAATCAATAATAGGTAAATATAATTGAATAAACAAACTTGCTTGTATTGCTGAACTTCAATGATTACAATCACCTCCAATCTGTTTGATTAGACGAAGAACACAAATTGTTCTTAGGGTTTTACAACCTTAGAGGCTTATGAAAACTTAAACAAAAAGAATTACAAACTTGAACGTGCAGAAAACTTAATTACAATAGAAAAACCTATTCTATGTATTTATAATGCTTTCTGATTTGTGTCCTTGAAGGACTCTGACTTCTCTGATAGTGGATATGCTAGAATCTTCGTGTAAATATCTTTTCCTGAATATCAGCACTTTCTGTTTATGAAACTGTTGAGCAGCTTGAATCACTTAGCAGCTTGAACAGAGCAGCTTGAGTGAATTTACTCTCGCAGCTTGAACTTTTATACTAGCAGCTCGAACTTCTTCAACTAACAGCATGAACTTTGTAATTACATAGAAAATCTACTAACAGTCTGAGAAATCTAACTAACAGTTTGAACTACTTAGAATATTTCCCAACAATCTCCCCCTAACTCAAATTCTTTACACAAGACTTTAAGTTCTATACAAATAAGGAAATAAAACAAAGTAAAACTATTATTTACAAACCAAGGCTTTCAAAAACCTACAACTGTGCAAGTTTCTGATTGACAGCCTTTAAAAATTCTCTCTTCAGATCTTCTCTATCACAATATATTCTCACTGATTTTATCTAAAGTAACAAAGCCTTTGGAAGATCATAAAACTCAAAATTGAAGTACATACCGGATCCATTTGCAAATTTGAGTCTGTAAGTCTTTGATTTGACAAACAGATCAACTTGTGCAATCTTCATCTCCTTGGCATCTTCTATATCTTTCCTTATTGACTAAGGATCAAAAATGCTCTTCAGATCTTTGATGGCTTGCTTTACTTGTGGAAGAGATGATCTAACTTGTGTTACAGACCCAACATGATGCATTCTTGTAAGCTCATCTCTGGTCATCCCTTGGACTCTATGCATTAAGCTTTTATACTCTTCCTCAGGACCAGATTCCCTTCTTACTATAAACTGATATCTTAAGTCAATGTTGTCCATTGGCTTAGCATACCAGTAATTAATAAGGGGTTTTGTGAAGTCATGTTGGTCTAAGGATTTCTCCATTTCCATCACTTTCTGCAGCTGTTGTTCAAAAAATATCCTTTTAACCTGATCAAGCTTTGCCTGTGAAATTGTATCTGATTGGGGAATAGAAGCAGCAGCTTGACCAAAAGGAGCAGTATCACTCTCACCAGCTTGATCATTACTTATACCAGCTTGAGCTGGTTCTTGTTGACTTTGGACTTCTTGGGAGACTCTGGCTACCTTTCGTTTTTCCATTTCTTTATCATGGATGTCTTGTAGTCTCTCTGTGCTAATGGACTGAGCCATCTTCTGTGGAATGCCTGCTGAAAAGGCAAAATTGATTAAGAACCTTCTATGCTCAGCCTTTGAATTCCCTGTTGGCATTTTCCTCTTCCTTTCATTTTGCTTGACCACAAACCCTCTCAGGTAATAACCTAAGGTTTCAACATCTTGCATTGGGGCCTGGGTTTGCTGGTCTAGATCCTGATCTTGTTCTTCTGCTATCTTTCTGGCAATTTCAGCATCATAGGCAATTTGGGCATCTCTAGAAGAAAATTTGTGCTTTCGAGACTCAATGAGAATACCCTTGCCCTTATCCTTGGTAGCAGAAGATGTAGCTTGGACTGTACTGATGGGAGCCTGAATTCCTTCTCTGATAACAACCCCAGTTGTTCTTGTAGGAGCAGCTTGAGTTTCTAGGCTAACAGCTTGAGAAGCTGTTGGGACTGCTAGCCTAGAATCTTGGACTGTTGGAGCTGCTTGGACTGATTGAGCGATCTCCTGATTCTCCCCCTTTTTGGAAGCATTGGTTTGGTCAGGAGGACCTACAACCTTTGCTAATTGGGTTCGAATAAGTTGCTCTAGTTTAATGATCTTATTTCCACAGAGGGTGAACCCTTTGTGAAGATAATCCATTCTTTGGTTTTGAGCAGCTTCATTTTGTCTGAGTGCAATAATTTGTGCCCCCTGTGCAGCAATGATGGACTGATGGTATTCCAACATTGCTACAACAGGCTGCAGCTTCGGATCCGTTAATAGCATTAGTTGCAGACTAGTCTCAAGATCAGCAAACGAATGTGGTGCTTGTGATCTATCACTGGCAGGAATACCAAAAGTAGAAACCTCTGGGCCCCTCTGTTCTTGGTACTGGGGACTTCCAGATGGTGCTTGCACACCTTCTATTGCCATGGGTGTGGTCTTATTGATGTTGACACTGTCCTGTGCCTCTTGTGCAGATGCAACAGTAGTGTCAGCCACAGAACCCATATGGACATCCTCTGTTGCGATGTCCACCTCCAAATTGAGGTTGGGAGTGTCTTCAATGGGTACCCTTTGGGTATTCTGTGCAGAATTATCGTCCTGCACAGGGTTATTTGGCTCTTGTAAGAGGGCTGAGGAGGAAGGAGCTCCTGGACCTCTTTTCCTTTTGTATAATATGATAGGGGATGTTGGCTTAACAATAGGAACAGAAGGCATTTGTGTATCGTGAGGAGTGGGTTGGGGTCCGGGGGTGAAGCAGTAATGTTAGGCTGAGCCTGCTCAGGACCCTCTCCTCTGTTTCCTGGAATGATGTCCAACATTGCCGAAGGCAATGGGACATCAACAGTCAAAACATTGGCACTTGTTTTTAAAAGACGTTTTATTGATGGTAAAGAGTGCCTATGGGAAACATGAATCCTTTTATATATATTGTAATTACTGCAAGTTCTTGGAATAATTTCAGCCAAAAATCTAGGATACATAAAAAATTTCCCATGTTTTAGGGCATGATGCCTTAGCATACCTTGAAAAATCATATTAGAAAAATTGAACTGTTGGCCCGTTGATAAACACACTAAGGCAGTGGCTATATTTGATGAAAATTCTGACCAACCAGTTCTTTTTGGGCTTATACATTTCTGAATAATATGTACAATATACTTCCACTTAGGGGCAAAATTTGTTTTAAAGAAAGTAAAAGATTCAGCAGGATCCCTATATCCAATATTATGAAGACCGTTGTGCAAAGCAGTAAGAGATAGGTCTGATATACCTGAGGCATCTTGAAGATGCAGATGTTGGCGTATGATCTCCTCAGTGATAGAAACAGTATTGCCATCAATTTTGGATGTCAAAGATGTGACTCCATTAACGGTTTTGAGGGCGGCATGTTTCCAAAACTGTTCTATATGAGATATGTAGATAGTGGGATTTATAGTAAGGGCATGATGGATATGGGAACTTCGAAGGAAGTCCATCATGTCGTGGAATGGGGCAAGATCAGCATGTTTTATAGAGTAGGTAGACAGTTGTGTTCTTTGACGAACTCCATTGATGATCGATGAATTAGGGTTTCAGTGATGTGCGTGGGAATTAGAGAATCGAATGAAGGTTGTGAAAGATATTTTGCAACTGGTAGTTGCAATAGAACGAAACTGGAACCTTTAAAGGTTTTGAAAATATCTAAACCCGCGCACATACTTATGGAAATTACCATATTACCCTGCACACTTTGATAGATCAAGTGAAACAACTAACACTCCGAGAAAATGAACTAGCAGCTTAAGATTATACTCAAGCTGTTAGTTGAAAATTAAGCACCAGCTAATGAAACAGTGACTCCCCCTTAATCAAGCATATGTAGTACAAATAATTTTCCTATAATAAGAGAGAATAAAGAAAAACAAATTAATCCATATTAACCATACCAATATTTGATACTAGGAAGGTGAATCTTCCTACATCAAATGGTTTTGTAAATAGATCAGCTAACTGATCATCAGTATGAATTTTGGTGACTTGGATTAATTTCTTCTCATTACAGTCCCTTGTAAAATGAAATCTAATTTCTATATGCTTGGTTTTGGGAAATTTCACTGGATTTTGTACAATGTTAATTGTACTTGAGTTGTCAATATAAATGGGAGTGGATAGAAAATTCATACCATAGTCTCTCAGTTGATTCTGAATCCACATCACTTGGGAGCAGCAACTTGCAGCTGCTACATATTCTGCTTCAGTAGAGGAAGTGGAGACAGTTGTTTGCTTTTTGCACTGCCAAGAGACCAACCTTGCTCCCAGATATTGGCATCCACCAGTTGTGGATTTTCTGTCAATGTTGCATCCTCCATAATCACTGTAAGAATAGGCTGTTAATTCAAGAGGAGAGTCTTTAGGATACGAAAGGCCTAAATGTGGTTGGCCTTTGAGATATCTAAAGATTCTCTTAACAGCAACCAGATGGGAGTCCTTTGGAGAACATTGATACCTGGCACAAACACAAACAGCAAACATAATATCAGGTCTAGTGGATGTTAGATACATAAGAGATCCTATTAGAGATCTGTATAGATGAATGTCCACATCTATTCCATCTTTGTCCGTATGAAGCTGCTTGTGAGGATCCATTGGAGTACTTGAAACTTTGGTATCTTAGTACCCAAACTTTTCCAGTATGTCTTTAACATACTTTGATTAGCTTATGAAGAGTCCTGTGGGCTTCTGCTTGACCTGCAATCCTAGAAAGAAGGTGAGTTCTCCCATTGAACTCATTTGAAACTTTTTGTGCATTAAGGCCTCAAATTCTTTGCACAGACTGTCATTGGTTGACCCAAAGATAATATCATCAACATATATCTGTACAAGCAGAATCTCAGATTTGATGGACTTTGTGAATAATGTTTTGTCCAGAGTACCTCTCTTGAATCCATTCTGTAGAAGGTATGATGACAAAGTGTCATACCATGCTCTAGGGGCTTGGTGGAGTCCATAGAGGGCCTTGTCTAGTTTGTAGACTCTGTCTGGATACTTGTAGTCCTCTAATCCAAGAGGTTGACACACATAGACCTCTTCTTCAATTGTGCCATACAGAAAAGCAGACTTCACATCCATTTGATACACTTTGAACCCTTTGAAGCTTGCATAAGCTAGGAACAGTCTGATTGCTTCAATTCTTGCCACTGGAGCAAAGACATCATCATAGTCTATTCCTTCTTCTTGTGTGTACCCTTGTGCTACTAGTCTTGCTTTGTTCTTGATGACTGTCCCTCTCTCATCCTTCTTGTTTCTAAACACCCATCTTGTACCAATGGCTCTTTTTCCCTTAGGAAGATCAACAAGTGTCCATACATTCTGAATCTTGAATTGTAGTAGCTCTTCCTGCATTGCCTCAATCCAAGATGAATCTTTTAAAGCCTCTGATGCCTTTTTAGGTTCTAGCTGAGACATGAAACAGGCATGTTCAAATGCAGCTAGACTAAATTCAGGAACTGCTGGTTCAACAACAGCAGTCTCCTTGTGAACCATTGTCCTTGTTTGCACAGGAGTACGTGGATCACCCATTACTTGATTGAGAGGATGATCCTTGTGAACCCTGAGTGTAGGCTCTCTATCTGTCTGGAAAGAGGATCCAAGATTTGTATCATCTCCATCAGGTACAGTTGATGGTTCAGCTTCTGGAACAGCTTGACTTGAATCTGAGACTGTTTCCCTTTGAGTTGGAGCTGTTATCTCAGGACTTGGGATCTGCACTTCAGTGTCTAGATGTGAATCATATTGAGCATTTAGAACCCCTGGAGGGTCACAAGACAGAATTGGTATAATTGTATACGCATCCCAGTTATTTGAATCTGCAGCAGTTTGAAAGTTTGGGCCAACAGCTTGATCATTTGTGCTACCAACATGAGAATTTGTGTTGACAGCTTCAATCCTGTTTGCATCAGATTCTGCAGTATACTCAACATAGCTCAGAGAATTTGTTAGTGAATCTAAATCAAACAACCAATCAGGACCAGTGCCTTTGATATTTGCAGTATTTTCATTAAATTCAACATTGGCACTTTCTTCAATGGTTTTAGACACACTGTTATATACTCTATAGGCTTTGCTTTGATTTGAGTATCCTACAAAGAAACCTTCTTCAGCCTTGTTTTCAGACTTCCCTAAGTGAGTCTTAGTGTGAAGAATGGTACATGGACAGCCAAAAGACTTGAAAAAGGCTATTAGGGGTAGTCTATTATGGAATAACTCATATGGAGTTTTCCATTGTGATTGAACAACCTGAACCCTATTTAGAACATAACAGGCTGTATTAACTGCTTCTGCCCAAAAGGTCATTGGCAGTTTTGAATCAACTAGCATGGTTCTAGCAGCCTCAATTAATGTTCTGTTCTTTCTTTCAGCTACACCATTTTGTTGTGGTGTTCTTGGTGCACTATATTGCCTAGCAATACCTTTGGACTCACAAAAACTGTTTGGGATATGGTTTTTAAACTCAGTACCATTGTCTGATCTTATCACTTTAACTTTGGAATTGGACTGATTTTCTAACTTAAGAATTAATGATTTAACTAACTCAGCAGTTTCATCTTTAGACCTAAGAAAGTAAACCCAAGTGAATCTGGTGAAATCATCAACAATGACTAAACAGTAAGCCCTTTTATTCAAACTCAAAACGGATGTTGGACCAAATAGACCCATATGAATCAGATGAAGTGCAGATGAGATTGAATTTACTACTTTGGCCTTATGAGAAGTTTTGTGTTGCTTGCCTTAAAGACATGCTACACAATGATCATCATATATGAACTCCTTTTGTGGTAAACCTCTTACCAAGTTCTTTTTGACTAAATATTCATGGATTTGAAGTTCATGTGACACATACTTCTGTGCCAAAGAGCAGACTCATTGGATGATGCTTTGGATATCAAACAGCTTAAAGTACTTGATTTGGATAAAAGTTCTGTGTCCAAACAGTATACATTATCCTTTCTAGGTGTTCTTAGTAAAACAAGATTTTCAGGAATCGTAAAATCTTTTGAAAGGACAATGCACTCAGAATTTGTAAACAAAACAATATTTTGTTTGTCACAGATTTGAGACACACTCAATAAGTTATACTTAAGCTGTTCAACATACAAAACATCATTGAAAATCATGTTGCCTGCATTAACAGTACCTTTACCTGTAACCTTACCTCCTTTGGAGTTGACTCCAAATGCAACAAATCCTCCTTCAAAGCCTTTGAAATTTGACAAGCACTCAGAAATGCCTGTCATCTGCCTAGAGCATCCACTGTCCAAATGCCATCTTGTTTTATGTGGTGACCTGTGGTTGCTCTGCACAAATAAAAGCTTGGTTAGTAGTTGAGTAAACCCAAACCAAGTTGGTTATGGGTTGTCCTTGTGTATTGACATAACTAAACACTGTCTTTGATTTCTTATACTTAGTGAGATCCACTGATGGATTTTGTGGAGAGTATTTAGTTATCAGATGAGGTATCAAGGTATTTTGTCCATCCTTTTCAATAACAGTCTCAGATGATCCATTACCAGTCCCAACTTTGATCCTAACAGTTTTAACTGAGTCTGTAGTGCTAACAGCTTGAGAATTTGCACTAGCAGTCTCAACTTTAGACTTGGCAGTTTCAACATTTGTATCAACAGGTTCACCTGAGTTCTTACCTTTAACACACCATATCTGTTTAAAGCTTGATTTAGGCTTTGTCAAAACTTGTTTTTGGTGTGTGGATTGTTTTTTATTGACTTTTGAGAACCTGTGATCAGCAGTTTTCTTTGGAACTGATGTAGCAGAAAGTTTGGCCTTTGAATTTTTTGAATTTTGAGAATTTGTCTTTTTATGAAGCACAGTTTATTTTACAACAGATAGTTTATAAAAGCAGTCCCTGGCCAAGTGATTTTTCCTGCCACAATGGAAGCATTTTTTGACTGTTTGGATTGGAGAACCAGTTTTATTGGACAATATCTGGTTCTTGTTCCTTTGAATTCCCCCTACCTGCTGCTGTTTGGGAAACTTTTGGACACCATGCTTTTGGCATGTGCAGATGGGAACATTTTTACCCTTTTTATGATTCTTTGATGATGATGCAGTGTTACAGTTAGAAGGTATAGAGACCTGTGGAGCAGCATTACATACACTCATCTTCTCCTTTCCTTTCTTATTGGGGATTTGCGTTTCTATAGGTGCACTCATTGTTTTGTGTTCTTTCTCAACCTCTGTGCACTCACAGTCTCTATGTTGTATCAGCTCTTCTTTAGATTCAGGACTGTTTTCAAGGAAAGGATCTACAATGGTCATACACTCATCTAATGGTTCATTGACAAGCCTATCAACCACTTCACTCATTGGATGAATGTATTTGTTGTTGTATGGGGGAGGAGTCGCTCTGTATCCTATACCTTCTTTCGGATTGAGCTGAGATTTTACCCTATCTTTAAATTGGACTTCCATTAGGTGTTCCAGCTTTTGATTTGCCAATTTAAAGTTTCCTAGATCTATAGTGACAGATTCTAGTTTCTTATTAGCTTCTAACACCTTTTGTGAAGTCTCTTCTAATTTTTTATTTAGAGAGTCTATTTTCTTATTCAACTCCTTTTTCTCCCACTCATGATATGTTCTATCATGTCCCATTTGCATCTCATTATCCTTATAGTCACTGATCTGTTTTTCAAGATCTTCTATGGCCTGCATGTATTCATATCTCCTCTCTTCCATCTTAGCTAGAGTTTTACACATGCTCTCATTATGATCTCTGTACTTTTTAACCATATTTTTGCATGTTTGAAAGCAGAGTTTAGAATTTACCTCAGATGGTAGTTCAGTGGAGGTGACATTTGATGTTTCTGCCATTAGAGCTTGATTTTGAAACTCTTCCTCTGTCTGATCACTACTGTCAAACACATTGTCTTCTTGAGAGACAAGTGCTTGTGATGATGAAGCCTGATTAGTCTGCTGAGGTCTTGATGGCTGTTGACCTTGAGATCTGCATTCTCTAGCAAAGTGGCCAAGTTTGTGACATTTAAAACACTCAACTTTTGACTTATCAAAAGCTGGTTTGCCTTCTGCTCTGGCTTGAAAGTTGGTTCTGCCAGTTCTTTTCAGAAACCTTTTGGCCCTCATGGTCAGCATTGCATGTTGCCATTTCATATCCATCTCTTCTAGGTCATCTGGATGTATCTGTTCTAGATCTTCAGCATTTAGAGCAAACAGTCCGTCATTGGCAACAAAATCCTCATAGTGAACTTCAGTAGAGTTACCATCACCACCTGAAAAGGAATCACTACAATTTGATTTTTCAGATGATAGAAGAGCAGTGTTATGATTATAAGAAAAAGATTTCTTTTTAGTGTCAAACTCAGTTTCAAACACTCTCAGACTGCTGTACAGATCATCCAGCTCTATTTCATCAAGAGTGTCTTTTGTTCTCCATTGAGCAGCATAGACTGTCCACTCTTCTCCAAGAGATCTAAGGAATTTTTTGTTGACTTTATCTTCATCCAGGCTGACTTTTTCACTCTCCAATTCACTTATCAGTTTGTTGAACCTGTCAAAGATTTGAGTAAGGTTTTCATTCTTGCCACCAGAAAAGTTCTCATACTGCTGTTTCAAAAGATCCTTTTGATTTCTCTTGGAACTGACATTCCCAGCAAATCTTTTCTCTAAAGCAACCCAAAGAGAATGAGCAGTATAAAACTTTTTCGACTGATGTCGATAAGCATTAGGAATGGCTATTTGTAGAAGTGTAAGAGCTTTCACTTCATTCATTCTAGCCTTTCTTTCGAGTTCAGTTTTTGGAGGACTTTTGATAGGTTTGCCATCAGCATCAAGTTCAGGATCAACTGCAGGAGGAAATTCAACAGCTTCCCAGATGGCTTAATCAATGAATTGAATATGCTGTTGAATCCTGAGTTTCCACATCTCAAACTCAGTGGGCTTGAGCATAGTCACTTTAAGTCCTTGCCCAGATCCACTACTGCTATTTTCAAATTCCATTGCATAAAATTAAAATTTTGTTGAAGAAAGCTTCTGAATTTGAAAACAAAGAACGACCTGTGGCTTTGATACCACTTGTCAGGATCAGAATGTAACTACCTAAGATTAACTGATTTGAATTGATCAGAGTATAAATCAATAATCTTGTATTGAATCAAAGTCCAATTAAGAAGTTTGCGGAATAACACTTAATTTTTTAAGAAAAGCTTTCATAATCAATAACAGATAAATATAACTGAATAAACAAACTTGCTTGTATTGCTGAACTTCAATGATTACAATCACCTCTAATCTGTTTGATTAGACGAAGAACACAGATTGTTCTTAGGGTTTTACAACCTTAGAGGCTTATGAAAAGTTAAACAAAAAGCAATTACAAACTTGAACGTGCAGAAAACTTGATTACAATAAAAAAACCTATTCTATGTATTTATTATGCTTTCTGATTTGTTTCCTTGAAGGACTCTGACTTCTCTGATAGTAGATATGCTAGAATCTTTATGTAAATATCTTTTCCTGAATATCAGCACTTTCTGTTTATGAAACTGTTGAGCAGCTTGAATCACTTATCAGCTTGAACAGAGCAGCTTGAGTGAATTTACTCTGGCAGCTTGAACTTTTGTTCTAGCAGCTCGAACTTCTTCAACTAACAACATGAACTTTGTATTTACACAGAAAATCTACTAACAGTCTGAGAAATCTAACTAACAATTTGAACTACTTAGAATATTTCCCAACATAGTGTCGTTACCTCGAGGAGAAGTTGCTATAGGAACCAAGTGGGTCTTTAAGTGCAAAAGGGATAATCGAGGTACAGTTACTCGCAACAAGGCAATACTCATGGTAAAAGGGTTCAACCAGGAAGAAGGAATAGATTATAACGAAGTGTTAGCACCAGTGGCGAGGCTTGGGGCGATTCGTTTGTTTCTGGCATTCGCGTCCTGTAAAGGGTTTAAAGTATATCAACTTGACGTCAAGAGTGCATTCTTGTACGACAAGGTGAAGGAATTGGTGTATGTCGAACAACCGCCAGGGTTTACTGATCCAAAGTATCCCGACAGAGTATATCGACTAGATAAGGCTCTATATGGATTGCATCAGGCACCTAGGGCTTGGTATGAGACACTATTAACTCATCTTTTAGACAATGGGTTTGAGAGAAGGAGATTCGATAGTACACTATTCGTGAAAAGGAAAGGCGAAGATTTTATCTTAGTACAAGTGTACGTGGACGACATCATTTTCGGTTCGTCAAACGAGCAGATGTGCAAGGATATTGAAAAGGTCATGAAGTCGAAGTTTGAGATGAGTGCTATGGGAGAGCTAAACTTCTTTCTTGGTTTACAAGTTGAACAAAGGAAAGAAGGAACGTTTATTCATCAGACGAAGTATGTCTACGACATTTTGAAGTGCTTCGGGATGGAAGGAACAAAGCTGACCTCACACTTTAGTACTCCGGTTCAAGTGAATCATAATCTCGGACCGGGTACAGATAGTGACACTGATGTGGATCCGACTTTATATTGGGCCATGATCGGATCACTCATGTATTTGACTGCTTCTAGACCTGACATAATGTTTGTTGTGTGTATTTGTGGTAGGTTTCAAGCAAATCCAAAGGAGATGCATATGAAAGCCGTGAAACGAATTATGAGATACCTGAAGTAGAAACCGAAGCTGGGACTTTGGTATCATGCTGATGGAGATCTGGAATTGGAGGCATACACGGACTCTGATTATGGTGGATGTAGCATGAACCGGAAATCAACCACTGGAGGTTGTTAGTTCCTTGGAGGGAGGCTCTTATCCTGGCAATGTAAGAAACAAACTTTGATAGCCGTATCAACGTGCGAGGCCGAGTATGTCGCTGTTGGTAGTTGCTATTCACAGGTTTTGTGGATCCAATAACAATTGCGGGATTACGGTTTAACTTACACTCATACTCCCATTAGGATAGACAATCAATAAACAATTTCTATAACAAATAATCCAGTTAAACACAGTAAGACAAAGCACATAGACATAAGACATCACTTTATACATGATTATGCTGAAAAGAATTTGATAAAAACAGGTAAAAGTTGCAACGGAAGACAATAATGCAGATTTATTCACAAAAGCATTTGATAACTCACGCTTTGAATTGTTAGTTCAACTAAATGGCATGCTTAATCCAGAGTAACTTGACCTTAGTAGATTTTCTTTTTATAGTAAGTTATTAGTTTAGTTTATCAACTTATTTTTCTTATAAATGAAAAACAAAAGAAAAAGGAGAGAAAATTATGAAAATCTCAAAAAATGAGAATATCAAAAAATGAGTTAAGTCTTAGAATCATAGGTTCAAAGTGACGAAAATTAGCACAATCTAACAAACTCTAAGTGTTAAGCTTTCACACATAATGTACCTTAAAATCTAAGTGATATACACACTCTTGTCTGATATAATCCATGAAGGAAATCCTAACAGCTAATAAAATAATCAAGAAAACGTCATATGTGTAACTAACTTAGATGTATGACCAAAAGGTCTTCATTTCTATGTCAGAGACATACAAACAATGTTTATGAATGTGGTATGCAAATTTATCTGGGTGATGTATAGCAACATCAAAATACATCTTAAACAAAGAAATAAAAGGTTTTGTAAAGAAAATGGAAGTCAAAACAAGTCGCTTTGTTGTACGTGAGTACAGACCTGTCATCGCTGTCTTGCCGACATAAGAGGAACTCTAAGACAAACTTAGACACTTTATGGTATGTTAATATAGAACCGTGTCTGACGTTTGCCTTTTAAAGAAAATTTGCAATACCAAAGAGTCATAATCATTGTGTGTCTGCCTTGATCATAGAAGTATGTCTAAGTATGAGACACGTAAGGTAGTTTATTGATAAATAAAAAGGCCAAAGGAATTTCCAAAGTGTTGAATGTTTAAAGGGAAAACATACAGACAATCGACTTGGAATGTATATCATGACAAACAATCAAAGGAAAAAAAATTCCTAAGTGTGAAAGTGAAATAATGAAAGTGCGTTTGACACCACTATCTGATTGAACCTTCTTTGACTATCTCGCAAAAATATTCTGTTAGTATTTCTTTTCTTTAAAGTATTTTTGAGTTAATGTAATTCAATTTAATTTTATTTTTAATAAATAGGAATAAGGTCAAAAGTTACTAGGATGCATTTTTAGTTGAAGAAACAATATTGCGTGATAATCTGTTGCCTAGCGTGAATGTATTGCAAAGTTGGAAAATTTTCGTTAAATGAAAAAGTTGAAAATGTTGGATTTTATTCAACAATATTCAAAATTTTCAATTAAGTTCGAACATCAGCCAACTTCGAAGTTACATTCGAACTTATTGCAAGTTCGAACTTAACCTAAGCTCGAAGGTGGTTGGATATAAATAAGTCAACAATGCTTCATTCAATGTACTTACTTTCAAACTTAGCCTCTCAAACTTACCAAAGCGATTTCGAACTTACCTCTCGAACTTGTCGCAATTCGATTTTGCACTGTTTCTCGAAGTTTTCAACTTTTCCTCGAACCTACCCACACACTTAAGTGTATTGAACCATCTAATTTAGGACCTTTTTAGTTGCCAAAATCGACAAATTTTGAGTTTTTGTGTCATTTAGAACTAGGTGCTTTAAATTACATGTTTTAAAAGTAAAAACTTAAAATTAATGATTCATAAACTTGATTAGAACCTATTAGGACTAGATTCTACAGTTAATTAAGTCTAAAAGGGTTAAAATCATAGTTTTGAAGTTTAAAGTGTCCGAATTCGAACTTGTTCAACATCATTCGAACTTGTTCTTCGGGTTCGGACTTGTCAGGACTTCGAACTTGTCAAAAATATCTATAAGTTCAAAGTCAGACATGTTCGAATAAGGTTCTCGAACTTAAGTAAGTTCGAAGATCAAAAGAGTATTAGAACTTAAGTAAGTTCGAATGACTTACAAATCTCGAATTTAAGTAAGTTCGAAGATGTTCAAACTCGAACTTAATCAAGTTCAAATTTAAACAAGTTCGAATAACTTAAATTTTTCAATATTAATTTCTAACAGTTTGTGTATATAAATTGTGTACAGATATGGGCGATCGAGCTTTTTTCAATAAGCATAACATGGTGATGGTAGTTGATCTTCAGATGCCAGAGTGTTGGTACACCCTGTGTGACGATAGCAGTCTAATCGATCTGCGTTATGATTTAAGTAATATTCTGAATATTAACAAGTGTTTTGATATATATGTTTAATATGTGTTTGTCTGTTATTGATTGTGTGTTTGAACTTGATGTAACATATTACAAGAAGTTCAAACATAAAAGTCAAAGAGTATGTCAAGCATAAGTTAAAACATAAGTTTCATCACGTAAGTGTTTAAGTGTATTGGTTAGATTCGAATAGGTTAAGGAAGGCATTCGAATCTGTGATAGATTCGAATGTATCCTTAGATTCGAATGGGCTAGATTCGAATCTGTCAGATGGACAGATTCGAATGAGGCCTTAGGCCAGATTCGAGGTTGGCCCACAACAGACTCGAATCAGGGCCTATAATTAGGGATAGACTCGAATCATTAGCAGACCTTTGGCAGAATTCGTGAGGAATTAAGCAATAGGCGATCTCGAGTTTATCAGCTAGGTGAGTCCCGTTTCGGAGAGAATTAGTACGTAGGATCGTTTGTGTGTCGTTCGTTCAGCGTCTAATAGTCTCCGTGTTTCCGTTGGTTGAGAGTTGTCCGTCTGACCGTAAACGAGGATTCCGCACTCGTTCACGGATCCGCGTCTAGATAGATCTGTCAGTGGTAGACCTTACAAGTGGTATCAGAGCCTACGGAGTGTTCGTGGTGTTCTTCGTGTTCATCAGATACATTCTAGGTTTCTTGACGCTAGTTGGACGGTTTTTCTCTCAAAAACGTGTTTTTGAGCTTAGCAAATTCATATTCGGGAAACACTTTGTCGTTTTTCACGTTTTTGGTCGAAATCATTATTTTTCATTTGAAAAATAGTGATTTAATCCGTAAAACGTCAAAAAAATCAAAGTGTTAGCCGTTTTTCGAGTTTGCGGCGCTCGAATCTATAGGGGTAATTAGGGTTTTACTTTATTTTTCGAGTCTAACCAAAATACGCTCCTATCGAGTCAATTTCAGTCAGTTTCGAGTCTGTGGTGTGTCGAATCTGTTAATACATTCGAATTGGATCTCGAGTCTATATTGTTTCGAGTTTGTTTCGAGTTTGTTACTGTTTCGAGTCTGAGATTCGATTCTGCTGAATTTCGATTCTATTGTGCCTTCGATTCTAAGGGTCTTCGAATCTATATAGTCCTTCGAATCTGTCATCACTTCGAATCTATAGAGTCCTTCGACTCTGTCATCACTTCGAATCTAGGGAGTTCCTCGAATCTGACATTATTTCGAATCTACTTGACTTTTAAGACTTAATCGAATTTAATTTCAAAAGATTAACTATTAATTAGTTTCGAATCTATCTAGATTCGAATAAGTTAATTTAAATCAGTTTCTAATTAAATTAATTAAGTTCAAATTCAAATTCTTTCAGCTAGAAAAGATGTCGAACCTTCAGAAATTCCTTGAAATGGATCACGAAGTTGGGAAGGCCAATGCACCACCTAAGCTGATGAAAGTTGAGGATTACTACTGGTGGAAGGATAGATTCACGGATTTTGTACGATTCAACGATATGCGCATGTGGGTGTGCATTGATGAAGGGTACATTCCACCAGTATCTGAGGTTGAAGGCCGTCAAAAGGTTCTGTCATACCAAATGATGAAAGAGGATGACAAGAAACTATTTGAAGCTGAAAACAAGGCTTTCTCTATTATCCGAATGGCGTTACCTCAAGATATCTTGCACACATTTCGGACGCAGAGGACGTCGAAAGAGCTTTGGGAGTCTCTTCAGAAACGGTGTGAGGGTAATCCACGGGTACGTAGAAAGCGTACAGAGCTGTTGACCCAACAGTTTGCAATTTTCAAGGCTCTTAAGGATGAACAGTTGGATGATATTATCACACGATTTTATCATCTGATAACAGAGCTTGAAAGTCATGGTATTGAGTATTCTGACACAGACAAAAACAATAAGCTTCTTGATGCCCTACCGGCCAAATGGGCTATGTACGTGGCTATGATTAAGCTGAATGAAGATAAATACTATGCTCAATCGCTGGATGACATCGTGGGAACGTTGAGGGCATATCACTTCGAAATGATAAAGGCTGAGACTGATTACGAGCAAGTCCAAAATCCGGCTATGTATTTTTGAAAGACATCAAAATCATCAGTGACAGCTGATCAGAAGAGTGCTACAGCGTTTTTCACCGGAGAAACGTCATCACCACCAGAGTCCGATGACTCACTAAACCGCGCGTTCTTAGGGTTAGGAAGATCGGAAGAACCGCAACCTCAAGTCCAACAGGCATCGACCAGTCAGAGCTATTCTAAGATGCCAATGAGCGCAAAGTCGGCGGAAGAACATCTGAATCTGCTTGCTTCGTTTGTGGCCGCATATGGAAATTGCGTTCAAGGGAAGATTAATGATCCGGCTCTTTGGGATGAAGATTACGATCAGGTCGACCCTGATGACTTAGAGGAGATGGATCTGAAATGGCAACTGGCCATGGTAACCCAGAGGGTTAAGAGATTCATAAAGAGAACTGGGAGGAATCTACAGATGAATAACAAGGGGATAGGATTTGATAAGTCCAAGGTGAAATGCTACAACTGTCAGGGATTGGGACACTTCGCAGGGAGTGTCAAAGACCGAAGGTAGAGACATACCAGGGGCAGAGTCAGCATCAAGGACAGTACCAAAGTCAGTCCCAACAGAGATACCTTCCGAGTTCCTCATCTGGTCAGGCCAATCTAGCGGGTCTGATATCTAATGTCACTTCTGACAGACAGCTAGATGGTTCCTATGACTGGAGTTCACATCCGGAGTCCAATGCTAGAGCTTTCATGGCTGAAGTTACGGAGAATGGTTGTGATGAAGATGAGCAGACCACAAGGGAAAACAGTCTGATGTGGGTAGAGAAAGCGAATGATCAGACCGTGCTGGAGTTTGCTGCTCAGATGGCCAACGTGGAATCTGATAACTCTAAGGTTAGTCTTTCTATTTCTCTATTTCGTGATTTATGTGCTTTATGTGTTAGTTCTAACGATAGGTTAAATCTAGTCTTAGACTCACATAAGACCATAGCTGCTCAAAATGAAAACTTAAAAATAGAAAATGCTAGCCTAAATGATATAAAACAAGATTTAAAAGAAAAGCTTAAGGCTGATGCTCAAGATGTAATCGTTCTAAAAGACAAACTGTGTGAGCAGTGTGTTAGGATAGAACTTATGTATGAGCACGTAGAGGCCTTGACCAAAAGTCTGAAAGACAAGGACATAGAGCTAGCCGAGACCAAGGTTAAGGTAGCCGAGGCAAATAGCAAGCTGGAAAAGTTTAGGAATTCGAGCCTAAACCTAGGGAAAGTCTTAGATGCCCAAAGACAGTCTAAGAAGCCTGTAGGTCTAGGTTTTCATGAAATTCCTCCACCTTTCAATGATAACTATGTGCCTCAGCCTCAGGAGAAAACTGACAACTCAGTAGACTTAGAGGACCTACCTGAACCGACACCTGAGCCTAAAGTTGAAAATACACCTAAGGTGACTGACTCAACCGTCAAGGTCAAGAAAGTGAAATTTGTGTCTTCCTCCAGTGAAACACCTGCAGGAAAACAGAAAATTTCATGGGCTGACCAGGTCGAAGAGACAGACACTGTAGATGTACCAAGGGATGTAGACACTAGTGAGACACCTAGATCTAAGGGACCAACCAAAAAGTCCATGGATAAGATGTCTTGCTTTAGATGTCACGAGAAAGGGCATGTTGCTTCTCACTGTCCAAATAGGAAAGCAGAACTTACCCCTAAGACAGTGAACCCAACACCTGTAAAGCCCTCACCAAGTGTGGCGAGCACGAGTAGTTCTCAGAGTACCGAGAAAACTGTGCAGGCCGCACCAAAACCTGTTGTGAAACCAACACCGGTTAAGGTTGGACCAAAAGAAGTGGTTAGGACAAATTCACCGAATCGTGTCATTAATCAATCTAGGTCAGCACCTCATCAAGTCTATAGGAGCACAACACCTAGCAGGTCACACACTCCAGTTAGGTCACATACTCCTGTTAGACAATATGTTCCGGTAAAAGCTCAGGGATCACAGTCTGAAATGCATTATAATAAGACTTATTCTAGAGCATCACAACAAATGCCTACTCAAAGGCAAAGAGTGAATCTAAATCACTCGGCACCACAACAGAATTCAGTTCAAAGGCCCAAGTCACCTGAAAGGCGAGATGGGTACTTGAAAGAGTTCAAGTATGTGGACGAGAATGGTATTACCAAGTCAGTCATGGCTTGGGTTCCCCGTGATAACTAACCTATTTTTCTTTCATGTGCAGGAGATAACTACCGGTCCAAACAACAAGTGGTTCGTCGACAGTGGTTGCTCCAGGCATATGACGGGGGAAAGAAGTCTTCTCACAGACTTCAAGGGGGGTAATAGGGGATTTGTATCATTCGCGGGCAACAAAGGAGGAAATATCACTGGAACTGGAGAAGTCACTAATGGGACGATTACATTGGATCAAGTTTATCACGTTGATAAACTGGTTCATAATCTCATTAGTGTATCTCAAATCTGTGATAAGAAGAACTCGGTGTTATTTACTGACACTGAGGCGTTAGTGCTCAAGCCGGGATTCAAGATACCTGAAGATTGGATATTGATGCGGGCTCCAAGGAAGAATGACTTGTACATGCTCGAATTTAAAGTTCTCGAATCTGTCAGTAGACTCGAATCTACACATAGACTCGAAGGTAGTTAGTATATAAAGGTCCACAGTGAAGGCATTTACTTCTCACTGTTCTCGAATCTGATTTCTCGAATCTGTCACTGGCGAACTCGAATCTATTCTCGAGTCTATCGTATTTCCACTAAACGACATTTCGTCGATTCTAAAGCTTTTGTGGTCGATTCTACTTTCAAATCTAGGTATAACCAACATGATTGTACAAGATTTTGGTGGTTTCATACACAAATTTGGGCTTAAACATCACATTTTGATGTTTTATTGGTCAAAATAGGGTTATTCATAAATAACTAAGTTAGGACCTATAAAATATCAAATTAAAGGCATAAATCAGTGATTAGAACTTAGTTGAACTAAAGTATGTGATTTACCTAGTTCAAAATGGTTAAAATCTTGGATTTTTGTTGAAAAAAGAGATGTCGGCCTTTCGAATCTGATAATGTACATTCGAATCTGATCATGGGTTTCTCGAATCTATCAATAGATTCGAGATGACCAGATATTCGAATCTGTCCATCAGACTCGAATAGGGTATATTCGAATCTGTCCATTACATTCGAATATGGGCACTTCGAATCTGTTACTCTCGAATCTGTACTTCATTTATTTTGTTGAATTTAAATTTTATTAAACTTGTGGAAATTTAATTATGTTAGATTTTGTATTTAATCAAATACAAGATAAAACAAATTTGAATTTAAACAAGTTTATTGATTTTTAATAATAATCTAACAATTTTATGTATTGTGCAGATATGCCGCTTCGTGCTTTTGTTCCCAAGCACAATATGGTACTGAAACCTGCCCATAACATCCCTGAGGCGCAGGGATTTCGAGAAGTTTTAGATTTTCTGGCGGAATCTAGAATAAGTTATGTGTTGTATGAAAACATTCCGATTGTGATATCCTATGTACGTCAATTTTACGATCACTTGCAGGTGGACTGCACTGTCACCCCGACAGTGTTAAGAACTAGAATTGCCGGACAACCTTTGGTTTTCTCCGCTGATATTTTGAGACAAGTGCTGCAGTTGGGTTCCCTAGAACAAGAAGACGGGCCTACAGACTTTCCTTTAAGTATTAGGCAAGCAGCTTTTTTGAGAATGGGATACAGCTTGGACGTTACAAAATCTTCATATATGAAAAGCGGGTTGATAGGACAATGGCGTTTCTTGGTCCATGTGTTTATGATCTGTTTTGCGCCTAAGAAAGCTGGTTTTGATTATATAGTATCAAAAATCCAATCAGCAATGATCGCGATGGTATACAATAAGAAGTTTAGTTTCTCGCAGCTGATTTTCTCGGAATTTATCCATCAAATCACGGCTCCTGAGAGAGAAAGGTTCCTTTTGTATCCGAGGTTTGTAATGATGTTGATAAGGCACTTCTTGCCTGAGCTGCCACAATCTGATGATGCATTGACCGTCAATGTTATGGAGAAGCGTATCTATTCTGACTGTTCCTCACACCGAGGAAGGTTAGCAGTTCCGGAAGCACGTCCACTATTTGGTGCAATTCTGGATAGGGAATTTCAAGCCCCGAGTAATGCCAACTGGGCAGGGGTAGTTGATGTCCAACCACAGCAACAACAGCAACGTCCAGTACAACAGCCTCGTGTTCGTCCCCGAGATCCAAGGCGAAGACAAAGAGATACTGCAAGTCAGACTCAGGAGTCTAGGCCTTCTACGAGTCAGCAACCAGAAATGCAGGAAGCCGGGCTGTCATCTGTCCCAAATGAAGCTGATCAATTGTGCCAAACGTTAAATGAAATTTGGGAGGCAGGTCCACATGCAAATGAAGATATAGCTGCAGCGTTAGTGGGTGAATTGCTTGAGCCTCCAGAGGGAGAAGAAGATGTCTTCAGAGATGTTGACGAATATGTGCCAGAGCAGACTGGCAATGATGAGTCATCATCTGCTACAGAATCAGAAGAGATGGAGGAGATTGAAGTTGAAGCTCCAGAATCAATGTCGACAGATCCTCATATTCAAATTGGAACCTATGGTTCACGATTGATTATTAATGAAGGTGCTTCGAGGAGGCGAGAGGCCAGAGAATTGGAGGAGTCAGATTTTGAAGAAGATGAGACTCCTCAGTTGGTAATAAGGCAACGGGCCAAACGGCACAGGTTTATGCAGGGGACTTCATCACAGTCCGATGCACAACCTCCGCCTCAAACCCAGACCCAACCCCAAGATTACAGCTCCACCATCACCTCCACCTCAGCAACATGAACCCTACATTCCCCATCCATTCAATCCTGCTCCCATTCAGTCCATCCCTTCTACATCAGACGCCTATACAGAAAATCAACGAATCATGGAACTCAAAAGCCGTGTCGACTTTCAGAACATTCAAATCATATCTCTCACAAAAGCAGTCGGTGAACTCCAAGAGCATAACTCTAATCTTGATAAGGAGAATGCCGAACTGAGAACGATTGTTGAAAGTGTTAGAAACGAGAACACGGAAATTAAATCATTTGTTGCTGATCAATCATCTGAGATCCGAGCAATGCGGTCCCTCCTAGAGCAGCTTATGAAAAATCTACAAACTCAGGGGGAGACGAGTTGTAAAGATCAGGAAGTACAGCGAGAAGATGATGATGAAGGCAATGATCCCAGTGCAAATAAAGAGATTGAGTCTGTAGATTTTCCTGCAGCTCAAGTTACTCAAATTCAGGGGGAGCCTAGTCAAGGCGAAGGACACAAGGGTGAAGCTAGTTCATCTAAGGAGCCTACAGACTTTGAGATCAGTGAGATGATTGACGCGCTCATGGATCTTGATGATGATCCACTGGATGTAGGCTTTGATAACGAAGATGAAGAGCTTGAAGAAGGGGAGTTTGCGCCAGAGGAGATAGTCGACTGGCGATCAGATGATGAAGTACTTGCTGATGAGGATGATGAAGCTGACGAGATAATAGTGCAGCAGAATCCTATCACTGATACTTATATGATTGATGGACATAACATTGTCGATGCAGATATAGTGAATGTTGCTTTAAATCCTCAGCCATCGACAGAAGAACCTGCAAGAGAGCTAACCAATGAAGAAAAACGAAAGCTATGGTTCAGGGCTGAAGAGAAGGAAGCAGCAATTAAAAGGACAATGAGAGTGCCAGGTACGGGGAAGCTGTCTGAGCGAATTTTAAGCTGGTTCTTTGACAGAGAACTGCAGCTATTCATAATAAAGAGAAAAGACGGGCTTCAGTACATGAGGCGAACCTTAAAGGCGTTCAACTCCCTGCCAAAGATTGAAATTGCAGATTTAGCATGGAAAGATCTGATAAACATTGGCAATGATCCCTATGCGGACGTTATCGCAAGAATAATAAGAAAGGAGGGAAGATCGAGGAAATTTGAGCGCCTGAGTCCAAGAGTTGGGAAAAGAGTAGAGGATCCATCACGTATCGACCCTCTAACTGGTCGACCTTGGATGAGGATTCATTATAAGCCAGCCAGATGTCTTAGGAAGGTACCTCTCAAGCCAATGCCACAAAACATTCTGAAGAATCTGAAGTGGTGGTATGCTGATACGGAATCTGGGGAAGCAGTTATGGAAGACTTAGAAGAAAAAGTTATTCTTAGAGTCTATGACCCGCTTCACCTGGTAAACTTATCTAAAGAAGACCTGCAGATCTTGTATAACTGTAAAATTTCCAGTGACGCACATATGGATGCTGAAGCGAGTAAGTATGAAAATGTGGTCAAGGTATGTGTTGAAAAAGGTCTGTATGCTGGTAGTATTTTGAATCAATAATAAACCATGTTCTTAAATCAAATGTGTGAATTATTAGAAGCTATCGTCAAGGGGGAGTCTGTTGGTACATCCCGTGTGACGATAGCAGTCTAAGTTATCTTACATTGTGATTTTGCATATGTTTGGTATATATATATTATATATGATTGATGTTTATCAGTGTTTGTATGTTTGAACTTGATGTAACGTATTACAAGAAGTTCAAACATAAAACTCAAAGATAAAATCAATCATAAGGTAATATTATAAGTTTCATCACTTAAGTGTTTAAGTGTATTGGCCAGATTCGAATAGGGCCTTAGGCCAGATTCGAGGTTGGCCCACAACAGACTCGAATCAGGGTCTATAATTAGGGATAGACTCGAATGATTAGCAGACCTTTTGCAGAATTCGTGAGGAATTAAGCAATAGGCGATCTCGAGTTTATCAGCTAGGTGAGTCCCGTTTCGGAGAGAATTAGTACGTAGGATCGTTCGTGTGTCGTTCGTTCAGCGTCTAATAGTCTCCGTGTTTCCGTTGGTTGAGAGTTGTCCGGCTAACCGTCAACGAGGATTCCGCACTCGTTAACGGATCCGCGTCTAGATAGATCTTGCAGTGGTAGACCTTACAAAAACATCTTATCCTGATTATGGTTATGTGTAACACACGTTCTTTATTTCTCCTTGTCTTAATGTTCTAAAGATTATGTGTAACACGCTATACCATGTAACACCTCCTAACTAATCAATCTCAAAAAGCACATCAAAACAGAAAGTGTTGAATCAACGAGAAAATGATCATGATTTTTAATTCAACACCTACCTTTGAATCAGAAATTAACATGTTGATTCAACATGTCTCACTCGATCCATATGATATAATATATATATATATATATATATATATATATATATATATATATATGTATAGATCCTCACAGGGGAATGGTTATGGTCATTATATATTATATAATAGATCTTGTAGATCACATTTCCAAAATTTATATGGAACACAAATTTATATATTATATTTGAACGTTGATAAGGAAATCTTGTAGATCACACTTCTGAAATTTGTGTTTCATATAATAGATCAGTAACACGCAGGCAGTTTAAAGTTAAACCTTGTTCATCATGTCAGAAATATATCCAAGGTTGGATCTCTCATTCCCAGCATTTTAATTAGTTTATCGCTGATCAGGTTTCTGTGTCTATTCAAAATCAGAAGAGCAGTGTCTGCTCAAGTTGTTTCCTGCCAAGCAACAACGATGTGACAAACAACCCACAACCAGTGAAAACAAAGTATTGACATCCAATATGGTAAACATTAAGTATGTAGTGGATGTAAACAAAAATCCTCAGCTTGAGCTACTTGCTGTAATAAAAAATGCAATCATAGCGAATTAGCAAGTGCTAAAGAAAACAAATGTATTCCCTCATGTTATTCATTTCTACTCATAGCCTAAAAGAATGTTAGTTTCCTGCTATACCAACCAGGATTTCTAAAACTCGGTAGCACAAAATAGCAGAGTGGAACTAAAGGCTAAACTGGGCACGGAAGAAATCTGAGCAAATAAGTCAAGCAGCTGCAAAAAGTATGACATACCACTCTTTGATGAACTTCCATTAACGCCTTTTCTAACCTTTCCTCAGAGGGTGTAACATGCCACTTAACCTTCCGAGCCTGTCCACCCAAAAAGTAAATTACAAGTCTTGGTTGTTAGTCGTGAAGTTGATGAAGTAAGATTAGATTAAGAGAATGAACAAATTTAGTTGCACCAACATTGATTATCAAATTAACATAAAAATACCTATTTAGAATTCTTTTAATCTAATACAATAAACTTCCCATCTCACATTCTTAATTAGCTAGAAAATTAATGAATTTATAAAAACTTAATTACCAAGCTCAAATATATTGCCATTGAAATCAACACCAATGATCCTGGAAGCTCCAGCAATTCTTGCACCTTCAGCAGCCTAATCATACAAATATAAATCATGCATTAGTTAGCATTACATACTCCTACTACATATATATACATGTTTAATTATAATAATGCAACTTCAAACAGAAATCAGAATGAAATGGGGTCCTTGACAGTGTTAACAGCAACAGATGGCTATGGACTCTCGAGTAAAGCAGTTTGTCGGCTACAATGATGACATGGAATACAGGCACAAGAAAAAGCAAGCAAAACCTCACCAAAACACAATTTTAAAACAACAAAAAACTAAATATGAGAAAATTCCAATCGTTAAAATCATATCAAGAAAATAAAGCTCAATGCCTTAACACCTTGCAATGTTTAATATGGGACAAACCAAAATCTGTAACATTAGAACTGAAAGATCTGCAGTAACTAAAGAGGATCTCTGAGAGGAGATGACATCCATATATGTGTTATCAAGGCCTAGATATTCACCTAAATTTAGATCGTGCCAAAAACAAAGTACATAAATTGTATGTGTGTCTAATAAAGTTCAAAATTACAATCATGAAATGCTTCATTGAAAATATAGGGGTTAAACACCTTGATTACTTAATAATACACCAATAGCCCAATAGAGTGTTAGATTCTTTTTTTAGTTCCACAGAAAGACGGGTCTCATAAAAGAGGCATGAAAGTCGACCTATTACAACCAGCATAGTTTTTCGTATTTCATTTTCATATTCCAAACCCTTCGTTTTTTAAAATGCAAACACTGGGTTACTTATGGAATGTCTTGCGGAAGCACAGAGAAGGTACCATATTGGATAATTTCATGTTGCACTCAGAAGTAGAAATCACATAAATCTGAAACAAAAATCCAACCCAAATTAATCAATAATCAATTAATATGTTATTACATTGTTCCTATTGATTTGATCAATACATTATTGGATATCTGCAGGTCACAATGAACTGAAATCAAGCTAACAAGAATCTGAAATACCAATTACACGATAAAAGTACTATTTGCCATGATACTGACTTGATTTATACAAATATACCAGCCATTCAAAATTTCACACACACGTGTAACTTATGACCACAAACAAAGTCCCCTGCAAGATGTGCAACAGCGAATAAGCAGTCAATGCAAATTCATAGGCATGTTTCATTTAGCGGTATGAAACAAATGCCTTCCCTTCAAATTGCTTACAACACAAAGAAAAGAACTCAACAAGTCTGTTGAAATGCATATGTGCTGTTAGATAATGACTTGAATCAAACAATTAGAAGGATAAGTTTGTAGTTTCAAGTAGTAGTTAATATTGCCCTTTGGTTGGTAGTCAGAGATTTCCATTAGTAATAATAGAAGAAAATGGTTGTTGTTAAGAAAAAACAGAAAAATGTGGTCCACATAAATCACTTTTGTAGAGAGCTTTCAATTTTTGTTTTGGTAATTAAGGCTTCAAGAATATCAACTGTTTGCTTTCGATTCTAGAAAAAATTTCCTGCACATTTGTTTCTGTTTTTGATCAAACTCCCAACAGTTCCTAATTTACTCAACACTGTGTGTGTGTGTGTGTGAAAGAGAGAGAGAACTTACAGCGTAAACCATCCGCATTAGACTCCTTAAGTTTTGCTAATATAATTTCTCCTATGAAAGGCCAAAATATTATTAGCCTGAATTTTACCTGCCAAAAAGGTCAATATTCTGAAATCACACACACATTACTGGTGGAGGCTCAAGTACATTTAGGTTAGTTCAACAAATTGTGAAAAGAGAAAGCTAATCAGTGTTCCAATGTCAGTATGTCACATAATGCTAATATCTACTGCTAAATTGCATTACACTATTGAAGCATCACGATTTCAACATCAGAAAAAATATTCCCTGATGTATTTATTCTCAATCTCTAAATTTCCTTCCAGTTATGTATTTACTAATTAGAAATTATCTTTTTCGTCAGGTACAACTGTTTAAGGTTAGAAAATTTTTGGATTATTTCGTTTAGTCCTGAAGAAACAGAAAATGAGCAAAGTAGTTTGTCACAAACATACATTGTCGATCTCTGCATCTGAGTGGGAACCACTTTCATTAACTCGCTCAGTGTAAGCAAAACAAGCCTGATAAGCAACTTATACACGTGTTCTGTTTGCTTGATTTTCCATGAAACAACTCAAAATGCAGGATTTTCAGCGAAAAAAAAAGGTAAAAGAAATTGCAAGGCAAAAAATAAAATACATACCATACCATTTTCTTGTTGTGGTAGATCCGAAAACCAATGGTGAATTAAGAACAAGGTCGAGAACCCACTACAAAAAACTCTTGAATACCAACGGTGAGTCAAGAACAAGATCGAAAAGAAGACACCTTAAAAAGATTAGAAAACTATCTGATTACCTTCAAAACCTTTCAGAACAAGATCTTAAAACCAAAATTTTATGAACAAGATCTGAAAATCCAGTTGCCGCTTTCTACATGAAAAAAAGCTTCTTTAGTGGCAAAATCTGTTGATATAGAAGAGTGATTAGAGATCAAGAGGAGAAATAGAGAAACTCACACAGCCAACGGTCGGTCAGATGAATGAATGTGATTCTCCAGCACCTGATTAGGAACCGAAAGGAGTGAAACACTTCAGCAATATCAAGGGTCATGTTCTTGCAGAAGAAAAGGAAGAGTCAGCTTACCTTTCCAATGCCTGCACACGGTTCTCAACATTTTAAAAGTGAGTTCAAATTTTGTATGCAATAAAACTTGTACATTATGCTTCAAATACTTGTAAGTCTTAATTTTCAAGAATGTGCATTACCTGGTTGTACCTTGTGTCTTGTATCTTGTAAAAAGTTAAATGCTTTATTAGTAGATAAGATATATATATATATATATATATATATATATATATATATATATATATATATATATATAGAGAGAGAGAGAGAGAGGGGGTTCAATGGAAAACCACCATGCACCTGAAAACTTGTGAAAACCGCAATGCACCACCACAAATGCATCAAATTCCCCGCGTGATGCATCAAAATCCCGCGTGATGCATCAAATTTCCCGCGTGATGCATCAAAATCTCGCGTGATGCATCACCTTATTTACGATCATGCCACCGCGTTTTACATGAAATGCACCCAATGCACCCAATCCGACGGTATGCGTAGGTTTCTATGGTTTTCAGGTGCATAGTGGTACCAACCTTAAAACACTTTTTTTCTAATTTTTTTTTCTCATAACTATGTTTAAATTAATGTTAAACGCATGATATATGGATTTCACATACATTCACACTTTCTGTGTTCTTAAAAATTTTGTGAATGTTCAATGCATATTTATGTGAATGGTCATCCAAGTGAATCATCATTGACACCATTCACGTGATCTTTTTTTTACCATTCACAAGATTTATGATATTGCTCCTTTTGAAAAAAAAAGTCTTATATTGTTATCTTATACATGTCTGTTCAAAATAAATATATGTGAATGATCATTCACATTAGCGTACGGTGGAATCTCATAGATATGTTGATGAACCTGATTATATATATATATATATATATATATATATATATATATATATATATATATATATATATATATATATATATATATATATATATATATATATATATATATGGAAGGACTCTTTTGAGAACCTAAAATATCATGAGAACCTAAAAATCATTTGTGGTCATTAGATCAAGAAGATCTATGGATGAAAATTGTCAAATGACATTTTTGTAATTATTTTGAATTTTTATAGTGGGAATTTTGAAAAAGTGTGAAAAGAGTAAAAAAAATATTTTTTTTCTATATAGAAAATTATTTAACTGCTAAAAATTTAACATATTCTATACAGAAATATTATGTAATATATGTAGGATGTTATATAATTCCATATTTTTTTATGTGGATTAACATTACTATTTATATCTATGTAGAATGTAATGTTTCCTAAACATTTCATATGTTTTGGCGTAGACAGCAAAATGTCTGCCAAAGAAATGTGGGACGAATTGGAAGTACAAATGCTGGGGGCAGATCTCGATGATCGCGCCAAGATTGAGGAGGCCAAGGCTAAGTTTACAGAATTTCGAGCCAAAGACGGAGAATCTCTACAAGCTACGTTTACAAGGTTTTGTGCGGTCCTGAATGAATTGAACAAACTGCACATCAAAAAGGACAGGGATGACATCAACATCTAGTTCTTTGCAGCCTTAGCCCCCGAGTGGCAGATCGCATGCCGGGCCACGAAACGCGTCATGAACATTCCTGAGGTATCCATCAACGTCGTCTTCAAGGAGCTAAAGAAGTATCAAGGGGATGTGGATCAACAAAAACTGATGGCGAATCAATTGGCATCTTTGCTGCTATCAGCCAACACTGGAATGAAACCCAATGATTCACTTACCCTGATTACCAACACGAATATTCCAACTCCATCCTTTGCTCCAGGTTCATCGTCATCACAGTGCAGGTATGCTTCTCCTCCACGAGAGTCAATTGATGAGGAAGAGGCCACAATTCCGGAACAAATAGCCTTGTGGACCAATCGTCTCCAACAGCGACGATTTTCAAACAAGACTAACAATCAACTCCGTTATGACACCGGTCCGCGGAGGCACTCTGATGACCGTAGGGATGAACGACGCCATGATTATCGTCGGGATGATTATCGACGGGACAACAGGGATGATAGACGGTATGACGATAGACGCGACTATCGAGATAATCGCTGTTATGAAAGGCGAGACGATAGGCGCGAGGATCGCAGGGACGACAGGCGCGATTATGATCGAAGGGACGATCATCGGGATGATCATAGGGACGACCGCAGAGATGAGAGAAGAGAGCATGAGAGAAGGGAAAGAAGGAGAGATGATAGAAGAGAACATCGACGCGCTGACAAGAGGTCGGCTGAAAGAAGAGAGGAGAGAGTGCGGGCCGATGAACTGAAAGCCGCAGAAGAGCGTCTCTGTTACAAGTGTGGGAAACCGGGCCACTTTGCTCGGGAGGGCAACAACAAATTTGACAGAGACGCCGGCTATTACGAGAGAAAGGTGGAGGCCGCAAAGAAAAGAACCAACGCAATGGCCCTCGTCGCCCAGTAAGATTACTGGGATGCTGAAGACACCGACGAGGAGGATGATAAGGGCAAAAACTGCAATATGGTTGATCGTTTAGGGTTGGAGCACTATGCCGTTTCCACTGCTGAGACTTCAGATCATGCTGCTGAGGGGGAGACATTGAAAAATCCACCAGCATGTCTGATGACCACAACCGACGATCCTGAATGCTCTTCATCCGGTTCAGAGACAAATGAGGTATATTCCTGTTACATTCTAGAACATGTAAATAATTTATTAGTAAATAATGAATGTACATTGCACACACATATTCTTGATCTTCAAGCAAGGTTAAATGCTGAAACTGCAAAGTGTGTACAGGCTGAACATCTAGCTCAAACTTTAAAAGAGTCATCTGAATTATATCAATCAAAGTGGTTAACTAATCACAATGTTATAAAACAGATGTTAATCGAAAAAGTAGATGTTCAGGACAGGAATATATATCTTGAATCTTGTATGGACAGGTTATCAAAATAAAAACTCTTGTTAAAAGAAGAAATTTCTGTACTTACAAAACAGTTAGATACGGTAAATATGGAAAATATAGATAGTTTAGAAAAATATAAAATGATTGAAGAAGAAAGGATAAGTTTGTACTCACGAATAAAGACCCTTGACGATGCATTTTTAAAAAGGGGTCAAACAGAACAAACTATCCACTTAAATCAGCCCAAAGAAACTAGGTTTTACCATTCTAAACAAGGAATCGGTTTTAAAAATCCTAAATATTTGGAAAAGGCACAAAAAGTTTTACCTTTATTTTATGACATGAATTATATGGGAGCCGAGCTTAAATCTTTCTTTTTTGAGTCATCAAAAGAAGTTTTAAACCAAGAAAATGAGAAACGTGTTGAACATAAAGAAAAAGAAATTTCTTTTCAATATGAATAACTTAACGAGAGTTATCCATCTAGAGTACCCACTTTAGAGGAAGACTACTTGTCAACGTATTCCGAAGCTGAATTAAAAACAGAAACTGTAAAACCAATTCCTCAACTTTATATTCCCACAAAAGTTCTTCAACATCAAATTAATGTTTTCGAAAAGGAATTGAAGTTGTCTCAAAAGAAAGCTCTTGATCTTCAAGATGCTCTTCTTAAGAGCGAAGAAAAATTGGTAAATCAATCTTTTCAACAAACTGTGGAATTAACTGTCTACAGAGAAAATTTTGAGATGGTTTCTCAATAGTTGAAGGATTTTTCAAAAGAACAAACAGTTTCTCATTCCACCAAAATTCCATATGTGTCATCAAATAAAGTTAAGGCTAAAGCTTAAACTTCTTCTTTCATTTATAAAGGTGAGTGTTCAAAACCGTTAAAAATGAGGTTTCTAAAAAGACTCCGATCCAATCCAAGTCTCTTAAGAAACCCACTCACCAACAAAAAGAAAATTCTGTCAAGTCTAAATCTTTCATGCTTACTGACTCTAATCGTTTTGTTCCTACAGATTATGTAAGAAGAGTTCCAAAAACCACCATGCTGGATTTTTTGAGTTTTTTGTGAAGAAGACTATAATGCCAAATGAATTTGTTACTAGAGATAGGATGTCTGTAATCTCTAAAGACTATATGTGTAACAATGTGTGTGACAATTTGTGTAATGATGTACCGAATTCTGTTGCTTCTTTAAAGTACTCTTTCAGTGAATTATTTAATCTATGTCCAACTCGCTATAGACGACAGGTTCCTGAAATGAATGCTTTCGTGCCATATCCTATTAAACGAATTCGGAAAATGAAAACAAAAAATGTTGCATCATCGGCCTCAAATAAAAATGAGACTTGTCCATTGCCGAGGCCCACAACCAAAGCAAAGGTCAAAAAGGTCTCAAAAAGATAAAAACCAAAGGCAATTTCAGCGCCTAAGGTTCCAAAGCCCAATAAATCCAATCTTCAATGGATTCCAAAGGGTTATGCATCCAGACCACACATAAATGCTAAGTGGGTTCCTAACACTGTACACGTGACATATAAATCTGGAACTCCTATATTGAGGTGGGTACCCAAAGTTGTGTGATCTTTATGCAGATGGTTCTTGGTTACTTCTGATCAAGACACGTTCTTCAATGAAATGGCTTCTAGTTACCATAGACTAGGACCCGTTCTTTTGCTTGTCGATTTTGCATAAACCGACACGTTTGGCTTCTGTGCACACAGCTCAGGACCCGGTCTTAACTCATCATGTTTTCTGAACATCTTGGTTCAGAACACGGTTTGATTGTAAATTAAAAATGGATGTGTTTGAATGCATATAGTTTTTAATTGTATGAATTTATTTGCTTTTCAGGCTAAATCCATTTGGTATATGGATTCGGGTTGCTCCAAGCATATGACGGGAAGAAGAGAATTGCTGTCTAACGTAGTTGAACAGTATTGCGGTACGGTAAAATTCGGGAACAACCATCAGGCTCATATCAAAGGATATGGGGACTTAGTTCTAAATAATCTAGTCATCAAGGACGTTGACTATGTTGAGGGATTATCACATAATCTATTTAGCATAGGACAGCTCCGTGACAAAGGACTAGAGGTAACATTTAGAGCTAAGAACTGCAGTGTGAGGAGTATGGACGGAAAAGAAATCCTGTCTGGTTCCCGAAACTCTAAGCTCTACACCATTAACGTAGCCAAGCTAATAGTGAAGGATAACATTTGCCTATTATCAATAGCCTCTTCAAAAGACTCTTGGTTGTGGCATCGAAGATTATCTCATTTGAATTTTGACAATATCAACAAGCTGGCTGCGAAACAATTGGTCAAAGGTCTCCCTGAATTGCGTTATGAAAAGGACCATCTTTGTGGAGCTTGTGAGAAAGGAAAAATGAAACGATCATCTCACAAACCAAAGCCCGAACCATCAACGAAAAGAGTATTGGAGTTACTTCACATGGATTTATGCGGACCGATGCGGACTCAAAGCATAAACGGGAAACGATATGTGTTGGTTATCGTTGATGACTATTCACGATATACCTGGGTCAAATTCTTGCGATCCAAGGGCGAGACAACTCAAGAAATCATAGATTTTATTAAGAGTGTCGAGACCCAACAGCAGCTGTCAGTGCAATCAATCAGATCTGATAACGGAACGGTGTTCAAGAACTCGGTAGTTGAGGGCTTCCTTCGATCCAAAGGTATTCAGCATCAATATTCTGCTGCTCGAACGCCACAACAAAATGGGGTCGTGGAAAGGAGTAACCGTACGCTTGTTGAAGCTGCTCGTACAATGCTCACATACTCGAAGCTACCACCGTTCTTGTGGGCCGAAGCCATATCAACAGCCTGCTATACACAAAATCGCTCCATTATCCATAAGCGCTTTAACAGAACTCCTTACCAAACTCTTTTTGAATTAAGTTCCATTTATCAAGTACTTACGTGTATTTGGTTGCAGGTGCTATGTGCTGAACGATAAAGACAACCTCGGGAAGTTTAACGAAAAGGCGGATGAAGCGATCTTCATTGGATACTCATCCAACTCGAAGGCCTATCGCGCATTCAATACCCGAACTAGAACAGTCAATGAAAGTGTGCATGTCACATTTGATGAGTTGGCTGAACTGGCACCCGAAGTTGATCATACAGGACCTCGCATTACTCAAATGTCTGGAGACTCTTCTAATAACCCCATTTCTTTTTCTTCTTCTGATTTGGTTAATTTGTTGGATCCTTTTTACGTAGAATTTTTCGGTCCTAATACTAATGTGCCAAATGTTGTCAATAATGTAGGTAATCTTTCAAATTCAAATGCGCCACAAAGTTTCTCCGCTCCATCTTCATCCACATCATACCTTCATCCATCAACATCATCCACCGATACATCCGCAGTTGAATCTACTCCTATAATACCCTCACATATAATACCAACTATCCTTCCTTCACCTGAACACTCGGAAATCGAACCGGAACCAGTGGTACCATCATTTGAAACCTTTGACCATGAATCTTCATCCATCCCCACCTTAACCACTGAGATTCCATCCCGAGCACCCCTTCCACTCGAGATTAAATGGACCTGAAGTCACCCAATAGATCAAATCATTGGTGATGTTTCAACAGGAGTCCAAACTCGTAGGGCGTCTGCTAATGAATGCCTCTTCGCATCATTCCTTAGCATGATAGATCCCGCTCGTGTGGATGAAGCCCTAAAAGATCCAGATTGGATAGTTGCAATGCAAGAGGAACTCAACCAGTTTGAACAACTAAGAGTATGGCGGTTAGTTCCCACACCAAAAGACCGTACAGTGATCGGAACTCAGTGGATTTTTAAGAACAAACGAGATGAGAACGGCATTATGATAAGGAATAAAGCGAGACTTGTTGCCAAAGGCTACCGACAACAAGAAGGGATAGATTATGACGAGACCTTCTCTCCAGTTGCACGGATCGAAGCAATCAGAATCTTCTTGGCGTACGCGGCACACAAGGATTTCAAAGTGTACCAGATGGACGTCAAGACTGCCTTTCTTAACAGTGAACTTAATGAAGAGGTGTACGTTGAACAACCACAATGCTTTATTGATACACATAAACCTGACCATGTTTATGTGCTAGATAAAGCCCTCTATGGTTTAAAACAAACACCTTGAGCATGGTATGATAGGCTTTCTAATTTCCTTATTTCTGCCGGTTTCTGTAAAGGTGTGGTGGACACAACTCTGTTCACTAAAAGGGAAGGCCCACATATAATGCTGGTACAGATATATGTTGACGACATTATATTTGGATCTACTGACAGCAACTTCTGTAAGGATTTTTCAGCCCTAATGGAGTCCAGGTTCGAGATGAGTATGATGGGGGAAATGAACTTTTTCCTCGGATTACAAGTCAAACAACTTGAGGATGGGATTTTTGTAAACCAGTCGAAATATACTCTTGACATTCTCAAGAAGTATAAGTTAGACTCTTGCACGAGTACCGCAACTCCCATGGCCTCCAACTGTAAGTTAGACACCGATCCTTCTGGGAAAAGTGTCGATAATACAACTTACAGAGGGATGATAGGATCCTTACTGTATCTGACTGCTAGTAGGCCGGATATAATGTTTTCAACATGTCTTTGTGCTAGATTCCAGGCCGACCCGAAAGAATCACACCTAACTGCGGTAAAACGCATTTTTCGTTATCTTAAGGGTACATCCGATCTTGGTCTATGGTATCCAAAGGGAACCGATTTCGATCTTACCTCTTTTTCAGATGCTGATTTTGCAGGTTGTAGAGTCGACAGAAAAAGCACGTCGGGAGGAATACAGTTCTTGGGAGATAGACCGGTGAGTTGGTCCTCCAAAAAGCAGAATTGTGTTTCAACATCCACAGTTGAGGCTGAGTATGTAGCAGCTGCAAGCTGTTGCTCTCAAGTGCTGTGGATGAGAACAAAATTACGCGATTATGGATTCTCACTCACCAATATCCCGATTTACTGCGATTCTCGGAGTGCTATTGCCATCTCTTGCAATCCCGTGCAGCACTCTCGAACGAAACACATAGATATCACGTATCATTTTATTAAGGATCACGTAGAAAAGGGAACCATTGAGTTGTATTTTGTTGGCACGGAATATCAACTTGCGGATATATTTACTAAAGCTTTAGATGAACCTCGTTTTCAGTTTTTAGTATCCCATATCGGCATGTTGAATCCGCCTTCCAATTAAATCACAGATATTGTCTTAAATAATTCTATTTCAATCTATCATGATTGAAATTCCTTTAATTTAGAAAAAATCTGTTATTTAAATTTAAGGATTGTGTCACAAAATTGAAACTAAATATTTCCTTATCTGTGTACATTTTTAATAATTAATGATCCTAACAAATTGTTGTGTGAATTGTTCATCACGGAGTGGGACGCAAACATTATCCAGGTTTGTCTGTATCTTTAAGGCTAAAAAGGTTCAAGAACTTTATCTGAAAAACAAAAGGAAATGAACATGTATTTATTTGAGGGGGAGTATCGTTAGGATATTAATTTTAATAATTCTTTGTTTCTTTTTAATTTTTGTAGTTAAATTTCAAATTTTAGGTTGGTCATATTTTAATTTAATTTTAAGTTTAATTTAATAGGTCAGAAAATCCCAAAAAGATTTTAATTGTTCAAATTTATCAAAAAGCCAAAAACATTTTAGTTTATTTTATTTTAGTTTAGTTTATTTTATCCTAACTTAAAAGATCAAAGAAAATACCAAAAATATTTTATTTTGTAGTTTCATGGAAAAATTCAAAGAGATTTAATAAAATTGGGTCAAATTTTTTATTAAAAATCTTGTTTCTGTTTGTTTCCTTAAAGCCCAATTTTTTTATTTTTATTTGTGTGTGTGTTAAGTGCAATCCGGCGGCCCACATTTCATTTTGGGCGCGGATCTATTTTCTTGACCCGACCCGACCCACTCCCTTTAAAAGGGGTGGGTCAACGGTCAAAGCCCTATATCTTCCTTCTCAAGTCTTTTCTCTTTCTTCTTCCTCTCTACCGTCGCCATTACCACCGCCTCAACCTCCATAACCACGAGTTCAAGCTTTTGGATCTTCATTTTTCTTCGATTTTCTTACGTTTTTCACCTTCGGCATCATCAGGTAACTTCTTTTTAACTTCATTTCAGCTTTTAATGTCTTATATAGTGTGTTTGATTTTCCATTTTTTCTTCTCTTTTCTTTTCGGTTTTTACACATTTTAGGTAGTTTAATGTATTATTTTTACTTAGTTGTAGTGAGATAAAATGTTCACTATGTGTTTTTAGTCTAGGATCTTTAATTTCATGCATTTTTGTCGATTTTAACTGTTCACGTTTAATTTTGCATGAACACATTAACTGCTTGCATGCATTTCGGACGTCCGAATTCGGACCAAGCCCCGAATTCGGATGTCCCCCCTTAGACTAATTTTCAAAATTTTCAAATTACAAAATCCAAATTCGGACCACTGTCCATCCGAACTCGGATGGCCACTGTTGATCCGAATTCGGACCATCATAGTATTGCCAAAATTTTCAAAAATTGAATTTAGTCTAAGTATGTTCATTACTGTTCATCCGAACTCGGATGGGATCCGAATTCGCTCCTCATCCGAATTTGTGTTCCATCCGGATTAGGTCTTTTGTTCCATTGCATGCATTCCATCCGACCTTCATCCGAATTCGGACCCAATCACCATTTCATCGGAATTCGGCTCCAACCCACATCATCACATACTATCAAATTCGGTCCCCATCCGAATTCGGCCCATCATCACACATCATCCGAATTCGGACCCCAACCATCCAATTTCATGCATCATCCGGATTTTGGCCTGATCTGAATTCGATGCACTGTTCATCCGAATTCGGACCATCCGAAATCCAACACTTAGCATATATTTTACATTTTTCCATTTTTGCTTTTTCACTATAATTTAAAAATCCAAATATATTTTAATTTCGGTGCACCATTGATTAGAGTCAGGATTAGTGTTTGAGTGAAAAAGTCTGATCTAACATCTGTCTCTTAACGATTGACTTTGGACTTTATTAGTAGAATTTTATTCTACTAATAAAGACCCGATGCTAAACAGCTCAGGCAGTTTCTATTTCACACTTATCTAGACTTCATATCAATGTCTTTTCATTTAAAGTCTTTTATTCTAACTTTGATGCACCTTTGCAGGATGATGGAACCAACTGTTATCCTCAACATACCCCATCCCCCCATTCCCAATAATAACGCCCAACTACCCGAACAATCCATCCTTCCCCAAGTCGAGTTTGTCGAGTTTATTCCACATAACTGGCAGCTCGACGTCTCCATTCTCACAAAAGAACCCCAAACCCTCGCCTTCGACATTCTTCTTCACCACCCCATATATTACGCCTTGTCCACCGCAATCGCTGTTCCCCAAATATACCTGCAACAATTCTGGAACAGATTGCAATATATTCCCGACGCCGAACCCTTCTTCACAACCACCATCGACTGCGTCCCAGTCAAGATCACCATCGCCGCCATACGCCATATACTTCACCTTCCCGCCGAAACCTATTTGCCATCCCGCTTTCAGTTTGATCCCATCCCTTCCATCCCAGAAACCCTAGCCGAAATTCAAACCCTGGGTTATGAAGACCCTCTCTCCAAACCCTCCGATTTCCGCACAAAGAATCTACAATCTCATTGGCGGATTCTTTTTGATGTCATCAACAAGTGCTTCACAGCAAAGCACTCCGACCACTACTCTGCATCGGCTCAGGTTTTAGCCATGTTCACCGGCTTTGCCTTTGGCCGACATGTTGATTATGCGGCTTTCCTCTTCGAGGAATTGAGACGAGTACATGTGGAGATGGGAACCAAGTAGGGACGAAAGTACATACCTCTCCAACGGTTTCTGCAACTTATCATCCAATATGCGATGGATAATGATGAGGACATTCACGAACGTCCTGAAGCCGACGTCTACCCTACCGTGGCCATTCAAAACCTTACTCTGCCAAAGGGGGCCCCTACAGTGCCTATAATGACTATTCCGTTGCCACTAATGCTAAAGGCACGGGATTTGGAACGGGTTAGGGCTTACATTCAAGTGTTCTATCCGGATGAGGCTTAGTCAGAACCGACTGAGTCTAGCCAATCCGAAGGTGAGACCAGAATGAGTGAGGATGAGGGAGAACAGGGGGAGGTTCAACAATCATTGGGGATAGGTGAGCGGGAGCCTGTGTTTGTAAGTGAGGGAGAAGGTGGTGAGGCGGCAGAGGCGGCGGATTCGGACCGAACCGTCTCTGTCGTGCGAGCGATAGATATTCCATCTGAGGGTGACCGAAGCCCTATCAGCCGGACTACCCACCAAAAGACCGTCAGTCCAACGGTCGAAATCGCCCCCACCATCCACTTGGTTTCCCCTAAAATGGAAACCACTCCATTCCACGGGGTTTCTGCACATACACCATCGCCCTCTCATTCGGAGAGTGGCGGTGTTGAACGAGGTCACACTCCTCCCCACGTGACCGAACATCCTTCATTCACCATTCCATCCCCCCATATACACACGACGCATGATGCCTCTGTGGCATCCCCAATAGCTGCCTTCGTGGCAGCTCCACAAACTTCCGGATCTGAGCGTCCCATAGTGGAGTCAGAAATGAAGGAAGGAAGACTTGGAGTGGCTCCATCAACGCCATCCACTGCAGGCCATCTACCCATCAACTTGGAGATGCTAACGGCAGCTCTTCGTGCTGCCGGAGTGATTACCCGGGCTAACCTGGACGCCCAAAAGGAAGCTGCCGAGGAACGTCACACCACCCTTCTCTCACTTATAAAGTGTAAGGGTGTCGCTTCTAAAGCTGTGCCTCCACCAGGATCCCATTCAGTCCAAAATCAGATTGCCGACCTCTCAGACAAGATAGACGCGCTTACTCGCCTTATTCTTCAAGTCCAGGAGCAACTGAACTCCAGAATGGACCGTCTTGAGTCTGCAATGATTGAACTTCCGTGCCGTCCTTAGGCTGAGGCTCAGAAAATAAAGCATGACGATCAGGACGACCCTGATCGTCATGAGGGGGAGAAAAGACAGAAAACTCAGTCTGAGAACCCAATGTTGTTTGTAGGGGGCGCAGAGACCGAAGGGACAGAGTTTCAGGGGCCAGGAGAACAGATGCAAGAGGCTCAGGATTACTTGATGCTAGAAGACGAGCTCATGGTCGAGGGTCCTGCTCCACTGGATCCAATGACAGCTATGGTAGAGTTCGAGCCCATTCATGAGAAAGTTGAAATCATATTGGTGTCTGACTCAGACTCCGATACTGTGGACAACGAACCGTTGATCATTCCTAAGCCTGAGCCTAAATCACCTAAAAAATCCTCATCTTCCTCCTTCGATTTCCTAAACTCACCACCACCAGCCCCACAACATGAAATTCTTTCATCCATTCAAGCTTCCCCATCACTCAAAGAATCCCATATAGTCCAAAGCCCTCCAAGATCTCCAAGTCCTCCCCCAGTCCAACAAACCGAACATCCAGGTCCTTCACAAACCAAGACGGTTGATTGCTTTGATGAAACTCCAGAAGGACCCGGTGAATATTGGAGAGAGGATTTGTACTGGGTAGGCCAGTTTTCAAGGGGTGAGGTACACAATCTACCGCCTGAAGAAAAAGACAAACTTAGACACGAACGGCGGGGGACAATCATAAAATTACTTGAAGCTAAAAAGTCTGAAATCGAAGAACCCCCCGTTCAGGGCCTCAAAGAATTCCTGCAGAAGTTTCCTCCCGAGCAGTTTCAAAACCCGTTCTTAGAAGAGAGATTTAAGATGGCATTCAGAAAGATTCCTGGATCCTTCAGCAGACGTCTTCTTATGGAACTGACAAATGTAACCAAAGCAGAGCAGGCTGAATACTATCAACTAATGCTCAGGGAGAGGAGGTCAAAAGTGTCCAAATCGAAGATAAAGAAACTCATATCCATCACCATGTGAAAAAGGGCAAAAGTTTACTATCCCGCCTTTCAAGTAGAAAGAGAAGATGGCACGGCTGATGAGTTCTTTGAGAATGATCTGAACTTCATAAATCTGGACGACGTCGAATTCTTACACGAACAAATGAAAAATTGTATTAAAGGGCGTCTGTCTCGCATGACTGCTTTTGGTGCTCTTGTTCGAAGTATGAACCGACACTCGATCATTATGTGCCTCAGAGACTTCCAAATGCCGATCGAGAGCGTGATAGTTAAAGTGGGCCTTCGAGCACCTGAACAAGACAGCTTCCTTCTAGCCCACCATCCTGCTACAGAGTTATATTCAGAGGAGGCCCGGGTGTCATTTTTGTCAATCAGAAGTGCTACAAAAGGTTCATGCGCTTTGAGGATGTTCCCTGTTACTCCGATGGTACACTCAGATTGGTTCGAGCCGCGCTTTCTCAGAAAGTTCAAGACTTTGACGCTCAACCAGATCCACAACAAAGATGCTCACCGAAGGAAATTCAGGACACCCACAGCGGCATTGAACTCCTGAACGAACGGCTACATATGATACAAGTGACCAGACGCTTTGACGTCATCCTTGGACTCCGAGAATCGACCCATCATGCCAGAGTTCAAGGACCTCCTAAATGATCGAAAAGGGGGAGATTGTTAGACATTTAATTTCGATCATATGGAGTTATTTTGTAATAATTATTTACTTAGCATTTAGCTTTGTATTTATTTCCTTGTAATTTATTTCAATGTAAAAGTCTAGGGGCCAAAGTTGTCATTGCCTCAAAGTTAATTAAATGAAGCTATAAAGCTCCTAGGGTTTATTTTTGTAATACACGGTTGAATCAATAGAGAATATCACAGCCGCCACTTTGCATTTACTCTCAATATTCTTATTGTCTTTTCTTCATCATTTCCTAATTATTGAGCATTGTTCTTCTTGGGATTTGATAAAGATTACAAAGGTGCTGAAATATATATACGGGATTACAAGTTTACAGTTATATGTAAATATATGATAGATTAAGGGTATATAATATCAATGTGCATTTAATGCACATGAAAAGTGAATTGACAATTGAAGCGTCGGTGGAAATTATAGACTGACATGAGCGTCGGTAATTTTCAATATATGTGTAAATTACGTTTACTGTCAAAATATTGAGGCTATAAATTGACGCATTTCCATCGAATGAAAATCGTACCAATACTCATAAATATCACTATTAAACAAAGAGTCATATTTTGAGTAATTTTCTACTTCCCTCTTACGAAATTCTTATAATCGTTTCTGGACTACTGTAAGTTTCCAATCACTTCCACTTTAAGCCTATTATTCTATTCATGATGCTGAATCATTATATTTGACTCTGTGATGTTTATATGATTTATGTTATGATTCAGTATTTCTTATGATATTGGAACTGTGACGTTATTTATTTAAAGTTACATAATTTTTATGCATAATGGTTGTTGGTATGACTTCGTGAATATCAACGTAAGGATACTGGTAATATTAAAATAATGATATAGCCTTTTGAGATGGCAACATAATGACGCCAAAATGGCGAAGCCTTTTGAGATGGCACGAAAGATATTTCTCTGTGATTTATCCGGGTAATAATATACCAGTAAATTTTATAACCTTAAAGGATGAAAAGTTTTTATGAAAATAGTAGTAATTAATTACATTCACAAACATACCCATTTAACTCGGGTATGAAATGAAGAAATCCATATCCCTTGTATCATGGTTTCTTCACAGCTTTCAGTTGCAAGCCATTGTATTAATTCACGGAAAATATATTTTTACAAAAATGTTATTTTTATACATTTTTTACCAGTTATAAATTATTTTTGAATCACCTTATTCCACCCAGGGTGATTAGTACTTGCTGAGCGTTGTCGCTCACCCTTACATGTTTATTCTCAGGTATTGAGGAAGGAACCTCTAATGGCAAATGAAAAGAGAAAGTTTATGAACAATTTGTCAATGTTTTTAATTCCTGAATTATGTATCATGTATTTCCATTGAATAAGTTGTACTAAAACACTGTTGGAGAATAATAGTTGTTATGTTCTTTCGCCACGATTCGATCCATTGTACGATGAATTTGACTTCACCCGACATACCATGCTATATAGGGTATTGCTATAGTATGGAAAGTGAGGGGTGTCACATGTGGTATCAAAGCGTTTAGTTTAAGAGAATTAGGTATCTAAATTAGAACCTAAACTTAAACTTCTAAAATAAATATACGATAGGAAAAAAAAAGTTTAATAATAAATTAACCCCAAAATAATTTTATGGCATTATTACATTACATAAGTATTACAGTATTAAAGCCAGTACCACTCCATTGCCATGGATATGGGAAGTAGTACCATAATGATGGTAGCAAGAAAATAAAATGGCGGTTTCTCTTGAGATTCAAGAAGTGAATGCAGATAGATCATCACCGGAATGAGTATGATTGCAAACAAAGGAATGAGTTTAACCATCTTGGAATTTATGGGAGAAAGTGGTAATATTGGAATAGAGAGAATTTAGAGATAGTGTAAAGAAATGGTAAGATTGTGATGAATTTACAGAGGAAGAGAAGAGATATAGCTGTTGAACGGCTATATTCTCGACCGTTAAGGGGTAAAAAAATGTGTAATTTTTGAAGGTAAATTGAGTAAAATAAATTTACGATTTTAAGCAAAAATAAAAATATATATTACAGATGGCAAATGGTAACGATTCGTCTAAAGGAGAAGCATGAAATGCTGGGTGGGTGGAAGAAACACCCGATAACTTTCAAGAACCCCAACCATTAAGAGACCCCATAAATAATAATATGCCTAAGGAGGAAGATCCAGAGGAAGACCCGGAGGAAGATCTAGAAGAAGATCCGGAAAAATATATGGAGGAAGATCCTGAAGAAGACCCGGAAGAAGAACCTGAAGAAAACCCTGAAGAGAATCCTGAAGAAGATGCCCCAGAAGAAAACCTCAATAATCTTATGAAAGACGCCCAATTCGTAGAGGTCGAAATAGAGATTGAAGATGAGGACGAGGAACATCCTATGAACTTCCAAGTGTCTTTTCCATGGGAAGCAGAAAACTGGGGTGCCCCTGTCTTCGCACCACCACCATCTCCAGAAGAAAATGAAGAACCTGAACCAGAAGCAGGACTAACGGATGACGAAACAACCGTCAGAACTAGAACATTGAGCCTACCAGAATTCAATTCAATGGTGGAAGAAATAGCCATGAGACGTGTGCAAAATCAGGATCTCAAGGCAATGATGGAACATAGGATAGAGCAAATAGATGCCTTAATAGAAGAGAATGAACATTCACATGAAGAGATAATCATTCTCAGACACGAGCTACGAGAAGTTAGACAACAATTACAGGCAGAACGAGCAAGGGCAAATGCTTTAGACATAGACAATGCATGCCTAAGGATGATGTTGTATGGACAACAACCAATAAGATATCAGCCGCCACCCCCTGGACCTAACGGAGGATCATCTCCCAATATAAGACCATAAAAGTGTTATGTACTTTTTTCTATGAATGAGAAATTCACTATGAAAGAAGTAAACGATTTTAAAATAAAATTTTTCTAGTTAAAAATAATTATTGTGATCAAGTATATAATGCTCAATTTGACTATACTAATTAATTACTAACTTAGAATATGAAGTTAAAGTATTCTAATAAAAAAAATTTCAGACAATGGCACCGTCTAGAAGAGAGGAGTCCCTTGAACCAATCCCTGTGATCACCCCACCAGCAGCTGGCCGAAGAGGCAAACCAAGAACCAGGCTTCAGGTTACTAACAACGAATCAGAACCAAACCTATTCCAAGAATTTGCTCGGATGTTACGGGCTGTCGTACCTGGTATACTAGAAGAACAAGGGTATCGTCAAAGACCCAATAATCCTACTGGAGAAAGAGAGTGCACATACAAGGAATTTGTAAGTGCTAATTCTCCAGAATTTAATGGAGAAGTTGATCCAATTAAATCGACTAACTGGATAAAAGTAATTGAGAACATCTTTCGCATAAGCAGGTGTGGGGATCATAGGAAAGTGGTTTATGCCACCATGATGTTGCGAGGAACAGCCATCCATTGGTGGGAAATGTTAATGGAAACTATCGGTATGGGAGATATAGAGAATGTCACGTGGGAAGAATTTAAAAGGTACTTTCTGGACGAATATTGTTCTCAAGGTCTGCTAGATACTCTTGAAGAACAATTTCTAAACCTGAAACAAGGCACTCAAACTGTTACGGAGTATGCCAATAGATTCACTGAAATGTCTCGCTTTGTTACCTACCTGGTAGCTACTGAAATGCTAAAAGTAAAAAGGTTTGTTGTCGGATTAAAAACCACCATCAGGGAGCCGACAACAATGACTCAACCAAGAACTCATCGTGAAGCAGTAGAAGCAGCATTGGTGGCTGAGAGAGAGTATGGAAGAAAGAAAGACAAAGGAAGGGTTGACAAGAGGAAATGGGAGGAAGAGAAAACACGTCATCCAGAAAACAAGAAGTTTAAAGGAAAGACTCATGAGAACAATGCATTTCGATTCCATAATGCAGGTTCGGGTAACCGATACGGCATTGACAAAAAGGGAAAAGCATGTGATAATTGCGGGATGTTTCATGGTGACAAGCCATGTCTGGCAAATACAGGTGCTTGTTTTACGTGTGGAAGAATCGGTCATAAAACCCGCGACTGTCTTGTGAAAAATCGTATGTGCTTTATTTGTCAAGATCCTAACCATTTAGCACCTGACTGTCCCCAACGAAGTGACACAAAAGGGGGAGCAACAAAGAAAACATCTACAGGGACCACCACTGTGAAAGAAAATCGAACGTCAAACAAGACCACTGGAAGAGCATTTCAGATGACTGCACAGAAGGCTAGAGAAATCAATGATGTTGTCTCAGGTACACTAATAATCAACTCAGCTTACGCTAAAGTATTGTTCGATTCGAGCGCATCTAGATCATTCATATCCCATCGTCTATGTGAGACTGTTAGGCACAAAAAGGCCTCAGTCAAACCTGTTCTGCATCTGAGGGGGAGATTATTAATCAAACCTATTGATGCTTTTGAAGGTTGAATTTTAGGCCTGTTATATGCCTTATTGAAACCTAAAAAAGATTTGCAATATCAGCCTAAAGCTGTTCTATGTGTTGCATGTGTTGCAACAAAGACAGTTTTGCCCAAGCTGTTCAGTCTGCTGAACAGGCTGGACACAAACTGTCTACGCTGCTCTACACTGATGAGCAGCTTGGGCAGTTTACAAGTGTTCTGTTCTTTGTGAGCAGAACCTGTTCTTTGTGAACATGCTAAACACTTTATGGAATGTGTTTCCATGTCCTCATGTAATGTTTTTTGCTACAAGATCAGTTTACAAAGTCGAAGACAAAGTGGAAATCAGAACTGCTCAGCCTGCCCAAGCTGTTCTGTTACATGAAGACAAAAGGTTATTTGAAAAAGGGTGACAGACCTTTTTCTTATATCAAAATAGGCCTTTACAAGGAAGAAAGACGCAAAGTTGACATTCATTATTTAGTTAAAGGCAATGCAACAGTAGACAAAGTGAAAAGACAAAAGTTCTGCACACAAGAAGACAAGTCTGCTTTTCAGAAAGTGCAGAAAAGGTTATGTTGTCTTTTCAACAAGACTTCTCCTTTTTCATTTCGTCCAATGAAGAAACTTCTCTTAGATTCTCTGAGTGAGTATAAAAGGAAGCTTCTAAGGACAGAAAGATTAAGCCAAAAAGCTAAGCGCTGAAGCCAAGAGTGAACGTGCAAGTGTGTTTTTCATGCATGCAAGCCTGCCTGTGTAATTCAGTTTCTTTGTGTCTAAGTTGTTCTACATAAGTTGTCCCTCTAAGTCTTGTAAACACAGTGAGTGCTTCTTAGTGAGTGTATTCATTGTAAACTAGTTTGAGTCTGTCTTAGACTAGTAAACATACTGTTGTATCTGTCATCTCAGCTTGAACTTTTCCGCATTCAAGCTTATTTGTAATTAACAACTTGTTGATAATACATACAAACTTTGAGAAAATAGTGTGTAGTTTTTAAATAGCTGTATTCACCCCCCTCTACAGCTTAAAGCTATATACTTTGGGAACCTCTCGGGACCTATAGAGAAATTATCATTACCTGATGTGCATATGAACATAGGGATAGAAGTAGAAATTGCCAACAATGAACGAATATACTTGAATAAATGGTGTCCTGACTGTGACATAGAAGTCAAAGGGAATAAGTTACCTATTGACCTAATTCCAATGCCGTTAGGAGAATTTGATATTATCATTGGCATGGATTGGATGTCCAAAAATAATGCATCAATTCTTTGTAAGACCAAGTCTATTAAATTTTACACACCTGAAGGAAAAGAAGTAATTTTCCGGGGAGAACAAAACCTGGCGTCATCTAACTTTTTAACATCGATTCAAGCCAGAAAATGTCTTCGTAAAGGATGCATAGCTTACTTGGCTCATGTTATTGAGAAAGGAAAGAAATGCTCAAATCTCAATGACATTCTCGTTGTTCGAGATTTTCCTGAAGTGTTTCCAGAAGATTTACCTAGGTTACCTCCTGATCGGCAAGTGGAGTTTGCCATTGATTTAGTACCTGGAATAGCCCCTCTATCCAAAGCCCCATATCGATTGGCCCCTTATGGAAATGAATGAATTGAAAACAACTCCAGGAGCTATTAGATAAAGGATTCATTAGGCCAAGTGTCTCACCTTGGGGAGCTCCAATACTATTTGTAAAGAAAAAGGATGGGTCAATGAGGTTGTGCATTGATTATAGGGAATTGAATAAAGTCATTATCAAAAACAAGTATCCACTCCCAAGAATTGATGACCTTTTTGATCAACTTCAAGGAGCTAGCCATTTTTCAAAGATTGATCTAAGGTCAGGGTATCATTAATTGAAAGTCAAAGAATCTGATATACCAAAAACGACATTTAGGACAAGGTATGGACATTATGACTTTTTAGTTATGCCGTTTGGTTTGACCAATGCACCTACAGCTTTTATGGACCCGATGAATCGAGTCTGTAAACCTTATTTGGATAAGTGTGTGATCGTCTTTATAGATGATATTCTCATTTATTCCAAATCTGAAGAAGAGCATTCCCAACATCTCAGGATAATATTGGAACTTTTAAAGAAAGAAAAACTTTATGCAAAGTTCTCAAAATGTGAGTTTTGGTTGAAAGAGGTGCAATTTTTGGGACCTGTAGTAAGTCATGAAGGTATTAAAGTTGATCCTGGAAAAGTAGAAGCAATAACCAAATGGGAAAAACCACGAACTCCAACAGAAGTTCGTAGTTTTCTAGGCTTGGCAGGTTACTATAGAAGATTCATACAAGACTTCTCCAAGATTGCCGCACCGCTTACAACATTAACACGAAAGAGTGCTAAGTATGAATGGAATGAAGCAAGAGAGGAAGCATTTCAGATGTTAAAGAATAAGTTGGTAAGTGCACCTATTTTATCTCTACCGGAAGGAAGAGGTGGATTTGTGGTGTATAGTGATGCATCCCTGAATGGATTAGGATGTGTTTTGATGCAACATGGTAAAGTGATAGCTTACGCGTCCGGACAACTCAAAGTACATGAGAGAGAGTACCCAACACATGACCTAGAGTTGGCAGCTGTGGTGTTTGCATTAAAATTATGGCGTCACTATTTGTATGGAGAAAAATGTGAAATTTATATAGACCACAAAAGCTTGAAATACATATTCACTCAGAAGGAATTGAATATGAGACGAAGGAGATGGTTGGAATTACTAAAAGATTACGACTGTGAAATATTATACCATCCAGGAAAAGCTAATGTAGTAGCTGATGCGCTAAGTCGAAAGACAAGTGGAAGAGCTACAATGGTCAAGTTGTGTGTCATGGAAGTACGTATTGATATCCTAGATCAAGTCAAAGAGAAACAACAGGAAGTCCTCAAGGAAAGTACAATGTGCAGAAAGAATAAAAGGGTATGAGAAACAGCTAAGCATGGACGGGCGAGGGATATTATGCTTCAAGGGAAGAGTTTGGATCCCATCAATAGGACGACTACGAAATCATGTATTGGTTGAAGCGCACAATACAAGGTATTCAGTACATCCGGTCAGTGTGAAAATGTATAGAGATTTGAAAAATAACTATTGGTGGCCAGCAATGAAAAGAGATGTTGGAAAGCGGGTAGAAAAGTGTTTAACATGTAAACAGGTCAAAGCTGAACATCAAAAGCCTTATGGAGACTTACAACCGCTCGAAATTCCAGAGTGGAAATGGGATCACATCACAATGGACTTTGTGACTAAGCTTCCGAAAACCCAGAAAGGACATGATGCCATATGGGTGATAGTTGACCGTCTAACCAAGTCAGCGCACTTTTTACCCATTAAAGAGACATTTCCGTTAGACAAACTAGCACGAATATACATAATGGAGTTTGTATCCTTACATGGATTACCAGTTTCTATAGTGTCAGATCGTGACAGTCGAATCACCTCAAAGTTCTGGAGGAGTTTTCAACGAGAGTTAGGTACCCAGATATAAATGAGCACTACTTACCATCCTCAAACTGATGGACAAAGTGAACGCACAATTCAAACATTGGAAGATATGTTGCGAACTTGTGTAATAGAATTTGGAGGGAATTTGGATGAACATCTGCCATTGGTTGAATTTGCTTATAATAATAGTTATCATTCCAATATACAAGCTGCACCATATGAAGCATTATATGGACGAAAGTGTCGGACACCATTGTGCTGGTATGAGGTTGGTGAAAGAAGACAATTGGGTCCCGAGTTAATACAAGAAACAACAACCAAATTAGAGAATGTTTGAAAACAGCTCAGAGTCGTCAAAAGAGTTATGCTGATAAGAAAAGGAGAACAGTAGTGTTCCACCCAGGCGATCGCGTTTTCTTGAGGGTATCCTCTTGGAAAGGAATTGTAAGATTTAGAAAAATAGGGAAGCTGAGTCCTAGGTTTATTGGGTCGTTTGCAATCACAGAGCGAATTGGCAATGTGGCTTATCGTCTAGAATTACCCCCAGAACTAGGAAACCTGCATAATGCGTTCCATGTGTCAAATCTTCATAAGTGTTTGTCCGATGAAGTGAAAAAGGTTACATATAAAGATGTACAAGTAAACGAAAAGCTAGCATACGTGGAAGAACCTGAAGTTATCCTTGATAAGAAGATCAAAGTGTTACAAAACAAAGAAATCCCAATTGTAAAAGTCCAATGGAAGCATCATAAAGGGTCAGAAGCCACTTGGGAACCAGAAGCTGACATGAGGAAACGTTATCCAAATTTGTTCAAAATCTAAATTTCGAGGACGAAATTTTCTTAAGAGGGACATGATGTAACTTCCTGAAAACTTCATCGAGCAATTAGCAGGTAATTATTAAACCGTATCGAATTATACATATAATGATCATAATTATAATTATAAAAAGATGTTAAATAAATATTTATGATAGACGAGGGGGGTTATATGTAAATATATGATAGATTAAGGGTATGTAATATAAATGTGCATTTAATGCACATGAAAAGTGAATTGACAATTGAAGCGTCGGTGGAAATTATAGACTGACATGAGCGTCGGTAATTGTCAATATATGCGTAAATTACGTTTACTGTCAAAATATTGAGGCTATAAATTGACGCATTTCCTTCGTATGAAAATCGTACCAATACTCATAAATATCACTATTAAACAAAGAGTCATATTTTGAGTAATTTTCTACTTCTCTCTTACAAAATTCTTATAACCGTTTCTGAACTACTGTAAGTTTCTAATCACTTCCAATTTGAGCCTATTATTATATTCATGATGCTAAATCATTATATTTGACTCTGTGATGTTTATATGATTTATGTTATGATTCAGTATTTCTTATGATATTGGAACTGTGACGTTATTTATTTAAAGTTACATAATTTTTATGCATAAATGTTGTTGGTATGACTTCGTGAATATCAACGTAAGGATACTAGTAATATTATAATAATGATATAGCCTTTTGAGATGGCAACATAATGACGCCAAAATGGCGAAGCCTTTTGAGATGGCATGAAGGATATTTCTCTGTGATTTATCCGGGTAATAATATACCAGTAAATTTTATAACGATAAAGGATGGAAAGTTTTTACGAAAATAGTAGTAACTAATTTCATTCACAAACATACTCATTTAACTCGGGTATGAAATGAAGAAATCAATATCCCTTGTATCATGGTTTCTTCACAGCTTTCAGTTGCAAGCCGCTGTATTAATTCACGGAAAATATATTTTTACAAAAATGTTATTTTTATACATTTTCTTACCAGTTATAAATTATTTTTGAATCACATTATTCCACCCAAGGGGATTAGTACTTGTTGAGCGTTGTCGCTAACCCTTATATGTTTATACTCAGGTTCTAAGGAAGGAACCTCTAATGGCAAAGGAAAAGAGAAAGTTTATGAATAATTTGTCAATGTTTTAATTCCTGAATTATGTATCATGTATTTCCATTGAATAAGTTAACTAAAACACTGTTGGAGAATAATAGTTGTTATGTTCTTTCGCCACGAGTCGATCCATTGTATGATGAATTTGACTCCGCCCCACATACCATGCTATATAAGGTATTGTTATAGTATGGAAAGTGAGGGGTGTCACATAAGACAATCAATTTGAATATTATATTTTATTTAGAGTGATACTTATTAAGTTGTAACTTTTACTTTATGTACTCTATTATTTAACAAAAATTTATAAGCATTATGAGTTCTAGTAAATTTATTTTTAAATATTAACTATACAACTAAATAGTTTAAAAAATCACTTTGAATTTTGTATGTTAGTTAATTTAATATTTAATTATTTGAATGTTAAGTTAGTATACTATTGTGTTAAAAAAGGGTTAGACACATTATGAGTTTTATTAAAACTTATTTTTATAAAATTACTATGTAACACTTCGACTCCCGAGCAGGTACAAGTAATTATTACAATCACTAATTATAATAATGATTTCTGCGTTGGTTCAATTATGTCCCGTTTAGTGGATTATGCGTGTTGGGACCGATATTATGTGGCTTTGGGAAATAATTTTAGTGGATTACTAATAATTATGGATTCACGAGATCAAATGGGATTTATTGATATGTATTGTGAAATATTGATAATGGAGTCAGGTATTGGGGTCGAACCAGCGTTATAACGGATACGTATATATGATTGACACATTTATCCTTTCCTTCGTTTTGTACAAAGAGTATAACCAAGCGTTTGTGTGTTGTTGCTGGAAATTGGGACAGGAGTTAAAGATCAAATCAAGTGGTGGAATTGAGTTGCTGAAATCCATCATTTCATCTTCAAGTTGTGTTCATCAAGGTACAAGGTAAGTGGAGCTTCAAATCTTGAGTTTTGTTATGTTACAAGCTGTGATAATTGGGGAATTGATTAACAAGTGTATTAGAATTGTTTTGGTGCTCAATTCGTGATTTTTAGTTATTGAAATGCGAGTGTGGGGGTTGAAATCCCCCTCGCATCTGGTTCATTGTGTATACAGGGACTGCTAGAGATCGAGACGAGATAGATTTGGGTCAGCGGGACTAGTTAGAGTTAGCTACCACGCATCAAGTGAGTACACGAGTTCTTTTATTATGGGCACTGCGAGCTGCCCCTCATGTATGATCTTACCTTTCTTTCTTACATGATACATGTGTATGTATAGGGAGTTGTGAATGAGATCCATTATAGAGATGATCTCGATGGTTATCGCGAGGACTGAGTAGCTCTGCTTAACCCTGTGTAGGGTTCCCATATATGTGTGTGTGTGTGTGGTTGTGTTTATTGTCAGGTTGCTCCTAAGCTTATTATTTCCTGCTAGCCTCCATGGGCATGGCTTGGCTGCTAGGGGAGGGGTTTCCCTAATCGAGATGTGTATCTCAGTTTGGATCTCAAGTGCCTCTGTGAAGGGGTTAGTGTGCCTCTGGGTATAGGTTAAGGCGTATCTTAGAGAGTGTATAGTTAGAGTGGTTGTGATGCTTAACATGTGTTATGTGATTAGTTGCAGAGTCTAAAATCTTGTGTACTCACGAGCTATGAAAGCTTACATATTTGATTCTAAATGTGTGTGTTAGGGGGACAAAAGATTGGACTGCCAGCTCCTGAGCAGAGCTTGAGGTTGCTGGAGAGTGTTTTGCATTCCGTTGACTTTATGTTGACATCACTGCTTTTGGGAAAACTGTGTGTATCTGTATTTTAGGATTTATGCAGTTGGGGTTAACCATTAAATAGGGTTGTATGTGAGATGTTAAATGTTTTTAATTAACAGTGCATGTAAACCTTCTGACATTGTGTAATGGATATTATATGAGTTATTATCACCCGTGTATTGTAAATATGAGTTATTAAGAAATATATAATCTTTAGTTTTTGTTTACTTTTTATTTCATAAAAAATGTAATATATTTGATTTCTTAAAAAAGTTTGGTCGATTATAATTATTAATTTGTTATTCTTCTATATTTCTTGAAATTATTTTATCAATTGAAAAAGAACAAAATAAAAATCTCATATCACGCTACAACGTGTGGACATCACAATACGTTGTTATTGACATTAAGACAATTGACCAATTAAAAATAACCCAATAAAAAATTTATATTACATATATATATGTTTGTGTATATATATATATATATATATATATATGTATATATATATATATATATGTATATATATATATATATATATGTATATATATATATATATATATGTATATATATATATATATCTGTGTGTGTGTACACACACACTTATCAAATGTTAGCCCAATGGATATGTGACACATGGCTAACTATGATTGGTTGGTTTTTCTTTTTAAAATTTTTTTTTCATAATACACCCTTTGTGTTATCTTTTATTTATCGCCTTTATTTTAATAAATTTTTGTTTAGTCATCTTTTAACATTTATTATTACAAAATTTTCTTACATATTTAAAATTATGATTTTAATTATACATTCTTTTGCAGTTATCTTTTAAAACTATTATGTTATGTTTAATTGTATGAAAAAAACTTTATTATTCAAATGCACAATACGATATTCTAATGAAATTGCTTTATAATTAAAATATAACTAATTAATATTCAGATTTTGTTTTTAATTTTAAATTTTCGTTATACACCTTTATCTTTGTGATATCTTTTATTTAACGCATTTATTTTAATAAATTTTTGTTTAGTCCCCTTTTAACATTTGTTATTACAAATTTTTCTTACATATTTAAAATTATGATTTTAATTATGCATATGTTTGAAGTTATCTTTTGAAACTATTATGTTATTTTTAATTGTCTGAAAAAGATTTTATTATTCAAATGCACAATAAGAGATTTTAATGAAATTGCTTTATAATTAAAATATAACTATTTGATATTCTGATTTCTTTATTAAGTATGATCATGTTTAACATTGAACATTACTATTATAATGAAACACCCATACAACTAATACGAGTATTTCGATACCATTATACATTAATTTATACAGAGTACCTACGGAAATACAGTCAAATTAAAACTTTTATAATACTTTAATAATCATCAACGTGATTCCAAACACTTTTCATATAGCACAACAGAGTGTCGGAAATCACGGAGTAATGCAATTGGGGTTACAACGTTAAATCATCAATTTAATTACAAAACGAATTAATAATCATTAACTAATTCGCCGTAAGTCCAAAACGGAAGTCTGCTACTCCCACCCCAATCATTAGCAAAATATGGAGCACCTAACCATGCTCCAATCAGTGTCTATCAGTTTGGACCAGCCAAGCCTTTGCCCTTATCAGTTCCTGAAAAGAAACATCAACTGACGGGTGCACAACACAGTTGTTTAGTGAGTTTCTAGATTAAAGTACCATGCGATATATGAATGATTTCATGCAATGCCATGAATTTAACTAACAATATCAGGAGGCCAACGAATGGCTAATAGGCTACCACATTGCGGTTACCACGCACTCAGGCTTACCGTACAATGAAATTACAATCTAATGCTCGATTACCACAGACCACAGGCTTATCGATATGCAGTTTACAGTGATGCCATACGATTACCACAGACCACAGGCTTATCGTTTTACAGGCAATAATGGTTATCACACACAGGCTTACCATTATGATTTCGCTAGGTTACCACACATAGGTTTACCGTCTCAGCAGACAAGTCAAATAAATGGTGAATAACTTATCAACCGAGTGATAAAACAACAATGATAATGTATGTGATGGCAGAGCATGTAAATGATACGAAAGCAATAACATACAATACATGATATGCATACGAATACGTTAAAACTAGAATTCACAGTGGTGTACAACAAGCTCTCGGTCTCAGTACCGAGTTATAATCGTCAAAGTATGAGTAATAGTCTCCAAGTGACTTAACCCGTCAAACCCCTATAGATAGGTTCATCATATTATATTTATAAGTCTCACAGATTATAATTTCTTAACTTTGATCCAGATACATTAGTCGTAAGAATTAATTAATTTCGGCATTAAATCTCAATAATTATTTTGGTCTAATTATTCTTCATAATTGATGTCATAAATTATTATGGAAAACGATCCACAGAATAATTAAAATTACAATTTCGGACCAGGGTCATCCGAAATTTGGATGATCCGAAACTCGGACCAAGGCCCCATCCGAACCGGGTCCATCCGAAACTCGGATTAGGGCCATCCGAAAATCGGATGATCCGAAACTCGGACCAAGACCATCCGAAATTCGGGTGATCCAAAATTCACACTTAGATATTTTTCTTTGAATATTTAAGGCCAACTGACCAAGTTAACCAGTAAACTCGCCGAGTTCGAGTGCAGATCTGCACTTTCTTCCTTACGGGTTTTAATGCCAAAAAAATATCAAAACTTTTCTACATTTATTACAAACGATTGGAAATCATTCCCAAACATATATATACACTTTTATTATCATTTAACCCATCAAAAACACTATTTTATTCTTTTTGAATCATCAAGAGTTCATATGGACTCTATTTTGTGTTTTTGAGTTAAACTCTCCAAAATATATAAAAACTTGCATATTATTTTTTCAAATGATGAATATAACATCTTTCATCATTTTCTTTTAAGATCTACAGATTTCTAAGAGATCTCCATGAAAACCCATTTGAGTTCTTATCTTCTTCAAATGAAGATGTTGGGGAGAAAAGAAATAATGTAAGATTCTTAAATCAAAATGTTGGTACCTTTTGGATCTTTAAGAATTCGAGTGAAACTTCCAACAAAAAATACGATTTTTGTTTTCTTCTTCTTTTTTAAATTTCTTTCTCTTCTCTCTTTTTTCTCTCTCTTTTGTGTTCGACGTGAATTTGAAGCAAAGAAATGGTTTTTCTTTTTCTTTTTCTTTTTAATCCCTAAACATTTCCTTATTTATTTCTAGGTCCCTATAATTTCCATTTCTTTTAAAATCCATTCTTCATAAATAAATAATTCATTTATTATAATTTACAAAACAATTCATTTATATGTTACAAAATTTATTAATATACGAACTTTGTATTCCCTCAACATAAATATTAAATATTAAATATTTGGGTCGTTACAGTTCCTCCCCTCTTAAAAGGATTCCGCCCACGGAATCATATTCTTTCAAATAGAGCAGGGTATTTAGCCATCATTTCAACCTTCGTCTACCAAGTCATCAGAGATCCACGGTGGTGCTTCCAACAAACGAGCATGATCTCGATCTCCTTATTCCTTAGGTTAATTACTTTGTCGCCGATAATCTTTTCCGGTTCTTCAACATATCGCAACCTCTCATTGATTTTCACATAATTCAAAGGGACGGTCATGGTAGGATTGATCGGACTTTTCTTCAAATAACTAACGTGGAAAGTTTCATGAATCCCTGCCAACTCAGCGACAGTTTTAACTTATAAGCTTGAGCTCCGACTTGTTCCGTAATAGGAAACGGTCCAACATATCGAGGATTTAATTTTCCTCGCTTCCCAAATCTCATAATCCCTTTCCACAGGGATACTTTCAGCATCACAGAATCTCGTACTGCATACTCTATATCCTTGTGACGTTTGTCTGAGTATGCTTTCTGTCGGTCTTGAGTCGCTTTGATTCGCTCACGAATAATCTGAATTTTATCATGCGTCTCTTGAAGCAATTCGGGACCCGCTAACGGTTTTTCGCCTGCTGTGACACCCTTGCCACAGCAACCACCAATTACAATACACCCAGGATTAATCACCAACATACAATAACATAATGATCTGATAACCTAAATTAAGTGCGGAAGCGTTAAAAATATAAATAAAGTAGTGCAAAAAGTGTTAAACACCCTACGGTGCTATAAGGTACCAAGTCTAAGTCTACACACCCATACATTTATTACAATCATCCAGAATATAATACAACATTGTCCAAATCACAATTATTGATTAAATAGTGCCGAGTCTCCCAAATCTTCCAAACGACCTAACTAGAAGGTCCAGCAGTAGATTTTCCTTTGCCTGTAAAAATACAACAACTAAAACGTAAGCGAATGCTTAGTGAATACATAGATTACGCATTTTATAAGTCTTTATGAAGCCCAAGAGTAATCCCGACGACAAACGTCGTATACTCTCTTCGTACAACAAGTACGGACCAGAGCCGCAACCCCTTCGAGCCCCAAGCTCGGCATTTACACATACCATCTGAAATAAACGTACGATCGGGGATGACATACTGCCTACCGGACCTGGAGGGATCAGCTCCAGCGTCATATAGCGCAGTAACATCAGAGTAATCGATGCGATCCACCGGTCCATCACTAGATGCACAACAACCGAAAGGACATGCAACAAGTAAGAATGTGCATCTAAATCTACGCAAGTTAGTAGAATTCCAAACAATCAATGAAACAACAGGTCTCAGCAGGCAAAGCTTACATAAAACAAATATAAACATGCGAAATCTACTGTACTCACAGTGGGTGTGTAATTTATCTTTTAACCGATATTATTTCTCTTCGGGCTTTCAACCGGATCCACCAAGTACCCCACTGTGGGTTAAACAACACCACAAGGGACCTGTTATATCAATTACAACAATTCCTCATATCATTAACCGTTTAAATCCATAAAATCAAGTTTCGTAAATTTGGCGATATTTTCCCCCGTTTCGGGTACATGTCTAAATTCGAACTATAACTAAAGTTTGAAACCCATTTCAAGTCTATATCTTGTCCTTTGCATATTTTATATCATTTTATGTGTTGTATATGAGTTTCATTCATAATACTCGAGTTTAGGGAGTAGCATTCTCAATTTTAAGGCATTAAACTCGAATTTAATGGGTTAGATTCGAAACCATGCATCAGATTCGAATTCCTAGCATCAGATTCGAACCCTTATGTCAGATTCGAACTAAGCTTCGAATCTAGGCTTAGATTCGAACTCACACCCTTCGAATCTAAGGGTACACCCTCGAATCTAGTACCAAACTCGAGTTTGTTCTTGCATTTCGACTCTGTTCTTGGCATATTCGAGTCTGTTCATCATTTCAGCTTAAATCCTTCATTTCTAAGGCTTAAAATCATTAGTATATCATGTATAACACCTAGATTCGATTCTACTATGCATATACTATCACATTCCAGCAATGTTTCAAGCAAAACAAGCTTCAATTTGCATAAAATGATAGATTCGAAATTTCTAGTTCTTCAAAACCGAAACAACAAACTTAAAAGTGTCGATTCTTACCTCAATTCGTATGAAATCTGAAATCCGTTTGTAGATTGTTGTTGTACTCCTCGATATCTTTCTGATAACGTATAATTCTCAAAAATCTGACGGTCGGTTTGTGAGATAACTTAGAGAGATGTAGAGAGAACTTCTAGAGAGATAAAGTAGTGAGATAGTGTAAAATAGAAAAATGAAGCCTATTGCCCTTTATATACAACTTTCGTCATTTTTGCACATTTCACCACTCGAACTAACCGGTTCCATAAAATACTGATTTAATCTTAGAATTATCATAAATAACTTTTTAATTCCTTAATATTCCATAACAATGATTCTGAGTTCAATTTTCTTAAAAATAGCAACAAACTTGCTAAATATCCAAAATACATAATAATCGCCCAAATTTCAACTTAAATATATAATTTTTCCACTTAATTAACCAAAAAAAAAACATCAAAATAAATCCGAGGATGTTACAGCATGGGCTCCACCACGCTCAACTTCGTCCTCGAAGTTACTCGGATTCAAACAGTTTCGGATACTTTCTTAACATTTCTGACTTTACTTCCCACGTATGATTTGCTCCCTTATGATACTTCCAACGTATAAGCACCATTTCTATCTCCTTGCTCCTCAATTTCTTCATCTTAGTATCCAATATACATTCCGGCTCCTCCACATATCGAAGTCTTTCATCAACTTGTAGCTCTGTGTGATCTGCCCAATCCTCATTTCCAGTGTTAAACGATTTTCGGAGATTCCCAACGTGAAATACTGGATGTATGCTCGACATCCCTTCAGGCAATTCTAACCGATAAGAATGATTTCCAACTTTTTCAACAATCTTAAAGGGTCCGACGAATCTCGGAGCCAACTTGCCCCTTTTTAACAAAACGAGTAACACCCCTCATAGGTGATACTTTCAAGTAGACCCAGTCGTTCACTTCAAAATTGATCGGTTTGTGCCTCCGATCGTAGTAACTTTTCTGACGATCCTGGGCCGCCTTCATGTTCTGCCTGATCAATTGTATCTTTTCATTTGTTTCTTGAAGTAACGCCGGCCCAGCAATCGGCGTTTCACCCGTTTCTCTCCAACAAATAGGAGTCCTACACCTCCTCCCATACAGTGCCTCGAACGGTGCCTTCTTTATTGTCGCGTGGTAACTGTTATTGTACGAGAATTCTATCAGTGGCAAATGATTATCCCAGTTGCCACCGAGATCCAACACACACGATCTCATCATGTCTTCCAACGTAAGGATCGTTCGTTCGCTCTGGCCATCGGTTTGCGGACGATAGGCTGTACTCATTGCTATTCTCGTCCCTAACCTTTCTTGCAGTGCCGACCAAAAATTCGAAGTAAACCGGCTATCCCGATCCGATACAATAGTCTTAGGCACTCCATGTCTAGAAACAATCTCGTTCATATAAATTTGAGCTAATTTCTCCAGCGAATAACTTTCACGAATCGGTATGAAGTGAGCCGACTTTGTTAACCGATCCACGATTACCCAAAGTGCATCATGCTGTCGCTTAGTCTTTGGCAGCTTTGTAACAAAATCCATTGTAATGTGCTCCCACTTCCATTCCGGAATAGGAAGCGGCTGCATACTGCCGTACGGTTGTTGATGTTCGGCCTTTACCAACCGGCAAGTCCTACATCGTTCAACATACTAGCCGATATCCTTCTTCAATCCCGGCCACCAAAAGTCTACCTTTAAGTCGTTGTACATCTTTGTGCTCCCGGGATGTACAGAAAATTTAGATTGATGCGCTTCTTCAACGATAACATTTCTCATACCACCATACTTCGGCACCCAAATCCTTCCGTATACACCTTTTAATCCAGACTCGCTAGTTTCCATATTCTTAATCTGTACTCTAATATCCTCAGCACCGACATTTTCTTCTTTCAAAGCTTCTAGTTGGGCAGCTTTGACATCGTTAATGATCGTGGAACTTAGTATAGTGGACGTCATCATATAACAGAAATCCTTAGCATAAGCTTTCCGGCTCAAGGCATCGGCTACTACATTAGCCTTCCCGGGATGATAAAGTATCTCACAATCGTAGTCTTTAATAAGCTCCATAGACCTACACTGTCTCATATTAAGTTCCTTCTGGCTAAAAATGTACTTTAAGCTCTTATGGTCCGTGTAAAGTTGACACTTAGTACCGTACAGGTAATGCCTCCATAATTTCAATGCAAACGTTACCGCAGTCAACTCGAGATCATGAGTCGAATAATTCTTCTCATGCTGCTTCAACTGTCTTGAAGCATACGCTATAACCTTCCCACGCTGCATCAATACAGCGCCTAACCCTAACCTTGAAGCATCGGTATACACCACAAAGTCATCATTGCCCTCAGGTAAGGCAAGTATCGGTGCCTCACTTAACGTCTTCTTCAAAATATCAAACGCTTCTTGCTGCACTGCTTCCCAGACAAAAGGTGCATTCTTCTTTGTTAATGCAGTCAGAGGAACTGCAATCTTAGAAAAATCCTTTATGAACCTCCGATAATATCCTGCCAACCCCAGAAAACTTCTAACTTCGGTAGCTGTTTGAGGTGGCTCCCAATTCTTTATCGCTTCAACTTTAGCCGGATCTACCGAAATCCCAGCCCCCGAAATCACATGTCCTAGAAACTGTATCTGTTGCAGCCAAAACTCGCACTTCGAAAATTTGGCGTACAACTTTTCTTTCCTCAACAACTCTAACAGCTCCCTGAGATGCTCAGCATGCTCAGCCTCAGACCTAGAGTATACTAGAATATCATCGATAAACACTATCACTGACTTATCCAACATCAGTCTACAAACCCTATTCATCAAGTCCATAAAGACAGCTGGGGCGTTAGTTAATCCGAAAGGCATGACCAGAAACTCGTAATGCCCATACCGAGTTCTGAAAGCTGTCTTCGGTACATCTTCTTCTCTTACTTTCAGCTGATGGTACCCCGACCTTAAGTCGATCTTAGAAAAGACGCAGGCTCCGTGTAACTGATCAAACAAGTCATCTATCCGTGGCAACGTATATTTGTTCTTAATAGTCAACTTATTCAGCTCCCGGTAATCTATGCACATCCTCATCGTGCCATCTTTCTTCTTTACAAACAATACCGGAGCTCCCCATGGCGATGAACTCGGCCGAATGAAGCCCTTGTCTAACAACTCCTGAAGTTGTGTCATCATTTCTTTCATCTCGGTTGGGGCAAGATGAGAAGGAGAACGAGCTACCGGTGCAGCTCCAGGGATCAAGTCAATCCTAAATTCTACTTGTCTTTCAGGCGGCACGCCAGACAAGTCTTCCAGAAACACATCCGGGAATTGTGAAACAACCGGCACATCGGCCAAAGTTCTCTTCTCTGCCTTAGCATCAATCGCATATGCTAAGTATGCATCACATCCCTTTGCAACAAGCTTTCGAGCTTTTGCAATAGTCAGCAAACACAGATCCCCGCTTCTCCTATCCCCATATATACATATCTCACGCCCCTCCGGGGTAGTTATCTTTATCATTCGGCTCTTACACACTATATGGGCTTCATTCTCGATCAACCAGTCCATTCCGACTATCACATCAAACTCGCTGAACTCTATCGGAATCAGATCTAAATTGAAGACTACATCTTCAATTACTAACGTGCAATTTCGGTATACATGATCTACCTTAACTAAAGTATTGCTAGCAGTTTCAATATCAAGTATAGCAGACAACTTAGACAATGGCATGGCAAGTCTTTGTGCAAACACAGTAGAAACAAACGACCTATTGGCACCCGAATCAAATAAAACTCGTGCTGGCATAGAATTAACTATGAACGTACCCGTGACGACTTCCGGATTTTCCCTTGCCTCCTCTGCAGTTATCTGAAAAGCACGAGCAGGTGCCCTCTGTGACTGACCCCGGCGGTTAACTGAACCACCACTCGAACCTCCAGACGATCGTGTTGATGATGGGACAGCAGCCGTTGGAGCATTCTTTCTACAATTCCTGCTATAGTGACCCCACACCCCACACTTATAGCAAGCATCACCCTTCCTTGGGCAGTCATTCTAAAAATGGCCCAGCTCCCCACAGCAAAAACAAGCACGTCCGTTAGTGCATTTGCCAAAGTGCTCCAGATGACATTTATTGCAATACTGCGGCTCAGTGTTGATGGAGTATGCACGCGCACGACCGCGATCAGATGAACCAGATTGTCGGCGATACGACTGTTGAGGTGAGTACTGTGAAGACCGGGAAGAACCAGAATATCCTCCCTCGCGTTGGCGCTTCGGCGGTGACGGCTGTGTTGGATTGGTGGAAGCAGCAGCAGACCCGATCGAGTAGCCCGACATAATCAAGATCTGTTCTACATTTCTGGCAGCCTCAAGTAAGCCAGCAAATGTAGGGTAGCGGACGTTGCTCATAACCCTCCTAATCTCAATGTCAAGACCAGCCTCGAACCTGGTCACTTTCCTCTCTTCAGTATCAACTTGATGAGGCGCGAACAGACTCAGCCTCGTGAATTCCACCGCATATTGGGACACCGTCTTAGTCCCTTGTACCAGCGCCATAAACTTTGCTTCCAACCTCCAGCGCTCATCAACCGGACAGTACTGCTGAGTGAATAGGTCCTTGAACTCAGCCCAAGTCATAACAGAAATCTTCTCCAATGTCAAAGCGTTCACCATGGCATTCCACCACATGATTGCATCATTCGTGAACATAGCAGTTGCATAACGAACCATGTCCTTCTCAGCACAGTCGCTGATTCGGAATGTTCGCTCAGTTGCTGTTATCCATTCCAGTGCGGCAACAGCATCTCCTAATCCATTAAACTCCACGGCCCCATTTCCTTTGAAGTCCTTGAAACGACAACCCTTGGGCTTGTTAGATGACCCAATGTTGTCATCTCGTTCCTCGTTGTTACTCCCTTCCTTCTCCTTGTTCTTTCTCTTATCCTCTCTTCTCTTAGCATCGGCCTCATCTCGAGCCCGAAACTGATCTTGTATCATTTTATTCTGCTCAGCCATCATGGCTAGCATCATCTCTCTGGCTTCCTCAGGTGTCATTCCTCCAGACATGTTCTGAAAATATAAACATATAACTTGTTTAGTAACATGTCATCAGTTTAAAGACACCACTTATTTGTCCCGTATGATAGTCAATCTCTTATAATTACTAGATCATAACCTATCTTAGTTCAGATCATTACTTAAACCACTACATATCATTACCTAATGTTTGAGATCAAGACCTCACGGACACTTGAATCTCAAACAACTGCTCTGATACCATCTCGTGTGACACCCTTGCCACAGCAACCACCAATTACAATACACCCAGGATTAATCACCAACATACAATAACATAATGATCTGATAACCTAAATTAAGTGCGGAAGCGTTAAAAATAGAAATAAAGTAGTGCAAAAAGTGTTAAACACCCTACGGTGCTATAAGGTACCAAGTCTAAGTCTACACACCCATACATTTATTACAATCATCCAGAATATATTACAACATTGTCCAAATCACAATTACCGATTAAATAGTGCCGAGTCTCCCAAATCTTCCAAACGACCTAACTAGAAGGTCCAGCAGTAGATTTTCCTTTGCCTGTAAAAATACAACAACTAAAACATAAGCGAATGCTTAGTGAATACATAGATTACGCATTTTATAAGTCTTTATGAAGCCCAAGAGTAATCCCGACGACAAACGTCGTATACTCTCTTCGTACACCAAGTACGGACCAGAGCCGCAGCCCCTTCGAGCCCCAAGCTCGGCATTTACACATACCATCTGAGACAAACGTACGATCGGGGATGACATACTGCCTACCGGACCTGGAGGGATCAGCTCCAGCGTTATATAGCGCAGTAACATCAGAGTAATCGATGCGACCCACCGGTCCATCACTAGACGCACAACAACCGAAAGGACATGCAACAAGTAAGAATGTGCATCTAAATCTACGCAAGTTAGTAGAATTCCAAACAATCAATGAAACAACAGGTCTCAGCAGGCAAAGCTTACATAAAACAAATATAAACATGCGAAATCTACTGTACTCACAGTGGGTGCGTAATTTATCTTTTAACCGATATTATTTCTCTTCGGGCTTTCAACCGGATCCACCAAGTACCCCACTGTGGGTTAAACAACACCACAAGGGACCTGTTATATCAATTACAACAATTCCTCATATCATTAACCGTTTAAATCCATAAAATCAAGTTTCGTAAATTTGGCGATATTTTCCCCCGTTTCGGGTACATGTCTAAATTCGAACTATAACTAAAGTTTGAAACCCATTTCAAGTCTATATCTTGTCCTTTGCATATTTTATATCATTTTATGTGTTGTATATGAGTTTCATTCATAATACTCGAGTTTAGGGAGTAGCATTCTCAATTTTAAGGCATTAAACTCGAATTTAATGGGTTAGATTCGAAACCATGCATCAGATTCGAATTCCTAGCATCAGATTCGAACCCTTATGTCAGATTCGAACTAAGCTTCGAATCTAGGCTTAGATTCGAACTCACACCCTTCGAATCTAAGGGTACACCCTCGAATCTAGTACCAAACTCGAGTTTGTTCTTGCATTTCGACTCTGTTCTTGGCATATTCGAGTCTGTTCATCATTTCAGCTTAAATCCTTCATTTCTAAGGCTTAAAATCATTAATATATCATGTATAACACCTAGATTCGATTCTACTATGCATATACTATCACATTCCAGCAATGTTTCAAGCAAAACAAGCTTCAATTTGCATAAAATGATAGATTCGAAATTTCTAGTTCTTCAAAACCGAAACAACAAACTTAAAAGTGTCGATTCTTACCTCAATTCGTATGAAATCTGAAATCCGTTTGTAGATTGTTGTTGTACTCCTCGATATCTTTCCGATAACGTATAATTCTCAAAAATCTGACGGTCGGTTTGTGAGATAACTTAGAGAGATGTAGAGAGAACTTCTAGAGAGATAAAGTAGTGAGATAGTGTAAAATAGAAAAATGAAGCCTATTGCCCTTTATATACAACTTTCGTCATTTTTGCACATTTCACCACTCGAACTAACCGGTTCCATAAAATACTGATTTAATCTTAGAATTATCATAAATAACTTTTTAATTCCTTAATATTCCATAACAATGATTCTGAGTTCAATTTTCTTAAAAATAGCAACAAACTTGCTAAATATCCAAAATACATAATAATCGCCCAAATTTCAACTTAAATATATAATTTTTCCACTTAATTAACCAAAAAAAAAACATCAAAATAAATCCGAGGATGTTACACCTGCTTCACGCCAACACGTCGGAGTTCGACACTTCCGACCATACAACGACTCATACGGAGCCATCTTTATCGAAGAATGATAACTATTGTTGTAGGCGAATTCCAGAAGAGTCAGGTGTGCATCCCAATTTCCTCCAAGCTCAATTACAGAAGCACGAAGCATATCTTCCATCCTCAGATTGGCGCGTTCGGTCTGACCGTCTGTCTGGGGACGAAACATCGTACTCAAATTAACACGCGTTCCCAACTGGTCTTGCATACCAAAATCCCGAAGTAAACCTCGAGTCACGATACGAAACAATAGATTTTGGAATCCCATGGCATACAATAATCTCATCAATATACATTCGCGTCAATCTTTCCAAAGGAAAGTTTTCTCGTATCAGCAAAAAGTGCGCGGATTTCGTCAGTCAATCCACAATAACCCATATAGCATCATGTTCGTTGGGTCTTCGGAAGCTTTACCATAAAATCTATCGTGATATAATATCACTTCCATTATGGAATCTCGAGTGGTTGCAAATTTCCAGATGGTTTTTGATGTTAGGGCTTGACTCGCAAACAAGTCAAGCACTGTTCAACATGATTACCAACGTCTCGCTTCATTCCGGGCCACCAATATTCGGATTTCAAATCCTGGTACATCTTAGAACTCCCAGGATGAATAGAGAACATAGAATTATGACCATCTTCTAATATCGTGTTGCGCACGTCACCGATCTTAGGTACCCAAATGCGATCCCTAAGCATTTTCAAAACGTTGCTACCTTCGGTTAACAATACACTCTGACCAACCAGTCTTTAGACCTTAATATTTTCCTCTTTAATACCCTCAATTTGCTACTTCCGAATGTCATCGAGGATAGAGGAAGTTACAATAACATGCGTTAACGCATAACAACTTGCGTCCGGGTATCTCTTTCGGCTTAAGGCGTCAGCCACTACATTGGCTTTTCCAGGATGGTAAAGGATTTCACAGTCATAATCCTTTTAGTAATTCTATGGCACGTCGCTGTCGCATATTTAACTCTTTCTGATCAAAGATATGGCTCAAGCTCTTATGATCAGTAAACAACTGGCACCTAGTGCCATACAGATAATGTCGCCAGATTTAAAGCAAAAGTAACAGCATCTAACTCCAAGTCATGAGTTGGACGACTTTTCTCATAATCTTTCAATTGTCTTGATGCATAAGCTATCATTTTTCCCCGTTGCATCAACACGCAACCCAATCCAGTTATTGAGGCATCGCTGTAAACAACATAATCTTCGTTCTCTTTTCTCTTTTTTTTTTTTGAGAAGTTGAAATGCAAGACGGTGTGAATTTGAAGCAAAGAAAGGGTTTTTATTTTCCTTTATCTTTTTAATCCCTAAACATTTCCTTATTTATTTCTAGGTCCCTATAATTATTTCCATTTATTTTAAAATCCATTCTTCATAAATCAATAATTCATTTATTATAATTTACACAACCATTCATTTATATGGTACAAAATTTATTAATATACAAAATTTGTATTCCCTCAACATAAATATTAAATATTTAATATTTGGGTCGTTACATATAACGTTGGCAAGCTCTAATCGATGTATAGACATTACTATTATAACTTTATTTGATTTGGTCAAAAAACAACAAATTAAATTGATGATTAAACCTAATCAATGTCAGAATTCCAAAATATGGATATGAATATTTAAGAGCTAATCACCAAAAACAGCAACCACTTTATGTTATTTTATCAATAATAATAACATGTTTTAAAAGTTATCAATAATAGCAGCAATTTTTCTTTTTGTTATCAATAATAACAATTGACGTTAGATGACCTTTTTACCACGTCACCATTGCTATAATTGATAATAATGAAAAGTTGTTGCTATTATTGATAACTTTAAAAAAATATTATTTATTTGAATTATGTTTTGTTATTTTGTTTGCTGAACAGCTCACACATTATTCATTTATATAAAGATTGATTTATATAAGTTTTACTTGTATTGCGTTGAACTTTTTCGAGACTTTTTGGACGATTATTTGATCTCATAACTTTGTAATCTACATATCCGAGATCTTATATTCTCGAAGTTGAATAAACTCAAATGTTTCATCCCCAACCTTTCGTTTCTATTTCATCTTACCACTTTCAACAGCAAACACAATTAAGTAATTAACACAAATCACATATTTATGACGATTGCAAAGTTGATTACGATAATGACGTTATATATTGTAACATAAAAAATCATTTAAATAATTAAAATAAGTAAATAAAAAATTGATGAAATAAGTTTATAGATTTGACAAATATTTAAAAAGATTGAGCGATCGAGCCACATTTAATTTGTTTTATTGTACATCCGTCGTGTGTGTGTGTGTGTAAACAAGCACATGATTGCATTGCAATTTAAATATTCTATGTTGTTAATTAATAAAGTAATTTTTTTATTAATACAGTCACTTTAAATTTTAAAAACAAATACATATGATTAATGTATATATATGCTCATATTGTTGAATCGACTTCCTCTCATTATGTGATTTTGCTAAAGACAGCACATATAAAGGTAAATAATTTATAAATATTATATTTTTATTAAATTTTTTTTTTAAAAACAAATATAATTTGAAGGATATTTAAAACTCATTACATTATTGTTGGTTAGATTGTTGTAACTTCTTTATAGTTACAAGCATACATAAATATGAAAGTTAAATTTCGCAAAAAACCATCAAACTACAAGTTTTTTTTTCTATTAAGTCCCTCAATCAATTTTTTTGTCTGATAAGTCCCTTAAATAAATAAAAATCACGAGTTTGGTGTTTTTTTCAAGAAAAGTTACCGGTGACCTGTTGAGCGGGTTGCAATTGCTGACTTGGATTTTATAAATCTATGATTTTTTTCGATTAAGTCCCCCAACTAAATTATTTTGTCTTATAAATCCATTAACTAAATTATTTTGTCTTATAAATCCCTCAACTAATGTTTTTGCCACACAAATCTCTTATCTTGATAAAACTCATGTTATTTGTTGTTTTATCAATTTAAGTGATTGTTCAGTTGACACTCACGTCACATATACGTGGATGCAAAAAAATAAAATAAAATGATAAATCAAAACGATCATTTTTATTGTTTAAATTTTAGTTGGGATGAACTAGTTAAATATATTTAAAAATTGGGGTGCAGATAAACGTAGGATCGAAATAATCATCATTTATATTTTTATATCAAACCAACTTACGTTTTTCGGAATAACGGACTTTTAAAAAAAATTATTATTTTCAAACAAATATCGTCGTTTTGAAAAAAAAAATTATTTTCAAACCAATTTATTTTGGTCTAGACAAACATGGCTTGCTCTGTAATCGAAATAAACATCTTCGTTTCAAAAGTTTAAAAAAAGTTCGTTTTGTTTTATCAAAAAGTTGAAAGGTTTAAGTAGTTCGGGGACTTATCAGGAAAAAAATGAAATGGAGACTTAATCGAAAAATATTTTTACTTTGATGGTTTTTGCAAAATAGGTTTAAGCATGTTAGCAACAGGTTAACGGACCAATTTAAAAGGTTTAAGCAGTTTGGGACTTATCAGAAATAAAAAATGAAATGGGGATTTAATCGAAAATTTTTTGTACTTTGATTGTTTTTTTGCATAATTTTCCCTTAATAATATTAATGTTTTTCAGTTTTATTATTACTCAATGATCTTAAATGAGCTTTGAATATCACAGAAATATTTTATCATCTTTTCAAATTTTGTCAAATCTATAAACTTATTTCATCAATTAATTATTTACCTATTATAATTATTAGTGTGATTTTTTTGATGTTATAATATATAACGTCATTGTCGTAATGAACTTTGTAATTCTCCTAAATGTATGATTTGTTCTAATTACTTAATTTTTTTTGTTGCGGATAAAACATTTAAGTTTATTCAACTACGAGAACAAAATATCTCGAAAACGTAGATTACGAAGTTATGAGATCAAATAATCGTCCAAAAAGTCTCGAAAAAGTTCAACTCAATACAACTAAAACTTATATAAGTTAATCTTTATATAATGAATATTGTGTGAGTTGTTCACTAAACAAAATAACAAAACATAATTCAAATAAAAAAATAAAATAAATGTTTAAAAAAAGTTATCAATAATAGCAACAACTTTTCCTTATCATCAATTATAGCAATGGTGACCTCGTAACCAGGTCACACGTAAACAATTGTTATTATTGATAACAAAAAGAAAAGTTGTTGCTATTATTGATAACTTTTATAACATGTTACCATTATTGATAACTTACTATTTTTGGTGATTAACCCAATATTTATTTATTCAACTCCGATTCCAGTCGGATTTAATAAGGCATGGTTTATGATTTTAGTATTGCAAAATCTAGCAAACCTAAATATATATATACATACATAAATACACACACACACACACACACACACACACACACACACATATATATATATATATATATATATATATATATATATATATATATATATATATATATATATATATATCACTATATCATATTTTCTAGACATTACCATTATAATTTTATTTGATTTGGTCGTAAAACCAACAAATTAAATTGACGATTACACCTAATCAATGTCAGAATTCCAAAATATGGTTATGAATATTTAATTATTCAATTCCGATTCCGCTCGGATATAATATGACATGGTTTATAATTTTAGTATTGCAAAATCAGGCAAACCAATTATAGGAATTAACTAAGGGTGAGCATGGGTCGGTTTCATGCCCAAACCGAGCCCAAACTGTTTACTTCGGTTTTTGGGTTTCAGAAACTGTTCCGTTTCGGTTTCTTCCGGGTTCGGGTTTTCGGTTTCCCGGATTGGTTTCTCGGTTTTTCGGGTTGAACCCATGGTCTATGGGTTTTCGGTTTTCATGGGTTCGGATTGGTTTTTGGGTTGCTCTTTTTTATCTTAAAATGGTTATTTTAACTAGTATTTACTATTACTCATTTAGACTATATAGTAGTTTTCATTTGTAATTACTAACTAGCAACTTAGTTAGAAACATAATACTTAATAATTTACTAGAAAACCAATACCTACTATCAACTTAAAAAATATTTTAAAAAATTAAATTAATTATTAATTTTCGGTTCAGTTTCGGTTTTTCTGTTCATTTTTGAGACGCAATCCTAACCCAAACCATTTGAAATGGTTTTTTCAGTTTTCGGTTTTCTGGTTTTTCGTTTTTTTGTGTTCGGTTTCCGCTTCGGTTTCTACTCACCACTAGAATTAACTAATACTATCATTTGGTCTGTGTAACATCCCAATTTTGGAAAAGGTACGTGGAACTATATTATTGGGTCAATTATAATATTTTAATTGAGTTGGGCAAATTATTGAGCTATACGTGGAATTGTCATGTGATGAGACTTTGAGCTAACCAGGTTATGGGGTTAAGTTTTTATAAAATATTACAACCTTGGTGATTATTAATTAATATGCAACCCGATGATATAAATTGGTGTTTTATGATATCGGGATCGAATATTGGGTGTCGGACCGAGTTATACCCAAAACATATATATTGTTCATTCTTTTGTTTCCCCTTTTCATTTCTCCCAAATCAGATTGTGAAAAGTGTGTGTGTGTGTGTGTGTGTTTCGAGTTGTAGCAGCAAACAACAACAATTGGGGTCTGAGAATTTAGGATTCAAGCTCCAAGTGCCAACCAAGTTGATTCCTATCTTGCAAGTAAGTTTTGGGCCTCCAAGTTCTGAAATTCATGTTGTTAATTGTTTATGAGATTAGGAATTAAGCATATGTGCGTCACTGAGTAAATTCGGAGGCAATTACTAAAGTTATAGTGAGCTGGGTTGAATTGGGGATAGAAATTCCCTGGTTATGCATGAAACAGAACATCACTGCTGTTCGTCCGTGAGCGCGGCCGCGATCCCCTAATCGCGGGCTGCAATGTTCTCGAGATGAGCCCAAGCCGCGTTGCCTTGGGCGCGATGGGTCGTGGGCGGTTCGGGTCTGGCGCGGGCCGTGTGTCAGCGTGGCCGAGATCGGGGAAGCGCGATAGTGATCGCGATGGTTAGTGCGACCTCGACTCTGTGAGCGCGACCGCAATCCGACTAGGGTTTTGGGTTATTTTGGGTGTGTCTATGAGTATCTGGGGATTTTCATGACTTAATTATGTAAATTGAAGTTTTAAATTATCGGGGTTTACACGTGTATTTATGAGGAATAGCTAGGGAGTATTATATTATATTCTTGTTGACGTGTTATTTATATGGGATTGGGGTGACGGTGTTACAAGCTTGGTATCAGAGCCTAGGTTTAAGAGATTAAGTATGTAGTGGATGCTTAAGCTTAAACCATGGAGTCTAGATCCTTGGATTGAACTTCGAAGTAGATATCTTAGGTGATAAATGAGTAGTACCTAGAGTTTTATAGAGTTGATATGTGTTATTATCCTTATTGTGCAGGTTAGTTATGGATCGTGAGGGGCAGCGGGCCTCAGGGTGATGACTCTAGGGGTGACGAGTATGTGCGTAGATTGTATCTTTACTCTGTGATAGGTCAGTTATTTGATGAGCGCTTTCCAGCGCAGGGCGCGGGCAGGGATCAGGGTGTATTGCCTTCGCCAGAGGCTGGGCAGAGTTCTAGAGTTGGTGCATCATCTAGCCAGCCGATGGGAGGGTACTTCAATGACTTTATGACGGGTCATCCTTTTGAGTTCTTCGGGGGAGTTGGTGCCTCGAAGGCACTTGATTGGCTGCGAGAGATTGAGGCAGCATTTCGTATTGACTACTTTGTTATGGCTGATTCCGTTTATCGAAACTGCACTCTACTCATCGGTAACATTGTATTCAATCTCGATCTCATCCCGATTCCATTAAAAGAGTTCGACGTTATTATCGGCATGGATTGGCTAACGAAAAATGAGGCTACTATTGTCTGCAACCGCCGAATCATCCGAATCAAGACTACAGATGGCCGAGTGTTAGAGATTAAAGGTGAAAAGCGAAAAGGTGATCACTGCTTCATTTCCATTGAAAAAGCACATAAGTATCTATCTAAAGGTCGCGAATCTTATTTGTGCTATGCTTTATCCGAAACCAACCCTGAAAAGAAATCTCAGTCTGATATCCCGATAGTCTGCGAGTTCCCGGACGTCTTTCCTGACGACATTTCTGGAGTGCCACCGGAACGTCAAGTCGAGTTTAGTATTGACTTGGTTCCTGGTGCGGCTCCTATTGCGAAGGCTCCATACAGACTTGCACCTGCAGAAATGCAGGAAATGTCAAAGCAACTGCAAGAGCTGTTGGAGAAGGGGTTTATCCGACCGAGTTCTTCTCCATGGGGTGCACCAGTTCTGTTTGTTAAAAAGAAAGACGGAACTTTCCGTATGTGCATCGACTACCGCGAGTTGAACAAAGTCACAATAAAGAATAAGTATCCTCTGCCCAGAATCGATGATCTGTTTGATCAGTTACAAGGAGCCAGTTACTTTTCGAAAATAGATCTCCGTTCTGGGTATCATCAGTTAAAAGTCAGAGAAGAAGATGTTCCAAAGACAGCTTTCCGTACAAGATACGGCCATTACGAATTTCTCGTGATGCCGTTCGGCTTGACAAATGCACCAGCGGCGTTCATGGACCTCATGAATCGCGTGTGCAGACCCATGTTGGATAAATCAGTTATCGTATTCATAGACGATATTCTGATTTACTCCAAAACGGAGGCTGATCATTCTATTCATCTGCGACAATTGCTAGAGTTATTAAGAAAAGAAAGACTCTATGCAAAGTTTTCTAAGTGCGAATTCTGGCTCAGACAGGTATAATCTCTAATATATATGTCTTGAGCTGTTTCCTTAACTATTCTTTGATTCACCTCAGAATTTGAATTTCTATCTTGATTCTTATAGATCCAGTTCCTTGGCCATATTGTTTCTGGCGAAGGAATTTCCGTTGATCCTTCGAAAGTCGAGGCCGTTCAGAAATGGCAAACGCCTCGCAATGCCTCAGAAATCCGAAGTTTCCTTGGATTGGCCGGTTATTATCGGCGATTCATAAAGGATTTCTCAAAGATTGCTGTGCCGCTCACAATGTTAACACGAAAGAATACTCCTTTCGTTTGGACCGATAAACAGCAAGAGGCATTCGATATTCTGAAGCAAAAGTTGATTCAAGCACCGATCCTGGCCTTGCCAGAAGGTAATGATGATTTCGTTGTCTATAGCGATGCCTCTGGTACTGGCTTAGGATGTGTTCTTATGCAAAGGGGAAAAGTAATTGCCTACGCTTCAAGGCAATTAAAAGACTACGAGAAAAGTGCACCAACTCATGATCTTGAGTTGGCTGCCGTCACCTTTGCTCTAAAAATCTGGCGGCATTATCTTTATGGGACTCGGTGTCAGCTCTACACCGATCATAAGAGTCTCAAATACCTTTTTTACTCAGAAAGATCTGAATATGAAACAACGTCGATCCTTGGAGCTTATCAAGGATTATGACTGCGAGATCTTGTATCATCCCGGCAAAGCAAATGTTGTCGCGGATGCGTTGAGTAGAAAAGTATATCCAGAAAAGTGCTGTTATGCCCTAACTCCAGTTATATTCTCTTCTGATCTTATTGAAGACATCAGAGTTGCTCAAGCCAAAGCAATGAAAGAAGAGAATATTGATTCCGAAAATCTTAAAGGGCAGCTACAATTACTATCTCTGAACCATTTGGGACTTTACTGTCTCCAGGGAAACCGAATCTGGGTTCCTAAATATGGTTCTATTCGTAGCACTCTTCTGTCTGAAGCTCATCAGTCCAAGTTATCCATTCATCCTGGCAGCTCAAAGATGTATTTTGATCTGAAAGCTGATTACTGGTGGCCAGGAATGAAGAAAGATATCGGTAAGTGTGTTGAAAGCTGCAGAGTTTGTCAGATGGTTAAGGCAGAACATCAGAAGCCCTTCGGGGATATGCAACCACTGCCAGTTCCTGAATGGAAGTGGGAGCATATAACAATGGACTTCATTACGAAGCTGCCAAAGACCAAAAGACAGCACGACTCCATCTGGGTAGTCGTTGATCGATTAACGAAATCAGCACATTTCATTCCGATGAAAGAAACATATTCTCTCGATAGATTGGCGCAGCTGTATATCTCTGAAATTATTTCTCGTCACGGTGTGCCGAAGTCTATCGTTTCTGATCGTGATAGTCGCTTCACATCCAGATTCTGGCAAGCACTACAAGATGGGATGGGTACTCGGATCTCTATGAGTACTGCTTATCATCCTAGTGCAGATGGTCAGAGTGAACGTACTATCCTTACTCTTGAAGATATGCTTCGAGCCTGCGTTCTTGATTTAGGTGGTAACTGGGATGACCACTTGCCGTTGGTCGAATTTTCATACAATAACAGTTATCATTCAACGATCAAGATGGCTCCTTTTGAAGCTTTATACGGAAGAAAGTGCAGAACTCCTACTTGTTGGCGTGAAACAGGCGAATCACCAATAGCAGGACCTGCCCTTCTACAGTTGACTCACGAGAAGATTCAACTAGTTAGAAGAAATATTCTTGAAGCTCAAAGCAGGCAGAAGTCGTATTATGATAATCGGCATAGATCAATCAGTTTTGCAGTTAACGACTGGGTGATGCTGAAAGTATCCCCAATGAAGAATGTGGTGCGATTTATTAAAAGAAACAAGCTAGCTCCGAGATTTATCGGTCCGTTCAAGATTGTGGAAAAGATTGGAAATCAATCTTATCGTCTTGAACTACCGACTGACTTAGCTGGAATACATCCTGTATTTCATGTTAGTCATCTAAGAAAGAGTTTAGCTGATGAAAGAGAAGTGCAGATACCACACGTTAACTTGCAGATTGATGAAAAGCTTCGAGTAATTGAAGAGCCAGAACGTATTCTAGACACAAAGACTAAGAAGCTTAGGAATAAAGAGATACAGATGGTGCTTGTCCAGTGGAAACACCACAAAGGTTCGCATCAGTCTTGGGAATCGAGAGATGTTATGAAAGCTACATATCCCGGTCTGTTCGAATCTAGCTAACTTCGGGGACGAAGTTTGTGCGTGGTGGAGCCCATTCTGTAACAACCTAATTTTGAGCTAGTCGTAAAATCAGTAATATTTTGAGCCGATAATGTAATAAAGTTACATTATTTGAATTATAATCTAATTAAGTGAGGAAATATTTATTAAATTATATAAATATTTATATTTATGAATTAATAAACTATTAAAGGAATTAAATAAAAGAGATATAATATGCAACAATGAAAGTGAGTTAGCTAGCAAATATAACTAGACGACGTATATAAACGAAAATTTGATTCAAAAACTCAGATTTGCTCTCTCTCTCTAACTCTCTCTCTCTAAAACTCTCTCTCTAGCTTTCTCTCTCTAACTTCTCTCTAGAAATTCTCCTAAACCGACCGTCCGATCATCAAGATAAATATACCGTTAGGAAGATCTCGGCGAATACTATACGAATATACTAATTTCTGCTTGAGTTCATACGAATTGAGGTAAGATTTTATAGTTTTACGTTTTATATATATTTGGTATTTTTCGAATCTATTAATTTTATGAAATCTAAAGTTATTTCTATGAAGTTTAACTAGAATAAGTATAATATAATCGAGTATAGGCTTAATATTGATCATATTTGTGATTTATGCCTTAGAAATTCATGTTTTAGAGTTGCAAATATGATCAGATTCGAGAACATTATGATCAGATTCGAAAATACATAGAACAGACTCGAAATGAAACAAGATTTGAAATATACTCGAATCTAACCATTAGATTCGAAAATGCCTAGATTCGAAACCCTGCATAGAATCGAACCCTTGCATCTTCGAGTCTAAGTGATTAGATTCGAGACACACACACCCACATGATTCAAGTTTAGATGATCAGATTTGAATGGTGTAAGCCAATAGATTCGAATGGGGTACATATTTCGAATCTAATAGATTCGAATGGTGTGGTTCGAATCTAAGACCAATAGATTCGAATGGGTATTCGAATCTGCTTATTGGAATTCGAATCTATTCCTTTTAATTCAAAATCTGATTTTTTGTTCCAAGCCTAAGATGATATATGAACGAACAAGTTATCAGAATCAGATAAAATAAAGATCTTAACGACTAAAGAAATGATAATAATGATATGATATTGATATGATATGATATGATAATTCTGGACAGGTTCAGTGAAATTCTGAACATCTAGACAAAGATTTTAAAAGATTTAAAGCGGGTCAGAGACTTGATTTGACAGAGAAAAGATTGACAAAATCCTGAGATAACTCAGGTGGCAGATTCATATATCTGTTTGACCAAGACCCAACACTGTGAGTTATAGATATTCAAATTGAACATGCAAAGATCCGTTTGAGATATATTGATGCTGTTACATTATTTGACATTCATTTATCAGCTGGATTGAGACCTGTGCACACCATGGATGGGTGTTGCCCAGTGAATCATGATAGCTATTTGCTTATCATTTCATATTGCATTTATTAGCGCTTCAGACTTTGCTTTATGATTCGTTGCTATCATGACTCCTAAGACTTATGCTTACTTCATTGATCAGACTTGATAAGATTTATTCAGCTTGACTAGCCCTTATGGTCTATTGTTCTAGACCCGGCTATTCCACCAGTTCTCACGAACTTGGTAATGACCTCCGATGTTCGGCCATGTTGACCTACTGGTAGCTAGCCCAGTATGTGGCTGATCCCCACGATATAAGCGTGAGTGTGGTTTGAACATCATCCGATCTTAAGATACTATATCTCAATCATGATGAGGGCTGTAGCGGCAGCCAAGACTTATCACGCTTAGAATTATGACTCCGCTTGACACGCATGTTAATATTGAAAATCTATAAACTCACTAAGCTTTGCTTACAGATGTTGCTTTAATATTTTACAGGAAAAAGCAAAGGAAAGTCACCTGCCGGACCTAGTTCTTAGGTCTTACACGATCAAGACAGAAGTATCATAGACCTCTACTCAACGATCTCATTTTGGTACTAATTGGATGATGATATTGTGGTGATCTGGGTAGATTTCTTTTGATAATATGATGACATGAATTAGATTAGACTTGTGCCCTTTATAAGTTTAATTTAAAAACTTAATCTGTATTAAACTTAAATCTTAATAGCTTGTACTGTAATTTAATTTTCCGCATTATAATTACTCTATCTTAGTTTGATTGATATCGTATTGCATGATGTGGGACCTAGACTGGTGTGAACTACCCCGTGAGGGGTGGTCTTCACAGGATGGTATCATATGTTGATGTGTTGATAGAGTGAGTTATGCCTCCTACCTGCTGAAGGGAGGAGCCTTGCGATGGTGGAGGTTTGTTGTGAGCGCCCGAGGGATTGATGAGGCTTGTTTGATGTCATGGGAGGAGTTCCGCACTGAGTTTGAGTTGCAGTACTGTCCGCAGGATACGCGACGAGAGCTAGAGAGGGAGTTTATTCATTTGCAGCAGGGATCCATGTCTGTTTAGGAGTATAATGATGTGTTTAAGGATAGAGCTCAGCTTGCGCCACATCAGGTGGTTACAGAGGACCGGAAGGTCAGCATGTTTATTGAGGGGCTAAGATCAGATATCAGGCAGTTTGTGGGGACGTTGCGTGACCCCACTTTTTCGTCAGCTATGGAGTATGCTCGCCGTCAAGAGCGGGAGATTGAGAGGCAGCGGGAGCAGCCGGCTCCCCAGAGACAGTGAGTTGAGCAGCCGAGAGTCAGGGGCAGAGTTCAGGGTCTTCGAGATTCTATAAAGAGAGTTGTCAGGGCGGGTATTCTGAGCAGTGGGGTTAGAGTTCAGTGGCCCAACGAGATAAGTGTGGGGATGAGAGGCCGTCTGGGTAGGGTCAAAGTCAGAGTCAGGGTCAGGGCCAGAGGCAGCATGGGTAGAGCTAGAGGCTGACCCAGAGCCAGGGCAGCATGGGTAGGGGTTCCAAAGATTCAGGGAGTAGGGTTGGGAGCTCGGAAGCGATTGAGAGAGATTGCCAGTGGTGTCATCACCGTCATGCAGGGGCGTGTGCCCCTGAGCACCTCCGTTGTTTCATATTTGGCCAGTTTGGTCACACTGCCGTCGCATGTAGCTCATAGAATTCATTGTGTGTCAGGATCTAAAATATGAATAACCAAGATTAACTGATTTGAAATTTATCAGAGTATAAATCAATAATCTTGCTTTGAATCAAAGTTTAATTAAGAAGTTTGCAGAATAACACTTAATTATTTTAACAAAAACTTTCAGAACCAATGAAGCATAAAACATAAGAAGTAATCAAGACTGTTTGTATTGCTGAATTCAATGATTACAATCACCTCTAATCTGTTTTGATTAGACGAAGAACACAGACTGTTCTTAGGGTTTTACAACCTTAGAGGCTTAAGAAAACTTAAACAATAAAGCAATTACAGACTCAAAAATATGAAGAAAACTTCTATATACTTCTATACAATATTCTGTCTATTTATATTGCTTTTTGGACTTGTTTCCTTGAAGGACTATGACTTCTCTGATAGTAGATATGCTGGAATCTTCGTGTAGATATCTTTCCCGAAAATCAGCACTTTCTGTTTATGAAACTGTTGAGCAGCTTGAATGTCTTGACAGCATGAACTGAGCAGCTTGAGTTGTTTTGCTCTGGCAGCTTGAACTTTTACACTGGCAGCTCGAGTTTCTTCAACTAGCAGCATGAACTTTGTATTTACATGAAAAATCTACTAACAGTCTGAGAAATCTAACTAACAGTTTGAATGTACTTAAACTATTTCCCAACAATCTCCCCCTAACTTAAATTCTTTACACAAGACTTTAAGTTCTATACAAAAATTGGAAATGAAAAAGTAAACTGTTATTCACAAACCAAGGCTTTCAAAAACTTACAACTGTGCAAGTTTCTGATCTACAACCTTCAAAAATTCTTTCTTCATCTCATCTCTATCACAAGATACCCTAACAGATTTTATCTGAAGTAGCATATCTTTTGGTAAATCATAAAATTCGAGATTGAAGAATATACCAGGTCCATCTGAAAATTTGATTCTGTATGTCCTTGACTTGACAAACAGATCAACTTGCTTGACCTTCTTCCCTTTCTTCACAGCATCCTCTATTTCTTTCCTTGCAGATTCAGGGTCAACAATTGATTTTAGATCTTTAATTACTTGCTTCACTTGTGGTAGAGTAGATCTAACTTGTGATACAGACCCAATGTTGTGCATTCTGATAAGCTCATCTCTGGTCAACTTCTGAACCATCTGCCAAAATGTATCATATTCTTCTTCTGGTCCAGACTCCCTTCTTACCACAAACTTAACTCTCAAGTTACGGTCATCCAGGGACTTAGCAAACCAGTAATTGATTTGAGGCTTTGTAAAATCATGCTGATCAATCAACTTCTCTATCTCCATGGCTTTTTGCAGTTGTTGATCAAACAACACTCTTTTAACTTGATATAGCTTTACTTGTGAGGATGGATCAGATGTAGGAATAGATGCAACAGCTTGTTCAGTAGGAACAGGAGCACTGGTAGCAGCTTTAGTTTGGACTGATTGAGTTGATGGTTGGACTTCTTGGGATGGTTGAGCTTCTGGAGAGACTTTTGTTCTCTTTCTTTTGTCCATCTCCTTGTCATGAATCTCCTGCAGCCTTTCAGTAGACATGGACTGAGCCATTTTCTTTGGAATACCTGCTGCAAAGGCAAAATTGATAAGAAATCTTCTATGCTCAGCCTTGGAGTGCCCTGTTGGCATCTTTCTCTTCTTTTCACCTTGTTTGCCCACAAACCCCTTTAGGTAATCACCTAATGTCTCATCATCATCTATTGGGGGCTGGGCTTGCTGATCTAATTCTTTGTCCATTTCTTCTGCCAATTTCTTGGCAACTTCAGCATCAAAGGCAATCTGGGCTTCTTTGGAGGAGAATTTGTGCTTTGGAGACTCAATGAGAATGCCCTTGCCCTTGTCTTTTACAGAAGAGGATGTTGCTTGGACTGTACTTGATGGAGCTTGAATGCCTTCCCTGATCACAACTCCAGTGACTTTTGAAGGAGCAGCTTGAGTTTCTAGGCTAACAGCTTGAGAAGCTGTTGGGACTGCTAGCCTAGAAACTGGGACTGTTGGTGCTACTTGGACTGTTGTTGTTGTTGGAGCTGCTTGGACTGATTTAGGAACCTCCTGATTCTCCCCCTTTTTGGAAGCATTGGTTTGGTCAGAAGGACCAACAACCTTTGCCCCTTGGGTTTGAATCAAACGCTCTAATTGAATGAGCTTATTTCCACAAAGGGTAAACCCTTTATGAAGATAATCCATCCTCTGATTTTGAGCCATTTCTGATTGCTTTAGGGCCATTATTTGTGCACCCTGTGCAGCAATGATGGACATTTGGTATTCCAACATAGCTACAACAGGTTTTAGCTTGGGATCCGTCAAAAGCATGAGTTGCAGACTAGTCTCAAGATCAGAAAACACCTGTGGTGCTTGTGATCTATCACTGACATCAATACCAGAAGTAGAAACCTCTGGGCCCCTCTTTTCTTGGTTCTGGGGACTTCCAGCTTGTGTTTGCACACTTGCTGTTGCCATGGGCGTGGACTTAGCTATGTTGGCACTTTCCTGTGCCTCTTGTGCAGAGACATCAGTAGTCCCAGCCACAGAACCCATATGAACCATCTCTGAAGAGATGTTCACCTCCTGAGTGAGGATGAGAGTTTCCTCTAGTGGTTCCCTTTGGATATGCTGTGCAGGAGTATCCTCCTGCACAGGGATATATGGCTCTTGCTGATGGGAGGAGGAGGAAGGAGCTCCTGGTCCCCTTTTTCTTTTGTATGTGTTTCTGAGTGGGCATGTTGGCTGTACAAAAGGATCAGAGGGAATATTTGTATCATGAGGAGTGGGTTGGGGTCTTGAGGTTGTAAGCAGTAATGTTAGGCTGAGCCTGCTCAAGACCCTCTCCTCTGTTTCCTGAAATGATGTTCATCATTGCAGAGGGCAATGGAACATCTACACTGACAAAATTGGCACTTGGCTTTATCAGCCATTTGATTGAAGACAATGAGTGCCTATGGGAAACATGTATCCGTTTATGTAAATGTGGAGTTGTGCAGGTGTGTGCAATAATGTCTGCCAAAAACCGAGGATACATAAAAAATTTCCCATTCTTTAGGGAATGATGCCTTAACATTCCTTGAAAGATCATGTTTGAAAAATTGAACTGTTGGCCAGTAGAAAAGCACACTAAGGCAGTGGCAATATTTGAAGAAAACTCAAACCAACCAGTTCTTTTGGGGCTTAAACATTGCTGAATAATGTGCACAAGGTATTTCCATTTAGGAGAAAAATGTGCCTTAAGAAAAGTAAAAGAATCAGCAGGGCCCCTATAACCAATGTTTTGAAGACCAAAATGTAAAGCTTGAAGGGATAGGTCGGTTATACCTGAGGCATCTTGAAGATGCAAGTGACGTCTGATGGATTCCTCAGTGATATGGATAGTAGTTCCATCAATCTTGGAAAGGAGGGTAGGCACTCCATTGATGGTTTGAACAGATGTATGGTTCCAAAACTGTTCTATATGGGAGATGTATATAGTAGGGTTTATGGTTAGGGCATAATGAATATGGGAGTGCCTGAGGAAATCCATCATTGTATGAAACGGTTGAAGTTCAGAGTGTTTTAGGGTGTATGGGAGGCAGTTATGCTCTTTTACGAACTCCATGGATGAACAAACGATGGTTGTAGGGTTTGAAAGAAGAATGTGTGATTCGTTCAGAGAGAAAGTAGAAGGCCGTGGAAGAAGAATATGTAACTGGTAGTTACAACTGAACGAAACTGGGACCTTTAAAGGTTTCGAAAAGGTTGGGTCCCGCGCACACATTTGAAAAATAACCCAAATACCCTGCACACTTTGACAGATCAAGTGAAAATAACTAGCAGTCCGAGAAAGTGAACTAGCAGCATGAGAAAAGACTCATGCTGTTAGTGTAAAATTGTGCAACTTTTCAATGGAACAGTGTCTCCCCCTTAAATTAGCATACTGAGTCGATAATAATGAAAACCAATTAATCCATGTTTACCATACCAATATTTGATATTAGGAAAGTGAACCTTCCCACATCAAAAGGTTTTGTAAATAGATCAGCTAGCTGATCATCTGTATGTATTTTGGTAACTTGGATTAACTTCTTTTCATTACAATCTCTGATGAAGTGAAACCTGATTTCTATATGCTTGGTTTTTGGGAATTTCACTGGGTTTTGCACAATGCTAATTGCACTTGAATTGTCAATATAAATAGGAGTGGATAAGAAATTCATACCATAGTCTCTTAGCTGATTTTGAATCCACATTACCTGGGAGCAGCAGCTTGCAGCTGCTACGTATTCTGCTTCAGTGGATGATGTGGAGACAGTTGTTTGCTTTTTGCATTGCCAAGAGACCAGTCTTGCTCCTAAGTATTGACATCCACCAGTTGTGGATCATCTGTCAATGTTGCATCCACCATAGTCACTGTCAGAATAAGCAGTTAGTTCAAAAGGAGAGTCTTTAGGATACCATAGACCTAAATGTGGTTGGCCTTTAAGATATCTAAAGATTCTCTTAACAGCAACCAAGTGAGAATCCTTTGGAGAGCATTGAAACCTAGCACACACACAGACAGCAAACATAATATCAGGTCTTGAAGATGTTAGATACATGAGAGATCCTATAAGGGATCTGTATAGATGAATATCCACATCTATGCCATCTTTGTCTGTATGGAGCTGTTTATGAGGATCCATTGGAGTGCTTGCAACCTTTGTGTCTTGATAGCCAAACTTTTCCAATATGTCTTTGACATACTTTGATTGACTTATGAATAGACCAGTAGGCTTCTGTTTAACCTGCAGCCCTAGAAAGAATGTGAGTTCCCCCATTGAACTCATTTGAAACTTTTTGTGCATTAGGGCCTCAAAATCTTTGCACAACCTATCATTAGTTGAGCCAAAGATGATGTCATCAACATAGATTTGGACAAGAAGAATCTCAGCTTTGATGGATTTAGTGAAAAGTGTTTTGTCCAGAGTGCCTCTCTTGAATCCATTCTGTAGAAGATATGATGACAGTGTGTCATACCATGCTCTAGGGGCTTGGTGAAGACCATAGAGAGCTTTGTCTAGCTTGTACACCCTGTCTGGATACTTGTAGTCTTCAAAACCAGGAGGTTGACACACATACACTTCCTCTTCAATTGTCCCATACAAGAAAGCAGACTTAACATCCATTTGATACACTTTAAAGCCTTTGAAACTTGCATATGCTAGAAATAGTCTGATGGCTTCAATTCTTGCTACTGGAGCAAAGACATCATCATAATCTATTCCTTCTTCTTGAGTGTACCCTTGTGCTACTAGTCTTTCTTTGTTCTTGATGACTATCCCTCTCTCATCCTTCTTGTTTCTGAACACCCATCTTGTACCTATTGCTCTCTTACCTTTAGGAAGATCCACCAGAGTCCATACATTCTGAATTTTGAACTGTAAAAGCTCTTCTTGCATAGCTTCAATCCAGGATGAATCTTTTAATGCTTCTGATGCCTTTTTAGGTTCCAATTGAGACATGAAACATGCATGTTCAAAAGCAGCTAGACTGAATTCAGGAACTGCTTGTTCAGCAGCAGCAGTCTCATTGTGAACCATCTTCCTTGTTTGAACAGGAGTGCTTGGATCACCCAGTATTTGATTGAGAGGGTGATACTTGTGAACTCTTAGTGTGGGCTCTCTCTCTGTTTGAAAGGAAGTTTCAAGGTTTGTATCATCTCCATCAGAACCAGTGAGTGGTTCAGTTTCTGAAACAGCTTGACTTGAATCTGGGACTGTTTCCTGTTGTGTTAGAGCTGTTCTTTCAGAACTTTGGAGTGGCACTTCAGTGTCTGGATTTGTATCATTCAGGACCCCTAGAGGATCACAAGACAGAAGTGGTAGAGTGGTGAAATCATCCCAACTTGTTGAATCTGCAGCAGTCTGAGACTTTGTGCCAACAGCATGAGAAATTGTATTGGCAGCATGAGAATTCGTGTTAGCAGCTTCAACCCTGTATGCATCAGCTTCTGCAGTATACTCAACAAAGCTCAGAGAATTTGTTAGTGAATCTAAATCAAACAACCAATCAGGACCAGTGCCTTTGATATTAGCAGTATTTTCATTAAATTCAACATTGGCACTTTCTTCAATTGTTTTAGACACACTGTTGTATACTCTATAGGCTTTGCTTTGAGTTGAGTATCCTACAAAGAATCCTTCTTCAGCTTTACTCTCAAACTTCCCTAAGTGAGTCTTGGTGTGAAGAATAGTACATGGGCATCCAAAAGGCTTGAAGAAAGCTATTAGGGGACTTCTGTTATGGAATAACTCATAGGGAGTTTTTCCTTGAGATTGGACAACTTGAACCCTATTTAGAACATAACAGGCTGTATTAACAGCTTCTGCCCAGAAAGTCATTGGCAGATTTGAATCAGCTAGCATTGTTCTAGCATCCTCAATTAATGTTCTATTCTTTCTTTCAGCTACACCATTTTGCTGTGGTGTTCTTGGTGCACTATATTGTCTAGCAATGCCTTTGGACTCACAGAAACTGTTTAGAATTTGATTTTTAAGTTCAGTTCCATTGTCTGATCTTATCACCTTAACTTTGGAATTGGATTGGTTTTCTATCTTAAGGATAAAAGACTTAACTAGCTCAGCAGTTTCATCTTTGGACCTAAGAAAGTAAACCCAAGTAAATCTGGTGAAATCATCAACAATGACTAAACAGTATGCCCTTTTATTCAAACTCAAAACAGATGTTGGACCAAATAGATCCATATGTAACAACTGAAGAACAGATGAGATTGAATTTACTTCTTTGGCCTTATGAGAAGTTTTGTGTTGCTTACCTTTAAGACGTGCTACACAATGATCATACAAATGAACTCCTTTTGTGGTAATCCTCTTACCAGATTCTTTTTAACTAAATCATTCATGGACTTGAAGTTCATGTGACACATCCTTCTATGCCAAAGAGCAGACTCATTTGATGATGCTTTGGATATTAAACAGCTTAAAGTATTTGATTTAGTCAAGAGAGCTGTGTCCAGGCAGTAAACATTGTCCTTTCTTGGTGTTCTAAGTAAAACAAGATTTTCAGGAATTTTGAAATCCTTTGAAAGAACAATGCACTCAGAATCTGTGAACAGAACAATGTTTTGTTTGTCACAGATTTGAGAGACACTCAATAAATTGTACTTAAGCTGTTCAACATACAGAACATCATGGAATGTCATGTTGCCTGCATTAACAGTACCTTTACCTGTAACCTTACCTCCTTTTGAGTTGCCTCCAAATGCAACAAAACCTCCATCAAAACCTTTGAAATTTGACAAGCATTCAGAATTGCCTGTCATGTGCCTAGAGCATCCACTGTCCAGATGCCATCTTGTTCTATGAGGAGACCTGTGGTTGCCCTGCACAAATAACAGCTTAGTTAGTAGTGGAGTAAACCCAAACCAAATTGGTTTTGGGTTGGCCTTGTACATTGACATAACTAAAAACTGTTTTTGACTTCTTATATTTGGTGAGATCTACTGATGGAGTCTTTGGAGAGTATTTAGTGATAATATGAGGTATCCAACTATTTTGATCATCTTTTCTTCTGACAGTCTCAGATGATTCACTAGCAGCTCCAGTTTGATGCCCAGCAGCTTGAGCTGTGTTTGTAGTGCTAACAGTTTCAGTTTTTGCACTAACAGCATCAGATTTTGACTTAGCAGTCTGATCTTTTGCATTAGCAGTTTGAGCAACAGATTTGTCCTTGACACACCATATTTGTTTAAAACTTGATTTAGGCTTTGCCAAAACTTGTTTTTGATGTGTGGACTGTTTTTTATTAACTTTTGAGAATCTGTGATCAACTGTTCTCTTTGGAGCTGCTGTGGAAGGTTTCACTTTTGAGTGCTTTGCCTGATTAGGATTTGATTTTGTGTGATGCACAGTCTGTTTTGCAACAGCTGGTTTGTAAAAACAATCCTTGGCTAAGTGATTCTTCCTTCCACAGTGAAAGCATCTTTTGACAGTTTGAATTGGAACACCAGACTTTTCTGTCAATTTCTGGTTCTTGTTTCTCTGGTTTCCTCTTACCTGCTGTTGTTTAGGAAACTTTTGAACACCATGCTTTTGGCATGTGCAGACAGAAACAGTTTTACCTCTTTTAGTTCCTTTGGATGAAGATGCAGTGTTACAGTTAGAATGTACAGAAACTTGTGGAGTAGGATTGCATACACTCATCTTCTCTTTTCCTTTCTTACTGGGAACTTGGACTTCTATGGGTGCACTCTTTGTGTCACAGTCTCTATTTTGACTCTTTTCTTCTTTTAATTCAGGACTGTTATCAAGAATAGGATCTACAATAGTCATAGACTCATCTAGTGGTTCATTGACGAGTCAATCAGCAACTTCACTCATTGGATGAATGTACTTGTTTTTATATGGAGGTGGAGTAGCTCTGTATCCTATTCCTTCTTTGGGATTGACCTGAGATTTCACTCTATCTTTGAATTGAACTTCCATTAGGTGTTCTAGCTTTTGATTTGCTAACTTGAAGTTTCCTAGATCTATGTTAACAGATTCTAGTTTCTTATTAGCCTCTAACACCTTCTGTTCAGTCTCTTCTACCTTTTTATTCAGAGATTCTATTTTCTTATTGAGTTCCTTTTTCTCCCATTCATGATAGTTTCTATCATACCCCATTTGAATCTCATTATCCTTATAATCATTGATCTGTTTTTCCAGATCTTCTATGGCTTGCATATATTCATATCTCCTTTCTTCCATCTTAGCTAGAGTTTTGCACATGCTCTCATTATGATCTCTGTACTTTTTAACCATATTTTTGCATGATTGAGAGCAGAGTTTAGAATTTACCTCAGATGGTAGTTCAGTGGAGGAGACATTTGATGTTTCTGCCATAAGTGCTTGATTTTGAAATTCTTCCTCTGTCTGATCACTCCAGTCAAACACATTGTCTTCTTGAGAGACAAGTGCTGTTGATGAGGAAGCTTGGATGGGCTGTGAAGTCCTTGATGGCTGTTGACCTTGAGATCTACATTCTCTGGCAAAGTGACCAAGCTTATGGCATTTATAGCATTCCACTTTTGATTTATCAAAAGATGGTTTGCCTTCTGTCTTAGCGTGAAAGTTGGCCCTACCAGTTCTTTTCAGAAATCTTTTGGCTCTCATGGTCAGCATTGCATGTTGCCACTTTAAATCCATCTCTTCAAGATCATCTGGATGAATTTGTTCCAAGTCTTCAACATTTAGAGCAAATAATCCATCATTGGCAACAAAAGCTTCATAATGAGTTTCAGCAGAATTGCCATCACCACCTGAAAAAGAATCACAGTTATTAGATTTTTCAGAGGACAGAAGAGCAGTGTTGTGATTATAAGAAAAGGATTTCTTTTTAGCATCAATCTCAGTCTCAAACACTCTTAAACTGTTATACAGATCATCCAATTCTATCTCATCAAGTGTGTCTTTTGTTCTCCACTGTGCAGCATAGACTGTCCATTCTTCTCCAAGAGATCTGAGAAACTTTCTGTTGACTTCATCTTGATCCAGATTGACCTTTGCACTTTCCAGTTCACTTATCAGTTTGTTGAACCTGTCAAAGATTTGAGTGAGGTTTTCATTCTTGCCACCAGAAAAGTTTTCATACTGCTGTTTCAAGAGGTCCTTTTGATTTCTCTTGGTACTTGCATTACCAGCAAACCTCTTCTCTAAGGCATTCCAAAGAGAGTGAGCAGTATAAAACTTTTTAACTGATGTTGATAAGCATTAGGAATGGCTATTTGTAATAATGTGAGTGCTTTCACTTCATTCATTCTAGCCTTCCTTTCAAGTTCAGTTTTTGGAGGAGTTTTGACTGGTTTTCCCTCAGCATCAAGTTCTGGATCAACTACAGGAGGAAATTCAACAGCTTCCCATATGGCATAATCAATGAATTGAATATGCTGTTGAATCCTGAGTTTCCACATCTCAAACTCAGTGGGCTTGAGCATAGGCACTTTGAGTCCTTGCCCAGATCCACTGCTGCTATTTTCAAATTCCATTGTAAAAGATTAAAAATTTGAAAGAAAGTTTTCGACTTTGAAAAACAAAGAACGACCTGTGGCTCTGATACCACTTGTCAGGATCTAAAATATGAATAACCAAGATTAACTGATTTGAAATTTATCAGAGTATAAATCAATAATCTTGCTTTGAATCAAAGTTTAATTAAGAAGTTTGCGGAATAACACTTAATTATTTTAACAAAAACTTTCAGAACCAATGAAGCATAAAACATAAGAAGTAATCAAGACTGTTTGTATTGCTGAATTCAATGATTACAATCACCTCTAATCTGTTTTGATTAGACGAAGAACACAGACTGTTCTTAGGGTTTTACAACCTTAGAGGCTTATGAAAACTTAATCAACAAAGCAATTACAGACTCAAAAATATGCAGAAAACTTCTATAAACTTCTATAAACTTCTATACAATAGAATGACCTATTCTCTGTATTTATATTGCTTTTTCGACTTGTTTCCTTGAAGGACTATGACTTCTCTGATAGTAGATATGCTGGAATCTTCGTGTAGATATCTTTCCTGAAAATCAGCACTTTCTGTTTATGAAACTGTTGAGCAGCTTGAATCTCTTGACAGCATGAACTGAGCAGCTTGAGTTGTTTTGCTCTGGCAGCTTGAACTTTTACTCTGGCAGCTCGAGTTTCTTCAACTAGCAGCATGAACTTTGTATTTACATGAAAAATCTACTAATAGTCTGAGAAGTCTAACTAACAGTTTGAATGTACTTAAACTATTTCCCAACAGTTTATCAGTTTTATCCAGAGGCTGAGGCACATAGTTATCGTAAAATGGTGGAGGACTCTCTTTATAACCTAAACCTACTGGTTTCTTAGACTGACGCTGTGCATCTAAGATTTTCCCTAGATTCAGTGAAGAGTTCCTTTACTTTTCTAACTTACTATTCACCTCTGCAACTTTAACTTTTGATTCAGCTAGCTCGACCTCTTTAATCGTAAGTTCTTCGGTTAAAACTTCAACATGCTCATACATAAGTTCTATCCTGACACACTTCTCACTTAGTTTGTCTTTTAGAACTATTACATCTTGAGCATCTGCTTTCAACTTATTCCTAAGATCTTCTTTAATATCTAGGAGGCTAGCATTATCTGATTTTAAGGATTCTATTTGAGCAGTTAAATTGCTATGTGTTTCTAGAACTAAATTCAATCTATCATTAGAAGTAGCACATAAAACACATAATTCACGGAATGTAGAAAAGTTCAGAATTACCTTTGTATGATCAGATTCCACGTTAGCCATCTGTGCGGCAAACTCCAGAATCGCCTGATTGTCTGACTTCTCCACTAACACAAGACTTGTATCATTCTGTTCATTGTCCTCTGTTACTTCCTCTGCTCCTACATCCCCAGTCTCTGTCACTTCAGCCATTAAGGCTCTAGCATTAGACTCAGGATGTGAACTCCAATCATACGTCCCATCAAGCTGTCTGTCTGATGATACGTTAGTTAACAGACCAGCGATGTTCGCTTGATTACCCTAACTACCAGATTGATATCTTCCCTGAGATTGATTCTGATAGTTTTCAACTTTGGGTCGTTGACACTCTCGAGCAAAATGTCCTAATCCCTGGAAGTTATAGCACTTAACCTTGGATTTGTCGAACCCAATTTTATTGTTGCTAACATTCAGATTTCTGCATGTCCGTTTTATGAACCTTTTGACCCTCTGAGTCACCATGGCCGGTTGCCATTGAAGATCCATTTCTTCTAAATAATCAGGATCCACCTGATCATAGTCTTCTTCCCATAACGCAGGATCGTTGATTTTTCCTTGTACACAATTTCCATACGTTGCAACAAACGAAGCCAAAAGATTCAGATTAGTTTCGGCTGATTGTGCACTCATAGGCATCTTTGTGTACTGTTGAGAAGTAGATGCTGAGTGAGTCAGTTTCTTTTCCGGTTTAGAATACCCTAAGAAAGCCCGACTGCTTGTGTCTTCTAATTCTGCTGGAATAGATGCTTCACCCGAGAAGAAAGCTGTAGCTGTTTTCAGTTCACTCGCGATAGAAGGTTTTGACTTTCCAAAATACATCTCTGGATCTTGGACCTGATCATATTCCCTCTCTTTCTTAAGTAACTGAAAGTTGTAAGCCCTCAGCATACCAATAACTCCCTCGAGAGTAAGAGTTTCGAATTTTTCTTCATCATGCTTTATGAGCGCTATGCACATCTCCCACTTTGCTGGTAAAGCATCAAGAAGTTTCTCAATCTTCTCAAGTTCACTTTGGATTTGAGCAGGAATCTGCTGACTGATACAATGATTGACTTTCGGAGCTGAGTGTGTAAGGTCGCCTACCTACGGATCCTATCTTGACGCAACGCCGTCCAACGAGTGCGGAATCCTCGTTAGCGGTTTGACGTATAGACCACGCACACGGAACACGGAGATACACACGATGATAGACGAACACTAGAACCCCCCGACACGTGATTCTCTCCAAAAACAAACACAAAATCGCCATGCAAGTTCGAGATCGCTTCTGCTTTAATCTCTGCTCCAGTTTTGCAAAAGTTATTAATTAAAACGAATTAACACTTAATTATAACCTCTGATTCGAAATTGCTTAGGACAAGTTCGACTAGGCCCAAGGCCCACGAACTTGTCCTCCATAAGTTCGAACCAGTGACTTTGAACTTACCTTTGAACTTATGTTTGAACTTATGTTTGAACTTATTGCACTAGTACAAAAATGACCTATGGTCACGGTTTTGTCCAAACTGCCTAGCCACAGTTTTTGTTATTGACGTGACTAAAAGGTCATATATGATCTTGTATTATTATGATAGCCACGGTTTATCTCAATAACTGTGACCATTGCAAATCACATTCAAACCTTAAGCCACGGTTTAACATAAGGATCGTGACAAAGACTTGTCACGGTTGCCACATTGTTACCAAATGTAATCGTTTGTCACAGTTATCTGTTTGGTGTCTATAATAATCTTGTGATGGTTATTAACTGTGACGATAAATATGTATATGGTCACGTAAATCTCTTTCGGTGACCAAAGGGACACCCTGAAGTCTAATTGTATGAGTCTAAATTATATGGTGGAATTAGTCACATGAATAAACTGTGACAGAAGGCTAACTTATATGGTCACAAAATCGCTTTGTGTGACCAAAGGGTGGAGTTCATTAGCCACGTAGGGTAAAAGAAAAACATTGTGACTATAAGTGTTTAATGGTCATGATTGATGTCATTAAGTGTGTCCAAAAGTAAACAATTGTCATGAAATAAGAAAATTATTGTGACTATAAGTATATAATAGTCACGGTTTAGTTTCTTATGTGTGTGTAAAAGTATTTTATATTCATGATGAAAGAGAAAAATGTGACTAAGTATTTTTTTTGTCACGATTTAATTTCTTTTATGTATATAAAAGTATTTAATGATCACGATTTTAGAAAAAAAACATATCACCATAATTATGTTTCGGTCACAGTTTAAGACACACAAGCATGTGACTAGTAATATTTAAAGGTGACAGATTAAGTTTTTATGTGTGTCTAAATGTAAACAATAGTAATAGTAAAATGAAAAAGATATGATTATAAGTACATTCAAGTCACGATTTAATTTGTTTTGTGACTAAAAGCTATCAATCTCACATTAAAAAAATCAATATAATGGGTTTTTTTGTCACGGATTAAGCAAATTTGTGACTATTAATATTTAAAGGTGACGGTTTATTGTTTTTATGTAACTAAAAATAAACAATAGTCATGACAAAAAAATGTTGTGACTATATTTTTTGATGATCATGGTTTAGTTTATTTCTTATTAGTGTGTAAAAGTAATAGTTTTCATGATAAAAGAAAAAAACAGTGACCATAAGTACTTTATGGTCACACGAAGAATTGGTTTGTGTGACTAAAAGTAATCGGTGGTCATGGTTTAAGTGAAAAAAAATGTCCCTATAAGTATTTTATCATCACAGTTTAATATATTATTGTGTCTGAAACTAAACATTAACCATGATAAAAGAACAAAAATGTATTTATAAGTATTTTATGGTCACAATTTATTTTGTTTTGTGTGGTTAAAGGTTATCAATTGTCATAGTTAAAAAAAAACTCGTTAATATGATTATTTTGTGGTCATGGTTAATTGTGTTATGTGTGTCAAAAACTAAAAATTAACCATGATAAAAGAAAAAATATCATGACTACAAGTAGTTTATGGTCACGACTTATTTTTTTATCAGTTGCTAAATGTTATTAATTGTCATAATAAAAGCAGCAAAATGTGGCTATAACTACTTTATGGTCACGAGTTAGTTAGTTTTGTGTGGTTAAAGGTTATTAATTGTCACAGTTTAAGAAAAAACTTATCACTATTAGTATTTTTGTGGTCATGCTTAAATGTCTTATATGTGTCAAAAAGTAAACATTAATTGTGATTAAAGAAAACAACCATGACTACAAGAAGTTTATGGTCATGTCTTATTTTATTTTATGTGACTAAAAGTAATTAATTGACATAATAAAATAGGCAAAGTGTAGCTATAAGTTTTTTATGGTCATAATTTAATTTGTTTTGTATGGTTACAGTTATCAATTGTCACAGTTTAAGAAACAACGTGTCAGTATAAATATTTTATGGTCATGATTAAATATCTTATATGTGTCAAAAACTAAATATTAATCACGATAAAAGAAAACAAACCATGACTACAAGTAGTTTATAGTTACGTCTTATTTTAATATATGTGGCTAAAAGTAATTAATTGTAATAATTAAAGGAAAAGAATGTGAGTATATGTATTTTATGGTCACACTTTATTTTATTTTGTATGACTAAAAGGAATCAACGATCACCGTTTACGAAACAACATGATACTATAAATATTTTACGGTCACTATTATAAATGTTATGTGTGTTTAAAAGTAAACAACAATAACGATAAAAGAAAATACATGTGGCTGTAAGTAACTTATTGTCACGGTTTAATTTTTTATACGTGTCTAAAAGGAACAATAGTGATTTTAAAAGAAATATAATATGACAACAAGTATTTGATGGTCACCAAAGGGCCTTTGGCCTGACGGTAAAATGGTGGAGAAACAAGTGAGAGGTCACGGGTTCGACTCCCGTCGGAGACAAGTTGATATTTAGGTGGTGAAAGTAAGTCATGTGGTAAATGAGTAGTTTAGGAGTAGGAGTAGGAGTAGGAGTAGGATAGTTTGCCGTTAAAAAAAGGATTTAATGGTCACAGATTGTATTGTTGCATGTGTCTAATAGTTACTAATTGCCACGATTAGGAATAAATAAGTAACTATAAATACTTTAAGGTCACGGTATTGTTTATTATATGTGTCTAAAAGTAAGCAATTGTCATGAATAAACGAATTATTATGTGACTAAAATAATGGTATGGTCACGGTGTAATTATTTTTGTGTGTCAAAATGTATCAATTGTCACGGTTTAATTTATGTATGTCCAATTGCAACCAATCGTCACATTTTAATAAATTATGTGTGTCTAAGTGTACCCTACGGTCACAGTTTAATTATTTATGCATCTCCAAATGTACCAATGGTCACACCACTTAATAGTTTATGTGCGTTAAAATATTACCAATTGTCACAGTTTCATTCATGTGGTGTGTTTAAATGTATCAAATAGTTACGGTTTAACTGATTATGTGTGTATAATTTATCCAATGGTCACGATTAAATATTTGTGCGTCTTTAAATATACCAGGTGGTCATGGTTTATTTGTTTATACGTGTCTGTAAGAATGTTAACGCCACTGATCAATTGTTTATGTGTGTCTGAATGTATCCAACTGTCATGGTGTTAAAATAAATTGTGATTAAAAGTATTTTATGGTCACGGTTGCTAAAAAATATAGACCACAACTATATAGAACTTGTTACCATATAGCCACGATTTTATGTTATGGCCACCGTTTTACATGTGACTTAGTCACGAATATTAAATGTAGCCATAAGGTACCAAAAGTGATGCGACCTTTGGTCACGATTTGAATGAAAAATAAAACTGTGGCCAAAGGTCTATGGTCACGGTTTTTAACGTGACGGAAGACATATTTTGTACTAGTGTTGTAAAACATCAATTACAACTAAGTCCAAACATACGTTCAATCAATATCTAACATATATCAAACATATAACAAACACGTATAATATGCAATTACGAACAAATTGACTATTACAAAATATCGACTATACTTAGACTACTATCGCCACACAGGATGCACTAACAGAGTGGCACCAATAGTCAACTATCTTTTGAAGCTTAGCATGCTTTGAGTCTGTCTCTCTCTTTTCTTTTAATAAAATGGTGTTGATGTGTATTACTTCGTCAAGCTCAGTTTTCAACTTATGAAAGTTGTTTAGTTCATTAGTTTTTGTTTCAAGATCAGTTTTTAACTTAGAGATCTCACACTTTAAAGCATCATGCTTCTCAACAACAGCTTTTAGATCAACAAGTAAATAATCAAACATTTTAACTTTTTCCTCAAAGCTCTAATCCTTAAAATTTGTACCTTATACATCATGGTGGGATTCCAGTTCTCTATGGTGGGGTTTGATTCGCAGAATGTTTTAAAATGAATTTGAATCTGTTCAGGAATTGGAATCTGCAAGGAATTAGAATTGGAATCCAAATCATGTTTGGTTGGCTAAAAATGAAACTGGAAACCAATTTCATAATTCATTGGTAGGGTGGGATGGGTCGGTGGGTAGAGGTGGATAAGTCTCTAAGGTAAGAATAGGATCAGATGGATAGGGGTAGGGTGGGTGGGTGAGATGGGATGGGTAGGGTGGATGAGGGATGGTTAGGTGGGTAGGGGTAGGTATGGTGGGTAGTAGATAAGAGTAGGTTGGATAGCGTAGGTAGGCTAAGAGTAGGTGGGTTGGGTGGGTAACATATGATGGATGATGGATGGGGATGGGTAGGTGGGTAGGGGTAAGTATGGTGGGTAGTAGGTAAGAGTAGGTTGGACAACGTAGGTAAGGTAGGGGTAGGTGGGTAAAGGTGGATGGGATAGGGTATGGTAGGTGGGTGGGGTGGATAAGGGATAGTTAGGTGGGTATGGGTAGGTATGGTGGGTAGTAGGTAAGAGTAGGTTAGATAACATAGGTAAGGTAGGGGTAGGTGGGTTAGATGTAGGTGGGATGGGGTAGGGTAGGATAGGAAGGGGTAGGGTAGGGTGCGTGGGTATGGGTGGGTAGATAGGTAGGTAATGGTAGGTATGGTGGGTAGTAGGTAAGAGTAGGTTGGATAGCAAAGGTAGGGTTGGGGTATGGGCGTAGAGGTGGGTGGGATGGGGTAGGGTATGGTAGGGTGGGATGGGATGGGTATGGGTGGGTGGGTCGGTAGATAGGTAGGTAGGGTGGGTGGGGTAAGACTAGACATGGTGTATTGTAGTGTGTTAACTGTAAGGGGTATTTTGTAATCAACCACTTTCTGTTTTGAAAAGGAATTGAATTCCATCCATTGTGTGAAGGAATATAATTTTCCTTCATTCATTGGAAAATTTAAATTTTGATGGAATCCAATTACTTTTTATAGTTGAACCAAACATATGAATTGACTGGAATCATCTCCCCTCCAATTCCCTCGGATTCCAGTGAACCAAACGGCCCCTAAGGTTCTGAGAGCTTCAACTTCAGCCAGGTGCTGTTAGAAGTTGCTTGTTGAGTGTACATCAATGTTGGCCATCAGACAGTTGTTGTCCTCAACATCAGATGATGATCTAGATTCCTCCCATTCACAAGTTTCAGCCATAAATCCTTTCTGCTTGTTGGAAGCCACTGAGTCTTCAGACTTTCTCAGCTTAGCCATGACCATTAGGTACTTAACCATGTAGCCATCATCTTTGTTTGTCGTGTATGGTTTGGAGGAAGAGCCAATAACTTTAGACACATAGCCAGTATCTATATGGCCTGTTTTGCCACACTTAAAGCACTCAATCTTAGTTTTGTCAAATGCCTTCTTATTGATGGCACCTGATTTCTTTTGCATCATCTTACCACCAAACCTCTTCTTATTGAATTTTCTGACAAGCGTAGCAATCATTTGCTCATCATCAAACTCAGTAAGGTCTTCACAGTCCTCTTCCTCAGAGATTTCCTCCATTTCATCATCAGCCTGTTGATCAGCTTGTGTGAACACATCACACACTTGACCAGCAGGTTGTCTCACGCTGGCCACTAAGGCAGCACCTCTTTTGGACATCTCCAAGGCATTTATTTTCTGTTGCCTTGATTGTTCATCATTTAACAAGGATCCATAAAGGTTTACAAGATCCATGCCTCTGATGGTGTCTGAGTTTCTTCAAAGTTAAACTGTCTTTAGTGATCCCAATAGCTTTGAGATCACTTATCAAGGCAGTGAACCTGGTGTAGGTTTTAGTGAGTGACTCCTTTGGCTTTGCAAAGAACAGCTCATATTGTCTAACAAGATTGTTAATCCTGTTATCCAATGTGAAAGTGGGACCATCATAGACAGTACACTAAGTATCCCACATTTCTTTTGCAGTCTTCATTTTCTCAACCAGTTTGAACACATCATCAGGTAGAGAAATAACAAGGTTGTTCCTAGCTTTTGCATCAAGAGCAACTAACCTTTTGTCTTCATCAGACCATTGAGCTTTTGCCTACTTAATAGTCCAGACTTCAGGAACAGCTCCCTTAGCAGCTGGAGTTATAGTAGTGATAGAAGTTGGCACATAGGGACCTTCCATCACTATCTATGGTAGTTGTACATCCAGATACTCTAAATAGAGCATCATTCTACACTTCCAGTCAGAAAAGTTCTGATGATTGAACTTGGGAGGTTTTGCCATTGACCCATTGTCATCGTAAGAAGAAGAGCTGGCAACACTGTTGTCCAAGGTGGGAAATAGGGAGTAATCAGAGATCTAGAGTTAACACACACTCTAAACAGCTCTGATACCAGCTGTAGGTCCCAAAAGATTTCCTTAGTATGTTGCTGTAAGCTGTCCGTGAATATAGCTTTTTAAAATTTCAACACACTTTCTCAATGTTTGTATGTATATATCAACAGGTGTTAATTACAAACAAGCTTGAACTGTAGAATGGTTCAAGTTGAGATGACATAAACAACATATAGACTACTAATCTAAGACACACTCAGACTAGATACAATGAATTCACTCACTAAGATGGACTCACTGATTTTACAAGACAGACAGACAGCTTGAACAAGAACAGCTTGGACACACTCAACTGTTTTATTCTAAGCAGACTTTGCATGCATGAAAACACACTTCTTTGCACGTTCTAGATATCTCACTGTTGGTTATCTCACATTCCTTAGAAGATTCCTTTTATACACACTCAGAGAATACTGGTGAACCTTCCTCATTGGATGCAGAGATAGTGGAGTGCCTTTCCAAAAAGAAAAGACTGCTTTTCTGCACATTCTGACAAAACAACATTTGCTAATATGTAGCAAAATTTTTGTCTTTTCCTTTTTGTCTCTGTTGCAGTTTGCTTTACCTTAAAGAGGAATGTCAACTTAATCCTTTCCTCTTCTTGTGGAGCCATTTTGATATAAGAAATGGTCTGTCACCCATTTCAAATATCCACTTTGTCTTCATGTATCAGAACAACTTGGGCAGTGTAAGCCGCTTTTGATTTTCCACTCTGTCTTCGACTTGCCAACTAATCTTTTCGTCCAAGACAATACATGATGACATGGAAACAAATTCCATAAGGTGTATAACCTGTTCACAAAGAACAAGTTCTGTTCACAAAGAATAGAACACTTAGTTTTGGTCCAAGCTGCTCAACATACATGAGCAACGTAGATAGTTTATGTCCAGCCTGTCCAACAGAGTAGGACAGTTTGGGCAATCTGCCTAAGTTACAACTAATGTAACAGTGTAAGCAACTTTGACTTACATTTCAAATCACTTTTCAGGTTTCAATAAGGCATTAACATGGCCTTAAATTATACCTTCAAGTGCATCAATCAGGTTTGATTAATAATCTCCCCCTAAGATGTGTAATAGGTTTGACTGAGGCCTTTTTGTGCCTAACAAATAGCCCCAAGTTTTTTGAGTTGAAATCCAAAAACCAAATTGCGTGCAAAAAACCAAAAACTGAAAAAACTACTGAAGCAAGCCGAAAAACTGATAACCCAAACTAAAAAACTACGAATTTGAAACTGGAAAATCAAAAATCGAACCACTTCACCAATTTAAAATTTGAAAATTAAGGTTAAAGTTTGGATTATGCCAAAAATTGAACCAAACCTAGTCTTGCTCACCCTTAACTTTTGGTTTAGCAATGGTGTGGGATCTAAATCGTCCCTAGTCTAAAGTAGTTCTAGCAATCGTATTGGGTTTCGGGTTCTCTAGTTCGTGGTATTAGGTTTTCTTACCAATTTGGTGTCGACTCATTTTTGACCCATTTGTTTTCGTATTAGGTCGAATCATGTCAACTTTTTCTATGTTAGGTTGGTATTGATCCACAGTTTCACCCATCTAGACTTATTAATTTCCGGTTTAACAATGACTTTTATTTCTAATTTGGTTGCTAGTTTTTGGCTTCAGTTTTGAATCATCAAAGTAGGTATTCAGTTTTTTGTTCAATTTGATTTTTAAAACATAGGTTGAATTTACATAATCTAAATAACAACTAAAATAATACATTTGTGCTAAAAATAAGTTCACCCTTTCTTAGTGGCTAAATAATAGTGAGCATCCTAGTATCATGATCTCATTTACTATCGTCGTTCAATGTGTTTGATGATACCTGAGGTCAGCTTTAAACTATACTATCTAAAACTGGTACACTGCCAGTGGTATCTGGTATAACATAGGCTTTCATCTATTCTTTATTTTTGATTGCCAAATCCGCATAGATCAAAATAGTGTCGTTGTCGAGGATCGAACCCGGGTCACCCACATGACAAGCGAGAATACTTGGTTTTTTGTTGGGGCTAATAGCTAACATTATAATAACCCAAAACATTTAAGAAGTTACATGTAAATGAGAGTAATAATAATAACTTATTGTTATAAATAGATTCCATGATAATAAAATAAAATGAATTTGGACCAAAATAAATATTAATTATTGTAACTAAATTGATATATAAACTCGAGTTTAATTTATTGTTGGCTTTATTTTATAGTTGTGATATATGTCCAAGGGTTGTTTTTGTCTTTATAGCATAAATATTTAGTATAGGGACTTGATTTTAATTACTTAATAGTTATTCTCTATATATAGTGTAGGGTTTCCATGCATTGTAGCCTTTTGACCAATTGCAATATACGACTGAGCTTTGTGCAATTTCTTTCTCAAGTAAAGGTTTCATTCATTCCAATCATTGCTTTATTATTTTTCTTATTATTGATTGTTGAGTGTTTACATGATTGATAATCATCATTATATGATTAACAATTGTTATCAGAGCGAGTCGATTGAATTTAAACATTGTGTTTTTGCTATTATCGATTTTTTTATTATTGTGTTTTTCATGATTTATTCATGAATAAACAATGTATTTTGATAATTCATCTACTAAAAATGTGTTTTATTGCATTAAAGTGGTAATAATTCTACTTAATCGGTTTGTGTTAATTATGCATGGTTTTTGATCTAGGGTTTGCCATCAAAAACCCTAATTAATTAAGGGATAAGAATTTTTGAAATCTTTAATTTTTGCAACTGAATCATCACTTTAGGAAACTTAATATGTGGTTAATTGTGGCTAATTGTAATTTTTGTGTAATCATATGTGACTTTTAGTGAATTTTTGAGTGAGTAAGTGTTTCCGTAAAACCGAAGCTTCAATACTCACAAGTCCCGAACTTCGAACTGAGAACTTGCGAACCTTCGAAAGTTTTAATTTTTCAATTTTAACATTTTCATTTTGTAAGATTAATCTCAACAAATCCTCAAGAATTCAAATTATTCGTAGGTTTTGTTTTGCCTTTGCAAGTTCCTGTGTTCGTAATTTATTGTTCATTTCGGAAGTTCCCTGTTTGCAACTTTTCAACTTCGGAAATTTTCATACTTCGGAATTTTCGCTATACATTTTGGAACATCTTTGTTCGAAAGTTTCCTCATTTCTGAAGTTCACATTTTGAAAATTTTAGTGCACTTCGGAACTTCCCTGTTCGGAACGTGTAACATCTCAAATCTTAGCATAGCTGAATTCTAAAGATTAATAAAATTTGTATGAACGATAGCAATATAAAGAACTTATATATTATGAATTATAGCGACATACCTGACCGAAATTAACGATATTAGTAATAAAATTAGCCGATATTTCACATAAATGTTGATTTAGCCGAACCACGACAAATATGTACCTATATTATTAATAAAAGCAATGTCCTTGACCGAAATCAACAAAAGTGAACGAATTATAGAAATATAATTCACGAGAATTATCGAAAGTAACGATATTGTTATGACAAAAGAATAAAATTAGAAGATTGAACCGTTTATGTAGTTAACTTAAAGTTAAGGTTCAGAGGTGCAAACCCCCAATTGGCCAAACTCATATATTCGTCAACATGACATATTTGTTCAATTGGATCCCATGCACTTATCATCAAAGGAAGACGTTTCCTATCTCTCCAAGGTTTGTGAACTTCTCACTAGCCGTTCTCCATCGTTCCTTGACGAATCTTGGGGATTCAAGTTGCAAATCGATCCTTCGATCAACGCCTACAAGAACCTAAGAGTTAATCAAGGTAGTTTATGTAACACCCCTAAATTTCAGGTAATAATTTATACCGCTTTTGGTCTATTCAGATAAAATGGAATTATTTTATGATGTCTAAGATTTAAAAAAAGGGAAAGTCAAGAGATCACATCCATCTTTTCTTTCCCCATTCTTTAAATTTTAATAATTCAACCACCATACCACATTGTCTATTTCTTTTTCTATAAATACCTATGTTTCTTTTAATCAACTTTCAAAGCAAAACTAGAATTATTATCCCAAAGAAAGTCTCTAGACTTTGGTGCTAACACAACGAAGTGGTGGCTACATATTTTACAACAATATTTCTTCTTGTTCTTGAGGTACCATTCATTCCATTTATATTTATGTTATTGAATCTAGCAATATTATATAGAACTTTAAATGAAGTTAGTACAGTGAAAATAAGTCCAAACCCACCATAATCATTTTCACTTCTTATAAACTTGAAAACTCCATTAATGGAGTTTTGTATGTTTTTTATGTGTGCCTTCAAATAATTCTTCAAATAATTCTTCAAATAACGAAATAATGAATAAAATAAATTTATAAACAAGTTCAAAGAATGTTTTAATGGTTGAATCCGAGATGGGTGATTGAGATTTTAAATAAAATAAAAGAAAAGATGGAGTTTTAATATTTTTGTTTAAGAAATTAAAGAAATGTTTAAGAAATGAAAGAGATAGGAGGCTAAATGAAAAAGGTGAAATATTAGGGCGGTGGCCGGCATTATAGCGAGAGCAATTGATCGACTGACAATGATGACCTTGCTGATTTTAATGTGTTAATAACAAACTCAACTATCAGGGCAGTAGTGGGTTTTTGGTGAACGGGTTTAGCAATACTAAGTAGCCCATAGTTCGTTGATTGAAGAACCATACTTTATTGTAGGCGTTGTGAGTAACATATTTACTTTCTTAAAGATGTATTATTATTCATATCTACTTGATTACCTGATTATCACTTGTTTATTGTGTATTGGAATCTTAAATGACCACTAACCTGGTATTACCATGTTTTATGAACATATACTTGTTTATGACTGTTAATCTGTTATTCATTGAGCCTGACCAACTTACCCCGGTTGTGGGGATATTATTTTACAGATTTATACAAAGGTAACAGAGCAGCGACATCCTGTTCTGGGCTATGATCGATGACACCACATCATGACATTGTTAGAGAGTTACTTTAGCGTTTTGGTCAATTCTGTACTTATTGGGTTTTTATAGAACCCTTAGACTTTATTGGCATGTAAGCTATTATCAACTCCAAGACTTAAACCTTATTTTGGCGACTTAGTACTTTGACATTCCGTGGAATTAGCGATGTCAAGCTAATAAGTTTGCATGTGATGTATTTTGATGATGTCATTATTATCCTTATGTTGTATTGACCAAATAAAAATAATTATTTGTCCCGTATTTTGCTGACAGTTTATTTCAGATATTGGGTAAAAGTTTAAAATAATTAAGACAGATGTTTCAATATGGTATCAGAGCATCCGTTTGAGGGAGTTAGGTGCAGTTGAGCACTTAGTTTTGGACCTAAGATGCATACTCACTATTAGAACTTAATTTAGGACAAATACGGGACTGCTAGGATTGACAATTCCTTAATGACTCTACGAGTGGTAGGGGTTAAATCAGAAATGCTTAATAGAGTGCTTATATATATATATATATATATATATATATATATATATATATATATATATATATATATATATATATATAAATCTATCATAAATCACTACTGAATCATAAACCTGAATCTCCAACAATTCCAAGTGTAAGGTCTTGACACTGCAGATCTAACCTGACGCAACACACACCAACGAGTGCGGAATCCTCGTTAGCGGGTTGACGGTAAGATCACTAACACGAAACACGGAGACTACCACGGCGTTGTACGAACGACTACGTACGAACCTACGCGATGATTCTCTCCGAACACACACACAAATAGCTGATAAACTCGAGATCGCCTTCTGCTAATCACACACGGAATTCTGAAAAAGTCCCTTAATTATTCGAGTTAATCCCTAATTATAGAGACCCATTCGAGTTTGTCATGGGACAAACTCGAATCCAGGCCCAAGGCCCATTCGAGTTTGTCTATATGACACATTCGAATTTACCTCCTATGTTAAATTCGAATTTATCCTATATTCGAATTTCACATGTCCAACTTCTATTTGAATATATGGTTTAACTTATGTTTGAATTAATCTTTGGACTTTATGTTTGAACTTCTTGAAATATATTACATCAAGTTCAAACATTCAATCAATAAATATCAAACACACAAAATCACATATATCAAACACTAGTTAATATTGAATATCTTGTAATATCACTTATACAAAATGCTAACACAACTTAGACTGCTATCGTCACACAGGGTGTACCAACAGACTCCCTTTTGATGATAGCTTCTAACTATTTACATTTTGACTAAGTACTGGAACTATATAGACTACTACCTGCATATAAGCCTGCATCTATACATACTTTCACTACCTTATGGTACTTCCTAGCGTCAGACCTCCAACCTTCATGGAAGAAGATAGGTTGATCATTCAGCTTCTGCAGGTCGTCCTTCGATAGATTTATTAGATGCAACGGATCATACACTCGCAAAATTACTTTGTCTTCTGTATCCTCCATTATTGCTTCAGCAGTTTCGTTATCTACGTACCACCACTTCATGTTACTGAGAATATCTTGTGGCATGGACTTCATTGGCACCCTTTTTAAGCACTTGACGGGTTTATAAACCATTCTGGCCCAAGGCCTTCCTGTATGTGGATCAATCCTTGTTTCGGCTTCCACTCTCTTTCCCGTCCTTGGCTTGAGTCTTTCAAATTTTCCGGATCGGCCCTCCTTTCTGATAATCTTGGCTATAACCTCAGCATAAGGATCCTCACCGATATTGATTAACTCTTTCCACGCCAACTCTTTTACTTCTACCTTCGGAAATGTATTAAATACTTTGAGCGTCCGCCTAAGGTATTGAAGTCCATCTCTCCTTTTCAGTATGAATAGCTGCAGTTCTCTGTCGAAGAACCAGCTTATAATTCCTCCTTAGAGACTTTCTGCTCCAGGAATCCTCATCTTCTTCTTCATCTTCGACTTTTCTTTCTTTTGTTCCTTCTTGAACCACAGATTCATTAAATCAGCCCTGGAAGGCACTTTTTCTGCTTCCTCAAGTTCAGAGTCTTCGACCGAGGCTATCTTGATCTCATCTATATCAATCACATTGTGATTATCTCGCACATATAACTCCGTGATAGGCTGTGAATCTATAATCACTTCGTTGACATTATCGTCCTCGTCCTCTATCACTTCATTGTCAGATCTCCAATCAACTATCTCCTCCAGTACGAATTCTCCTTCTTCCAACTCCTCTATCTCCTCTTCAAAATCAAAATCCATTATTTCTTCCTCAATATCCATCAAGGCGTCTATCATATCGCTTTCATGTGTCTTTGAAGAACCAGCCTCACCTACTTCTCCTCCTTCAACACCAGCCTGACTAGGCTCCCCCTGAACTTCAGCATATAGAGCAGCAGGAAAATACACTGGCTCATTCTGTTTAGGTGCATTGGGATCATCGCCATCGTCATCACCTCTTTGTTGCTCCTCAGGATCCCTACAGCTCGTCTCCCCCTGAGCCTTTAGATTTTTCAGTAATTGCTCAATCTGGGATCGCATCGATCGGATCTCAGCAGCTTGATCTGCAACAAAAGTTTTAAGCTCAAGATTTTCTACTTCCATCTTTCCAACAGATTTCTTCAACTCAGCATTCTCCTTGTCAACACTCGCATTATGTGCCTGTATTTCACCGATTGCTTTTGTTAATTGGAAGATTTGGACTTGCTGGAAGTCAACCTTGCTCCTAAGCTCAGTAAACCTTTGATTATCTGTGAAGGTCGATGAAGTGGATGGAATTGATTGGATGGGGGTTGGGGTGATTGGAGAGGGAATGGATTCTTGAACAGGTGGTGGTGGTGGAATGGATGTGGGTTCTGATGGCTGAGCGATAGGTATTTCTGGCTCAGAAGCAGAGGCTGAAGAAGCTCCCTGCATGAAGCGATGCTTTTTGGCCCTATGCCTAGGCACCAAAGGTGTTATTTCTTCTTCTTCAAAATCGGAGTCATCGTCATCAGAAACTGTCGATGCTCTTTTCTTTGTAGCCTCTTCATTGATAACCAATAGCCTTGACCCATATGTCCTTATTCTGATAGCTGGATTGTCTGCCTCTTTCTCAATCTCAATCTCTTCAACTTCTTCAGACTCAGAATCAGAAGTTGACTCGGCTTCACCTGCTGCCTCAGGTTGATAATCATCGATCTGCTTAAAAATGTCAACTTCCCCTTCTGGAGGTTCCAAGATATTTTCAATAAGCTCAGAGGTAATTGCCTCATTGGCATGCGGCCCAGCTGCCCAAATCTCCTTCAAAGTCTCCACCCATGGATCAGATACGGGGCTACATTTGACGGACCAGCTTCCTCTGGCTCCTACATTTGACTTGTTGAAGGCCTAGCTGCCTGAGTTTGTCTCGCTGACGGTCTTTGCCTCCTCCTTTGTTGCTGAGGCCTTGGCTGTTGCGGTTGCTGTTGTTGCGGCTGCTGTGGAAATTGAATGTCCCCAACCCAGTTGGCACCTTCCCCGACTTGGAAATCTGGATTGACCACCACACCAAAAAGTGGTGCCTCCGCTGGCCTAGCTAATCTTCCTCCATGAGCTTGACAATCTGCAAAGATTCGTTTGTCAATCACAGCAACACTTTGAATTTCGTTCAGCTGTGGCAGGTTCGGCAGGAAATGCCTTATCAGCATCATCACAAATCTTGGATATAGCAGAAATCTTTCTCGGTCCGGAGTTGTTATTTGTTGAACAAACTTTGTAAAAAACATCTCTAAGTAGCTAAATCTTTGATTGTAAACCAGCGCTATCATCCATGACTGAATCTTGGATACGATGTAATCGAATCCTACTTTCTTGGCAGCAAAACACAACATAAAGACGTGAGCTAGGTAACGCCATTGCCCTATCAGCCCACTCTTCATAAAAGAGGACTTAGCCACGTCCAGGATATATCCCATTCTGATAAATGTCGCTTGCCTGATTGCTAACGGGAAATCAATCGGCCCATTTTCTTGCTCTTGAGAGCCTAACTGCAGCACTTGACGCAACATGTCAGCTGAAAACACTAGAGGGTGTCCAGCAATCGTCGTCCTCAATACTGTTGGAGTAACAGTACAGTCGACTTGTAAATGATCCCAAAATTGACGAACATATGGGATTACTATCTGGATATTATGCGACAGAGCATACGAAATCCTTGAACCAACCACAAAATCCACCATTTGGCGGTATGCTTGAGCCTCTAGTATCTCATGGTCCGGAGAAATGACCGTATTATGCTTTGTAACGAAAACTCTATCTGCAATGTCTGCAAAAAAGAACATATAAAATATTAGAATTATTAAGATAGACATAAACTTGTTTAAATTCAAATTTGTTTTATTTTGTACTTGTGTAAGTACCAAATCCAACACATATGAATTTCTACAAGTTTCATTTAAAGTTTAAACAAATAATTCGAATATAATGGTAAAGTCGAAGACACATTCGAAACTACCCTCAATTCGAATTTAATGGCATCTTCGAGTATAGTGACAAACTCGAAGCCTCTATCAAATTCGAATTCAAGATCAAATTCGAGGATGTCGGTACGGATAACAACAAAAATCCAAGATTTTAACCAATTTAGACTTAGAAAATTACATCCATTAGTCCTAATAGGTTCTAATCAAAGATATTTGTAATCAATTTGACGTTTCACCGGTTCAAAGTTTGTTATTTTGATATACAAACTTTCTATCATTAAAACGTCAAAATCCGTTAATTTTGGCTCAAATGGAGTCTAAAACTACCTAAATCTTGTACAATATGATTGATTATACCTAGATTTGCTAGAAGTCTCGAACACAAACGGACAGAAACTCGACAAATAGTAGAAAAGTCGAATACGGCAAACTCGAAGACAAATTCGAAATCGCTCACAGTAAACTCGAAGGACTCAAATTCGAAAGTAGGTGATAATGACTTGTCACTGTTGACCTATTTATATCAACCACCTTCGAGTTTGTTGTCTACTTTCGAATTTATCTGAAAATTGGAAGAACCTGCCAAATTCGAATATATATTCGAATGTGGCTTAAACTCGAATTTAACTTTCAAAATTTGAAAATTTCGAAAACCTTTGAATTAAATTCAACTTTTTCAACTTTTTCAACCTTTTCGTGAAACGGAATAAACTATGCCAAATCATTTACCCTAAGCACGTGATTTTCACCCAGTGTTTATTTTATTCAACTAGGAATGCACCCTCAGTAATTTTGACCTTTTTCCTAAGGAAAATTATAATGAAGTGAAAAGTAAAAATTAAAAGATAGAATAGAATAAAATAAATTAAAGTTAAAATTGTGAACAAAAATTAAACTTAGGCTAATCTACATTATTTTAAAATTTACAACCTATACTAAACACTTAACAGAATATTTTTGACGAGAATAGTCAAAGAAAGGTTCAATCAGATAGCGATGTCAAATACGCTCTTTCAATATTCAAACTTTCACACTTAGGAATTTTTTATTCCTTTGATTGTTTGTCGTGACATACATTTCTAGCTGATTGTTGGTATTATTTTCCCTTTAAACATGTTACACTTCGGAATATCCCTTGGCCTTTTTATTTTTCAAGAAATTACCCTACATGACTCACTCTTAGACATACTTTTATGATCAAGGCATACACACAATGATTTTAACTTTTTGGTATTGCAAACTTTCTTTAAAAGGCAAACATCAGACACAGGTCTATATTTACATACAACAAAGTGTCTTAGTTTGTCTTAAGGTTTATTCTTAAAGCTAGCAAGTCAGCGGTGACAGGTCTGTACCGACGTACAACAAAGCGACTTATCTTGCTAACTCGAGTCAAACCAGAGGCAACATGTCTGTACTTACGTACAACAGAGTTACTTGTTTTGACTCTCAACTCAGTATATGATTTTTTTGTTCTTTCCAATTTTAAGATGTATCTGATGTTGCTATACATCGCCAGAAAGTTTTCATACCTCATTTAAAATCAAAGTCTGTATGTCTCTAACATAAAAATTAAGACCAATTGGTCATACATCTAAGTCAGTGACACGTTTGACTTTTTCTTGAATATTTTATTAGCCTTGAGACTCCCTATACGTATTATGCCTACCAACATATCAAATTTGAAAAAGTATAACACTTAGAATTTTAGGTGCATTATGTGTGAAAGCTAAACACTTAGAGCTTGTAAAGACTGTGCTAATTTTCGTCACTTTGAACCTATGCATCTAAGACTTAACTCTTTTTATCATATTCTCTTTTTTTGAATTTTTTATGGTTTTCTCTCTCTCTCTTTTTTTTTTTGTTTTTCATAAGTAAAAGTAAGAAAATATAGTAGCCTACTAACTTACTATAAAAGGAAACTATCCTAAGTTACCACACTTAATATAAAAGGAAACTAAACTAAGCTACTAAACTTACTATAAAAAGAAAGAAATACTACTGCTATAAAAAGAAATAAAACTCTACTAAGGTCAACTCACTCTGGATTACACATTCCGTTAAGTTGAATCAAATACTCAAAACGTGACTTATCAAAAGCTTTGGTAAATAAATCAGCATTATTATCATCTGTTGCCACTTTTACCAGCTTGATTAAGTTCTTTTCAGCACAATCACGTATAAAATGATGTCTTATGTCTATGTGCTTTGTTTTATTATGTTTAACTGGATTATTAGTTATAGCAATTGTTGACTGGTTATCTATCCTAATAGGAGTATGAGTGTAAGTCAAACCGTAATCCCGCAATTGTTGTTGTATCCACAGAACCTGTGAACAACAACTACCAGCAGCAACGTATTCGGCCTCGCACGTTGACACGGCTACCGAAGTCTGTTTCTTGCATTGCCAGGAAACGAGTCTCCCTCCTAGGAACTGACAACCTCCAGTTGTTGACTTGCGCGTCAAGCTGCATCCTCCGTAGTCCACAGATCGCCTTCCGCGTGATACCAAAGTCCCAGATTCGGTTTCGACATGAGGTATCGTAGAATCTGCTTCACAGCTTTCATGTGCATCTCTTTCGGATTAGCTTGAAACCTTGCACAAATACAAACAACAAACATAATATCATGTCTTGAAGTAGTTAAATACATAAGTGACCCAATCATGGCCCGATATAACGTCGGATCCACATCGGTATCACTTTCAGTACCCGGTCCGAGGTTGTGATTCACTTGAATCGGCGTGCTGAAGTGAGCTGTCAGCTTGGTTCCCTCCATCCCGAAGCGCTCTAAGATGTCATAGACATACTTCGTCTGATGAATGAACATGCCCTCCTTCTTTTGGTCAACTTGCAACCCCAGAAAGAAGTTCCACTCACCCATTGCACTCATCTCGAACTTTGACTTCATCACCTTTTCAAAATGCTTGCACATTTGCTCATCTGATGATCCAAAGATGATATCATCGACGTACATTTGTACCAAGATGAAATGTTCTCCTTTTCGCTTCACGAACAGCGTACTGTCTATCCTTCCTCTCTCCAACCCGTTGTCAAGATAATGGTTGGATAGAGTCTCGTACCACACCCTTGGTGCTTGATGCAATCCATATAAAGCCTTATCTAGTCGATACACTCTGTCTGGATATTTCGAATCTGTAAACCCGGGCGGCTGTTCCACATACACCAGTTCCTTCACTTTCCCATAAAGGAAAGCACTCTTAACATCTAGTTGATAAACCTTAAAACCCTTGAAGGAAGCAAAAGCCAGAAACAAACGGATTGCTTCAAGCCTTGCCACTGGCGCGAATACCTCATTGTAATTGATTCCTTACTCTTGGTTGAAACCCTTTACCACCAGTCTTGCTTTGTTGCGAGTGACTATACCCCGATCATCTCTCTTGCACTTAAAAACCCATTTGGTTCCTATTGCAACTTCTCCTCGAGGTAATGGAACTAACTCCCACACTTCTAGTTTCCTAAACTGTGACAGTTCTTCCTGCATCGCTTCAACCCAAGAGTTGTCTTTTAGTGCCATTTGCACGTTTTTCGGCTCTACTTGCGAGATAAAGCATGAATAGAGGCAAGTATGAAAGGCCTCGGAGTCATTTATCATCGACAACAACACTGTGTTATTATTTAAACTACTCCTAGTCCTCACACCAGCATTAGGACTTCCTATGATGCTTTCTATAGGATGGTTCTTGTTTAGATGTCTCTATCTTGTCAACTCTCATATTATCTCCCAAATTAGATCCTATCTCTCCTAACGTGGGAACGACTTCAGACTCCACATTTTCTTCGTCGTGGACATTTTCCTCAGAGTTAGAAGTAGTTGTATGATTTTCGTTTGTAGGCACTTCAGAATCAGTAACTTCTGGAGATCTATCTTCAGTTGAAGTAGGCTCAGATGTTGATTGAAATGTGGTCCTCGGAAAGCTATGACCCTCGTCATTTAGATTTAACGACGACATGTTCTTTTCGATAGTACCTGCATTTTCATCCAAAGGAATGTTAAATGACTCAAACAGTTTGTCATAGTCAAATATCCATTCCGGACCTGTTTGGGGTTCATGTGTATAACTTGTGACTTCAATGTTATACACAATCTCTACTATACCATTAGATTTGTTAAAAACCAATTTGTTTGGTGAGTTCGACACATAACCTAGGAAGTATCCTTCGTCTGCCTTTTCACCAAACTTTGGTTGATGTTTTGTTTTCATTAAAGTACATGGTACCCCAAAAGGTTCGAAGCCAGTTAAATTAGGTGGCCTTTTATTCAAAACTTCATAACAGGTTTTCTTCAAAGATTTGACAGTAAGGACGCGGTTTAAAACATGGCATGCGGTATTCACTGCCTCCCCCCAAAACATGGTAGGAAGCTTTGAATCCGAAAGCATGGTCCTTGCTGCCTCAATCAATGTCTTGTTTTTCCGTTCGGCCACCCCATTTTGTTGTGGCTCATAAGGTGCTCTAAATTGATGCACTATGCCCTTTGATAGGAAATATACACCAATTATTGTGTTTTTAAACTCTGTTCCGTTATCACTACGAAGTCGTTTAACCCTTGTTCCATAAGAATTCTCCACTTGGTCTAAGAACCCGATTAGCTTAGCAGTCGTCTCGTCCTTTGTACCTAAAAAGAAAACCTAAGAAAAACATGAGTAATCGTCAGTATTAACTAAACAGTACCAACTACCACCTATACTCCTTTTGTTGATTGGTCCGAAGAGGTCCATATGCAACAAATCAAATGTGGCAGCGATGGAGTTCTGAGTCTTGGACTTGTGTGCCTTCTTGTGTTGTTTTCCTTTCTTGCACGGTAGACACTTATCCTCGAACTGAAAACTCTTCATAGGAACACCTTGCACCAATCCATTTTTCGTAATGTAGTTCATTTTTCTTAGGTGCAAGTGTGCCATGCGTCTGTGCCATAAAACCGACTCTGTATCTGAAGCTTTAGATAGCAAACAAATTGGTCCCATCAAAGATTCCAGCTTGTTCATGTCGAGCATGTACAAGTCATTCTTCCTTGGAGCCCTCATCAGTATCCACTCTTCAGGTATTTTGAACCCCGGTTTTTAGCACTAACGCCTCAGTATCGGTAAAGAGTACTGAGTTCTTCTTATCACAGATTTGAGATACACTAATGAGATTATGAACCAGTTTATCAACGTGATAAACTTGATCCAGTTTGATCGTCCCATTAGTGACCACTCTAGTACCGGTGATATTTCCTCCTTTATTCCCAGCGAACGATATGAATCCCCGATTCCCTCCCTTGAAGTCTACGAGTAGACTTCTTTCCCCTGTCATATGCCTGGAGCACCCACTGTCGACGAACCGTTTGTTGTTTAGACCTGTGGGTATCTCCTGCACATGAAAGAAAATAGGTTAGTTATCACGGTGAACCCAATCCATAACTGACTTGGTAATACCATTCTCGTCCACATACTTAAACTCTTTCAAATACCCATCTCTTCTTTCAAGTGACTTGGGTCTTTAAACTGGAGTTTGTTATGGTGCCGAGTGATTTAAGTTCACTCTTTGCCTTTGTGTAGGCATTTGCTGTGGAGCTCTTGAATAATTACGATTATAATTCATTTCAGACTGATATCCCTGAGCTCTACCTGGTGTTTAATGTCTAACAGGAGTGTGTGACCTAGCCGGAGTGTAAGCTCTGCTAGGTGTAGTACTCCTATATTGTTGTTGCGGTCCAGAACTAGATTGACTAATGACCCGATTTGGTGAATTAGTCCTAATCACTTCTTTTGGTCGACCTGACACCGGTATTTGTTTCACAACCGATTTTGGTGTAGCTTGCATAGTTTTCTTGGTATTCTGAGAACTACTAGTGCTTGCAACACTTGGAGAAGGCTTAAGTTGTTTCGACTTTCCTGTCTTAGGAGTAGTATCTACTTTCCTATGCAGACAACTAGAAGCAACATGCCCCCGTTCGTGACATCTAAAGCAAGACATCTTATCAATTTTCTTTTTGTGTGTGCCCTTTGATTTAGGTGTCCCACTAGTGTCTGGCTCTTTTGGTTCAACTATAGTGACCGGTTCATCATCCTGATCATTAAAGTCAATTTTGTGTTGTCCTACTGGTGTATCACTACAGGATGGCACAAATTTAACTTTCTTAATCTTGCTATTAGTATCAGTCACCTTAGTTTCGTTTTCCTTTACAGTATCAGACACTGGTTCCGGTAGTTCCTCTGAGTCAACTGATTTCTCAGTTTTCTCCTGAGGTTGAGGTACATAATTGTCATTGAAAGGTGGAGGACTCTCATGATATCCTAGACGTACAAGCTTCTTAGACTGACGCTGTGCATCTAAGATTTTCCCTAGGTTAAGAGATGAGTTCCTAAACTTTTCAAGTTTACTATTTACCTCAGCTACCTTTACCTTGGACTCAGCAAGCTCTATATCTTTGGTTTTCAGCTCCTTGGTTAATGCCTCAACATGTTCATACATGAGTTCTAACCTAACACACTGTTCGCTCAGTTTGTCCTTTAGAACTATAACATCCTGTGCATCAGCCTTAAGCTTATCCCTAAGATCTTGCTTTATATCTACTAGGCTAGCATTATCTGTTTTTAACACTTCATTTTGAGTTGATATGGTTTGATGTGATCCCAGTACTAAATTTAACCTATCGTTAGATGTAGCACATAAAACACACAGGTCATGGAAAAGAGAAAAATTCAGACTTACCTTGGTATGATCTGATTCTACATTGGCCATCTGAGCGGCAAACTCCAGAATTGTCTGATCATCTGACTTCTCTACCCACATCGGACTGCTTTCATTCTGACAGCAGTCCCCTGTGATTTCCTCTGCCCCTTTACTTCCAGTCTCAGTTACTTCAGCCATAAAGGCTCTAACGTTCGATTCTGGATGTGTACTCCAGTCATAAGTGCCGTCCAGCTGTCTGTCGGATGTGACATTAGATAACAAACCAGCTATATTCGGCTGACTAGATGCACTACTCGGAAGATATCGCCCTTGTGATTGGTTCTGATACTGTCCCTGATTCTGATACTGTCCCTGGTAATTCTCCACCTTCGGTCTCTGACACTCTCTCGCGAAGTGTCCTAATCCTTGACAGTTGTAACATTTTACCTTGGACTTATCGAACCCAATCTTATTATTACTCACATTAAGATTTCTACCCGTCCTCTTGATGAACCTCTTAACTCTCTGAGTCACCATGGCCAGTTGCCATTGTAGATCCATCTCTTCAAGATCATCAGGGTCTACTTGATCGTAATCCTCATCCCAAAGTGCAGGATCATTGATTTTGCCCTGAACGCAATTGCCGTAAGCGGCCACGAATGAAGCCAACGATTTCAGATGGTCTTCAGCCGATTTTGCGCTCATAGGCATCTTAGAATATCCTTGAGATGTAGATGCCGGAGTAGCCTGATGCTGCTGTTCTTCTGGTCTAGCAAACACAAAGAAAGCCCTACTCTGTGAGTCTTCTGGCTCAGCCAGTGACGACGTTTCTCCAGAGAAGAAGGCTGTACCTGTCTTTATTTCAGCTGCCACTGAAGGTTTTGATTATCCGAAATACATTGCTGGATCTTGAACTTGATCATAATCCGATTCTTTCTTCAGTAACTCAAAATGATACGCCCTCAGCGTTCCCACAACATTCTCTAGAGTCAGAGTATAGTATTTGTCCTCATCATGCTTAATTAAGGCCACATACATCGCTCATTTGGCCGGTAAAGCATCTAGAAGCTTATTTGTCTTCTCAGTGTCACTATACTCAATGTCATGACTGTCTAACTCAGTTAGCAGATGATAGAAACGTGTGATAGTCTCATCCAGCTTTTCATCATTCAATGCTTTGAAGATAGCAAACTGCTGCTTGAGGATTTCCATTCGTTTCCTTCTAACCCTCGGGTTACCCTCACACTGTTTTTCCAATGCATCCCACAGCTCTTTTGCTGTCTTCTGATTGCGGAAGGTGTGTAGTATGTCCTGAGGTAATGCCATTCTAATGATAGCATATGCACGGTTCTCTGGTTCAAACAGTTTTTTATCGTCATCCTTCATCTTAGAATAAGGAACAACCTTTTGTCGTCCTTCGACTTCAGCTGTAGGTGGAATGTATCCCTCGTCGATACAAATCCACATATGCATATCATTAAATCGCGCGAAGTCGGCAAACCGGTCCTTCCACCAGTATTAATCTTTAAGTTTCATCAACTTTGGCGGAGTATTTGCTTTTCCGACCTCGTGATCCATCTCCAGAAACCTTTGTAGACTTGTCATTGTTTCAAATATTTTTGGATTTAAACTTAATTAATTTAATTCGAAATTAATTTAAAATAATACTTTCGAATTTGGATAAATTCGAATCTACTTAATTTTAAACTGTTGTTGAACTAAATTCGAAATTAAGTTTGAAATCAAACTATATTCGAAATTAATGGCAAAGTCGAAAGTTACTTAAATTCGAAACACTTAAATTCGAATGTCTACTTAATTCGAATGTCCCACTAAACTCGAATGTCCTCTATTCGACTTTAGTGCAAAGTCGAAATCCAAAGAAAAGTCGAAATGGCCAAATGCGAAACCAACTTTAAGGAAACTCGAAAGGAGCGTATTTCGGTCAAACTCGAAAATAAGCAAACCCTAATTTCTCCTTAACAAATTTGAGCTCCGCAAATTCAAAAAACGGCTAATACCTCGAGTTTTTCAGATTAAATCAATATTTTTACAAGTAAAAATATTTATTTTGATCAAAAACGTGAACTACAACAAAGTATTTCCCGGAATCCGACTTGAGCTCAAAACTCTCAAATAAAACGTGAGATTAACCGTCCAAAAGCGTCAAGAAACCTAGGATGTGTCTTTATGAACACGAAGAACACGAAGAACACCCCGTAGGCTCTAATACCACTTGTAAGGTCTTGACACTGCAGATCTATCCTGACACGACACACACCAACGAGTGCGGAATCCTCGTTAGCTGGTTGACGGTAAGATCACTAACACGAAACACGGAGACTACCATGGCGTTGTACGAACGACTACGTACGAACCTACGCGATGATTCTCTCCGAACACACACACAAATAGCTGATAAACTTGAGATCGCCTTCTGCTAATCACACAGGGAATTCTGCAAAAGTCCCTTAATGATTCGAGTTAATCCCTAAATATAGAGACCCATTCGAGTTTGTCATGGGACAAACTCGAATCCACGCCCAAGGCCCATTCGAGTTTGTCTACATGACACATTCGAATTTACCTCCTATGTTAAATTCGAATTTATCCTATATTCGAATTTCACATGTCCAACTTCTATTTGAATATATGGTTTAACTTATGTATGAATTAATCTTTGGACTTTATGTTTGAACTTCTTGAAATATATTACATCAATTTCAAACATACAATCAATAAATATCAAACACACAAAATCACATATATCAAACACTAGTTAATATTGAATATCTTGTAATATCACTTATACAAAATGCTAACACAACTTAGACTGCTATCGTCACACAGGGTGTACCAACACCAAGTCCGTTCATTTTATGGATGAGCAAGGAAGCCAAGGAATACCACAGGTTAAATACAAAGAACTGACTAGTGAGTGATAATATTCATGATAATTCTGAAGGACACTTTGAGGAGACTGAAGACGTTGTTCGCTTGGAACACGAGTCTAACGGGGAAGACTCTGAGTCTGAGATAGAGCGAGTCCCTGTTACAGAGGCACATATCATGAAGAAAGTGACCCGGTTACTACGTTAGGAAATGGCATAAAGCCACATGAATACTCAGAGGGGGTTTCAGAAAATTTGTGATTTGGTTACAGCAACAAGATCAGCAAAGGAGAAAACGTTCAAACGACTCCATCCGTGGAAAATGGGAAACGAGCTTAAACTACTTGTGGGGCTAATACTCGAGGACCTGAGCGTGTAAAATTTAAGGTGTAACCGAGCCAATCCAGGCTATGGAATGGATTGAGCAGACAGAGAAGGGTTTCCATATGAGTAACTATTGGGAGGTAGATATGGTAGAGTATGCCACCGGTATGCTCATTGGTCGAGCAGCGACATGGTAATAGAATACATCAAAGGCTACAGGTGATGATCTAATTAAGGGTATGACATGGGAGCAGTTCTTGACTCAATTTAAGAAACAATTCTGTCCAGCTGATTTGGTGAATGAGATGGGAAAGCAGTTTATGTACATCTCCCAAGAAGCTGCTATGGTTTCTGAGTATGAAGCACTGTTTAGAGAGAAATAATAGTTTGAATCGCATTGTGTGCCTGATGAAGAGAGTCAGATTGAACACTTCATCTCGGGGTTGAAGCCGGAGATTAGAGAGTTTGTTGAGTTACAATATTTTCCATCATTCGAGAAGGCAGCTATGTGTGCGTGGAGGTGCGAACATGCACTATCTCGACCTGACGCCACTTTGATGCCACCACCGTCTCCAAAGAGGCCTAGGTTTGAGAACTCTTCTCAGCATCAGTCAATCACATGGGTATTCTTCAGGATCCTCAGCTCCAAGGAGACAGTTCAATAGGGTTCATCACGATCATCTTTTGGTCCAGCTAAGACATCAGGATCATCACTTCCTCAGAACCGACCACATCAGCAGTCAGGATAACAGTCTCAAATTATGCATGATTTTCTATGTGTGGTAAGAGACACCTAGGAACCTGTCTGAGTTTAACACTAGGTTGTTCTGGTTGTGGTGGGGGACACAAACAAGTTGATTGTCCTACGTATCTGGTGACTTGTTATGAGTGTGGTGCCTGAGGTCACTATTCTAGCTCTTGCCCACGTTGCACTCAGAATCATAGTGGAAGCCTGACATCTGTTCCGAGACCAGTTCTTCCAGCTTCATCGTCATAAAAGAAATCAGAGGCATCTAAGGCCAAGGCACAAGCTTTTCAGATTACCGCTAATGAGGCACGTGAGACTCCAAATGTTGTCACTGTATATTTCTTCTAAACTCCTTACCTGTTCGTATATTATTTGATTCTGGTGCGAACAGTTCCTTTGTATCTGCCATATTTGCACAACATCTTGTTATAGAACCTATGTTATTATTTCTTCCTATTTTTGTGGAGACCGTGAATGGTTCTGTTGTGTTATTTTCTGATATTTATAGAGGTTGTACCTTAAATCTTGAGGATTGTGATTTTTCTATTGACTTGGTACCGATGACTATCAGAAGGTTTGATGTTATTGTTGGCATGGATAGGATATCCGCCAATAATTCCTGTATTGTATGCAAAAATCACTTAATTCATATCTCTGATGAGGATGGTAATGTTATTCGTGTCTATGGTGAGCGTCGATCCGGTGATCTTGGTTTGATCTCGATGATCAAGGCTCGTCGTCATATTTCTCGAGGATGTGAGACCTATAAAGCTTATGCCATTTATTCCTCTCTAGTCAAGAAATCAGTAGATGATGTTCCCATCATTTGTCATTTTCCCGATATATATCCTGTTAGATTATAAATTTCGATCATGTGGAGTTTTATTTGTAATAGTTAGTTTAATTTATTTCCATGTGATGTTATTTATTTCCATTGTAATTCTATTATTGTTATTAGAAGTTGAGTGGTGTAGTTTCTAAACTCCTCAATAGTTGCTTTTAATATGTAAGGGATACCCACCTAGGGTTTCCCACAAATTTGTCTCATATGCAATATTAAAATTACGGCCGCCGTTTTCTTCCTTTCATTCTCTCTCGATATTCAACAGTGATTGAGTTTCATATTCTAATTTGTTTGATTATTATGATTATTATTGATTGTGAGTGCTGATATTATCATGTAGGACGAATTAAAAATTGGTATCAGAGCCATGGAAGCAGATTTAAACTGATTCAATTCGGTGTTCATCGTGTTCTTTGCAAAAATCCACGGTTTCGCTCTTAATCCTATTTTAATATTCTGTTTTTTCTTGGTTTTATATTCCATAATCATAAACAATAAATCTTATATTGATTTCGAGCATTTCTTGTTCAATCATTATAAGTTTTTCTTGTTTAATTGTTGAAATTATTAATCGGAAATTTTTAGTGTTATTCTTGGTTTTTGCTTAGAAAATCCATATTTTTAAGTGTTTTTGGATACTTGTTTTACACAAAACTTGTATCTAAATTCAAACCGAACATTTAGAAATTATTTCCAGTCATTAAATCGCGTTATTATTAATTCTGAAATTCTGGAATTTAATTAACAATTTCAACTTCGGACCAACTCGGATCCCATCTCGGATCAAATCGGATCAAGTTTTTACCTATTTCGGACCAAATCTCGGATCCAATCTGAAATTCTGATCATCCGAAATTCAGGTAAAACATTTTTCAGGTCTCTAAAAATACTTGTTCTTCATTTTTAAAATTTTTAAAATTCAACTCAGATCATCACCCAAATTTCGAATCATCCAAAATCCGGATCACCACCCGAATTCAGACTACCAGCATTCCATTTATCACTTTGAATTGAACCATCCGAGATACTGTTCATCACCCGAATTAGGTCCATCTGAGTTACTGTTCATCATCTAAATTTTGTCCATCCAAATTATTGCTTGACACCCGAATTCGGTCCATCTGAGTTACTGTTCATAACCCGATTTTGGATCATCCGAGTTTCTGTTCTCATCCATCAAAATTACGGTTACTAGAACCGAAATATCAGTTTCCACTTCCAAAGATCCTAATTTCATAATCAACACTCATCAAAGCATCATGTGTTGCAAAGCTCTTGTCCTTGGATCAGAAAACAAACCACTAGTTCTCTATTTAGATGAGTATGAGCAATGGAAGAAGCAGTTCCTCAAGTTCATTAGCAAGCAACCCATGGGTAATCTAATGATCCAATCCATAAGTGAGGGACCCGCTGTTTTTTTACCGAGAATGTCCTGCAGTACTAGATGCTAATCCTCTAGTCCCAGCATCAAGGACAGTTCGTGAACCTGCAATTGACGCAGAAAGGGAAAGACAAATAGCCGATAAAAGGGCTGAGTATCTTATTTATCAAGCCCTTCCCACTGATATTCTAGTTGGGGTTGATAGCAAACTGACTGCTAAAGAAATGTGGGATGAGCTAGAGATGCAAATGCTTGGGGCAGACTTAGATGATAGGGCCAAAATTAAGGAAGCAAAGGCCAAGTTCACAGAGTTCAGAGCCAAGGATGGAGAATCCCTACAGAGTACCTTTACAAGGTTCTGTGTTGTTCTTAATGAGCTGAATAAACTGCACATCCAAATGGACAAAGATGACATCAACATCTAATTCCTATCTTCCTTAGCTTCAGAATGACAAATAGCAAGTAGAGCCACCGAAAGAGTTCTGGACATCCCAAATGTCTCTATAAATGTGGTGTTCATGGAACTAAAGAAATACCAGGGTGATGTCGATGCTCAAAAACAGATGGCAAACACTCTGGCATATCTGTTATTGACTGTAAACCTAAGCACCAAACCCACAGATTCCTTAGCCTTACTCTCAAATAAGATATACCCCACTGAGCCACAACCAAATCCCTCACCCCTACCCTACTACCACCAAACTGGTTCTTCATCTCAATATCCCTTTGCCATACCCAAAATGCCTGAGCCTCTGGATGTTGAAGAGGCCGATATTCATGAATAGATGGCTTTCTTGTCTAATCGTCTTCAGCAAAAACGGTTCTACCAGAATAAGACCAACAATCAACTCCGATATGATAATGGTCCAAGAAGGTATTCTGATGAAAGAAGAGACGATATACGGGATAAGAGGGATGACAGGTGAAGAGATGGTTATAGAAGAGATGATAGGGATGACAGGGGACGTGACGATTGAAGGAGAAATGATCGGGATGATAAGCGTTATGATGATCGGAGAGAAAGACGTGATGATAGAAGGGACTATCGAGATGATCGCCGTTATGAAAGGCGTGATGATAGAAGGAGTGATGATAGGTGTGAATACAATCGTGTAGGTCCCAAAAGGTTTCTTAAGTGTATTGTTCTAAGCTGTAGAGGGGGGGGGGGGGGTGAATACAGCTATTTAAAACTTAACAATCTTTTTCTCAATGTTTGTGTATATTATTAACAAGTGTTAATTACAAACAAGCTTGAATGCGAAAAGGTTCAAGGTGAGATGATAGATACAACAGTTGGTTAACTAATCTAAGACTCACTCAGACTATGTACAATGAATACACTTACTTAGAAGCACTCACTGTTTTTACAAGACTCAGATGAACAGCTTACACAAGAACAGCTTAGACACACTCTACTATTTTATATAAGCAGACTTGCATGCATGGAATAACACACCTCAATGCACGTTCTGATTTCACACTCTTGATATCTCATAATCCTTAGAAGCTTCCTTTTATACTCAAAAGGAGAATCTGAGTGAAGCTTCTTCATTGGACAGATGAGATAGTGGAAATTCTTTCCAAAAAGACAAATCACCTTTCTGCATGTTCTGATAAAGCATCTTTGTCTTCACATGGCTGAATCTTTGTGTTTTCCTTTTGTTACTATTGCATAAGGCTTTAACCAAAAGAGGAATGTCAACTTTGCATCTTTCTTCTTTTGTTAATGCCATTTTGATATAAGAAAAGGTATGTCACCGTTTTCAAATATCTGTTTGTCTTCATGTGACAGAACAGTGTGGGCAGGCTGTGCAGTTCTATTTTCCACTTTGTCTTCGACTTGTAAACTGATCTTGTAGCAAAAAACAATACATGAGGACTTGGAAACATATTCCAATAAAGTGTTTAACCTGTTCACAAAGAACAGGTTCTGTTCACAAAGAACAGAACACTTGTAAAGTGTCCAAGCTGCTTAAGAGAACAGAGTAGCGTAGACAGTTTACGTATAGCCTGTTCAGCAGACAGAACTGTTGGACAAACTGCCTTTGTTGCAACAATGCAACATTGTAAACAGCTTTAGTCTAATATTGCAAATCACTTTCAGGTTTCAATAAGGCATATAACAGGCCTTAAATTCAACCTTCAAGAGCATCAACAGGTTTGATTAAAAATCTCCCCCTCAGATGTACAACAGGTTTGACTGAGGCCTATTTGTGCCTAACAAGCTCCCCCTATTTGCAATAATCAGTCTAAGCTATTTAATCAATAATCACTATATATTTTTACAATACATCTTGCTGAAAAGAATTACAACATGTAAGTAAAGTAAAAGATCAGTTTATATAAACTGATTTTGATTACAGAAAAACAACACATGTTTTTACAAGAGTACAACTAATGTACTAATGTATATTACAACTAATGTAAATAAGAAAAGTTACAACATATGTAACAGGGTACAACTAATGTACAAACAAAAAGTTCAACACTTTGGACTGTTGGTCTTGGGAACAGATAACGGCAAGCCTGTCCAACAGATGTACAACTTTCATTCTTCACCTACCTTGATGGTAGATGGACTTTACTCTAGTGGTGGTGGTCCTTCAAACATCTTTTCAATCTCATCCCTTGTTTCCACCAGATCTTGGATTTCAATTCTGAGGATCGTAAACTTGGGATCTTGAAGTTCACCTCTCTCATAACAGCTTCTGAGCTGGTCCCAGATTGCTGCTCTCCACCTGCTTGACTGCCTGAATGAAGTTGCAAGTCTTAAGGCTGCAAGCTGTCTCAGATCCACCTTGTATAGATCTGAAGCTCTTTGAAAACACTTATTCTGTGTTAGGGGATCTACAAAAAATGCCCCTAGCTCAGGTTCTTCCATAATTTTGCCTTCTTCAAACTCAACTCCACTAGGCAGGCTGTAGTCAATTCCTTTCATCTCAACAGCATAATCACCCTGTTCAATTAAGATGAGGAATTCCTCCAGCTCAGAATCCTTTCTTGTCCTCCTGGCCTTTATTTTGGGGTATGTCACAGAGACACCCTCACTTACTTCTTTTGAGATCAGGCCAAGATCCTTCACTCTCTCCATCAGCTTCTTAACATATGCCCTGACAGTCTTAGCCGTTTCTGACTTAGACTGGCTCAGGGCAACTGCCAGCTCAACCCATTCCCTGTACCCCATTTGGGCAAAATCAGTGTAGTCATAAGATTCCAGTTCAGGGCCTGTAGCACCCATTCTGGTTATTTGCGGCTTCCATTGTTTTCCTTTTCTTGAAATAGGGACAACTTTGACAATAGACTCCTTGGTAAGTCTTCTATCAGCAACATCTTGAAACTTCTTCCTTGCCAGGTTGTTAAAGTGGAACTGGGCTCTTGTAGAGGATGCTTGCATTGGTTTACTCACAGAGACCAGAGCACCCTATTCCTTTTCAACTTCCTTCTCACCAGCTGATCCCTTAGCAGCTTCCATTAGTTTCTATTGCATATCCAGAGAGGGCATTTTGATTTTGCTTGCCTCTTGAAGTGCAAAAGTTCTGGCAGCTTTGGCAGAGGCTTCTTCTTTTCTTAGTGCTTCCAGGGCTTGAAGCTGTTTATCTCTGAACTCATAGTATTTATCCATTGGGAGACCCATTTCCTTTGCCCTGGCTTTGTGAAACTTTAACTCTGTTGCTTTCTGCTTTTCAGGATCAAATACTGCCTTTTCTTTTCCTTTAGCTGTTGTAGTGATAACAGCTTCAGGAATGTCTTCTTCTTCTTCTTCTTCTTCCTCCAGTATGAGGTGCCTTCTTCTGCTGCTTGGCCTGTCCCCAGAAATGAATTCCTCCCCTTAGACTGTGCAGGGTTTGGAGATTCAGCCTGAGTAGGCTGAGCAGCTTCAGGTAGATGAGAGGCACCCTCAGCTGGACCAGTACCTGTTTCAAATGTACCTGCTGTTTGACCAGTAGGAGCTGATGTCTCCTTAGGAGAAGAAGATTTCTCCCCCTTAGACTTAGTCTTAGAGGCAGAAAACTTCTCCCCCTTTGAAGGAGATGGATCAGCACCTTTAACAATCAGTCTGCCTGAAGAAACAAATTCAGCAGGCTTTGAAGCTGTTTTGGCAGCAGGCTTGGAACCAACCAGGCTATGCACTAAAAAGCCAGGTTATCCTTCACCTCTGCAATTTGGGAAAGACAGGTTTGAAGAGAAGAGGATTGGGAATCAGCCAGAGTGGTCAGCTTAAGAATGTTTTCCCAATCGGAAGCTGTGAACAACAAGGTTTGTAGCTGTGCAAGATGTAACTCAAGAGAGTCCTGCACATCAGCAAGGTTTGCTGACACATAATTTGATAGAGAGCCTATTAAGGTGTTTAAGCTCTCCAAAGTGGCAGGAAGTGTAGAATTGCAAGTGGTGAGCAGAGATGACAGCTGTTGGGATATGGCTGTCATAGAGGACACAAAGTCATGTTGGAGTGAAAGAATTGAGGAGACGGAGGTGGAGACATTTGGCAGTTGTGCAGTGAGTGCAAGCAGCTGTGAGGAGTTGTCAGTTTGTGGAGTGGCTGGGAAGGAACTCTTGAACAGATCAAAGAATCCGCTAAGCTGTTCAGACACAGAGTCTGAAATAAGAGAGGGTTGAGAAGACATGGAAGTTTCTAAAGAACCAACTTTGTTGGTCAGCAAGGAAAGCTGATCCTTCAAAGGCAGGTCGTTAGGGGATGGAGGTGTATGGGTGGATTGTTTGGATTGGGTAGGGGGTGATGAAGAGGATGAGGTTGGTGTATGGGGATGTGATGAAGAAGGAGAGGGTATTTTGGAAAGAAGCGCCATAGCCTGGGCAAAAGTAATGTGGCCCAGCTTGGAGGGGTCGATGGGTCCTTCAGCAGTGGTTGTAATTGCATCATCAGGAGAGTGGGTAGAGGGTGGTAGCCTTTCAGACACTGCTTGTTTTGCAGCACCTTCATTTAGGCCAGTTGTGGTTCCCTCCGCAGTACCTTCGTTTAAAGGTACCTCATCATGGGGAGTTGGTATTTGCATTTCAACATCAGCAGTGGTGAAACCTGCTGATGGAGTTTGCAGAAAGGGAGTAGCCTCACCAAAGGGATGTTCTAGTCCCTGAGGTTCATCAGCTTGAGTGGTTGGTCCTTCAGCAGCTGTTTGGTGTAGAACAACTGCATCATGAGGAACAGAAGATTGAGGCTGAGCTGTTGGTTGGTCTAAGCCAGCAGTGTGGACACCTCGTGCAGACTCAGGGTGTAGAGAAGTATGAGGTGGGGACAGTGTGGACTTAGTATGGAGTGGAGAGAACCCCTGTCTTTCAATATTCTCAGTCTGTTGGGAGGCTGGAATAGCTGATGTGGCTGTCTCCATTTGTACAACTGGCTCCTGTTGGGAGGAACCAGAGGGTCTAGGCTGACTTGGGGTTGACACAGGGTGGAGTGAAGCAAGCTCCAATTGTGCTGAACCTTCTCCCAAAGTAGGAGAGGCAGCAGGGATTGCTTCTTTTTCAACTGAACCCTGTTGAGAGGGAACAGAGGGGCTAGTTTAGGCTGTTTAGGTTGCTGGTTTCTTTCTGGCTATGGATTTGCGTTGGTATAATATGTGAGATGAGGTGGGTGATTTTGGAGAGGAGATGAGAGGTTCAGACTGGACAGTTTCGGAGACTGGGTCAGAAACAGGTGGGTTGGCCTGTTCCATGGTCTCAGGTGCCACAGAGGCACCAGCCGTTGAGGCTTCATGTTTAACAAATGAACCAGGGTGAGGAGCCTGCTCCCCCTCAGCCACAGAGGCTGATGTTGCAGACTTAGACTGAGCTGTTTTGGCCTTCTTGTGGACAGGCTCAACTTTAGTGATGTCCAGGGTCCTTTTAACAAGTTTGGTTCTGGATTTGGATTTTCTTCTGGGAGTAGCTTCTGCATCCACCCTCACATCAAAGGGTCCTTCCACCAATCCTAACAACCTCCTCATGGGTGTTGACAGAGGATGCTCATTGGGGAGAACAGGTGTATAGAAAACTCTATTTCCTATTACAGGGAATGTAGCAGTACGAAGTAAAGGCTGAGAGTTATATAAGTGCTCACCACAAATGTGCTTGAAGATGAGGCTTTGAAACCTGGGATAACGAACAGCAGTTGGACATGTCTCCTGCTGCACCAGGCCCCTCAAATTCAGAAAATTCCATTTTGCCATGTCGATTGTAGTTCCATCCACCAGCTGCAGAACTACAGGGATATCATCACGGCTCAGTTGGTCAAAGGAACCAACCTTGCTGCTGAAGCACATTACCACAGAGGTAAATAAGAAGTTGTAAGTAGGAGACAAATCCTTTCTGAACATCGTAGCTCCAACTTTTGGTTCTGCTACACCAAAGAAGTGTAGCAGATTCTTCATCTGTTCATCTTCAGGCGGTGGCTGATCATATTTTTCAGCCACAGGGAGTCGAAGAACTTCCCTGATCAGATGAATATTGATCTCAATGGTCTGAGTCCCATTGAGTATAGTGCCCTTAATGACTTTGGTGTCCGGGTTGTAGGCACAGGTATATTAAAACTCATTCACCATCTCCTGGTACAGGACACTAGGAGTGGCAGTCATGGCATAGTTCAACGGATGAACTTTCAAGAACTCCACCATATATTCGTAGCCTTTCCCCACATAGTTCTTAGGGATGGTTAGGTTAGCAAGGTAGTTGGTAGGTTTCAGGGTTAGCATTGTGGTGACTGATGCATGTTTTGGAACATCAGCACCCACAAACACTCGTAGAAAGGGGTTGAATCTGTGAGCCATTTGGGAAGTAGTGAGAGTAGCAGAAGCACAAGACACGTAGTCGATTTTTAGGTTTCTTAGGAGATCTATGGAAGTAGTGAGGAAGACGAAGATGAAATAGTAGGGGAGTATTTATAGGATTTGAATGTGAATGGGTATGGGAGAGAAACATTTGGGCGGTTGATTTGAAAAGGTCGTTAACGGAAAACGAAACGGTTGTCCATGTCAGACCATTTGTCAGACCACTTGAGCCCTTTTTAATCACTAACACACGAAACCCACATTATCCGCAGTAATTAAGTTAAATAAAAACAAAAAATAAGTAACTTAATTGTGAAGAAAGGTAATTAAACTGATGGTCCAAGCTGCTGGTCAAACCTGTGATGAGCAGGGTCATTACAAGCTGTTCAGTCTTCAAGTTGTTCCTTCAACCTGTTCAGCTATGTAAGAACATGTTGTGTTCAATAGCTGATCAGGTTAGAAGACAATGTATTGTATGACAGATTGAGAGAGTGAGCAGGGTGGAGGTTTGATCATCAGATCAGGCTTGACAGATAAGCTGTTATTTGTCAAACCTGTTATACGCTCAAGCTGTTCAGGTTTTACAGAAAATGGCTAAGTATAGAACATGCATAGCCTGTTCTATCTAAGCTGTTCTGTGAAACTTGAGCAGTGTGAGACATATAAGGTCTTAGAACATTTTGGACACATAGTCACTTTTGTTTAACATGCCAAGCTTGCTTACCAGATAGTTAAATCTGTTTTCATCAAGAGGTTTGGTGAAAATGTCTGCAAGCTGTTCATCTGTGGAAATAAAACTTACCTCCACATTACCTTTCTGAATGTGATCCCTGATGAAGTGATGTCTGACTTCTATGTGCTTTGTTCTGGAGTGAAACACTGGATTGTTGGAAATAGCTATGGCACTTGTATTGTCACACAGAATAGGAGTTTTCCTAAATACAAGTCCATAGTCTTCAAGGTGATGCTGCATCCACAGAATCTTCCCACAGCAGCTTCCAGCAGCAATGTACTCAACTTTAGCAATAGAAGTAGAGACTGAGTTCTGCTTCTTTCTACACCAACTAATCAACTTTCCACCAAGGAGTTGACATCCACCTGTTGTGCTCTTCCTATCTAACCTGCAGCCTGCAAAATCCGAATCCGAATAACCTGTTAGTTCCAGGCTTGAGTCTTTGGGATACCAAAGACCCAAACCTGGTGTACCCTTAAGGAATCTGAAGATTCTCTTCACAGCAGCTAGATGTGATTCTTTTGGTCAGCTTGGAATCTAGCACATAAACAGGTAGCAAACATAATATCAGGTCTACTAGCAATTAAATACAGCAAGCTCCCAATCATGCCTCTGTAAGCTGTTACTGAAATAGCTTTGCCACTGGCATCTGCATCCAATTTTACATTGGTTGCCAATGGGGTTTTAATAGAAGAACTTTGATCAAATTTAAACTTTTTCAATAGATCTAAAGTATACTTTCTTTGATTTATAAAAATTCCAGTTGAGCTTTGTTTAATCTGTAATCCTAAAAAGAAAGAAAGTTCTCCCATCATACTCATTTCATACTTGGATTTCATGAGTAATGAAAAATTCTTGCATAATTGTTCATTAGTAGAACCAACTATTATATCATCCACATAGATTTGAACAAACATAATGTCAGACTTCACCTTCTTTATGAACAATGTGGTATCCACTTTACCTCTGGAATACCCATTGCTCATAAGGAAATTAGTAAGAGTGTCATACCAGGCTCTAGGGGCTTGTTTTAGCCCATAGAGAGCTTTGTCCAACCTATAGATAAAACCTGGATGATGTTCATTTTCAAAACCTGGAGGCTGGTTGACATAAACTTCCTTTTTGCAGCTTCCCATTTAAAAATGCACTCTTCACATCCATCTGAAATACCTTCATGCTCATATGAGAAGCGTAGGCTAAAAACAAACGAATTACCTCTAGCCAAGCCACAGGAGCAAATGTTCCATCATAGTCAATTCCTTCCTCCTGTCTATAGCCCTGAGCAACAAGTCTTGCCTTATTTCTAATGACATGACCTTGCTCATCCATCTTGTTCCTGTAAACCCATTTTGTGCCAATTATAGTTTTACCTTTAGGAGCAGGGACCAGCTTCCATACCTTGTTTCTCTCAAACTTATTGAGTTCTTCTTACATGGTAGTGATCCAATTGGCATCTTTGAGTGCTTCATCCACTTTTTTTGGCTCCATGAGAGACACAAAACTAGAGAACATACAAAAGTTCCCTAAGCTGTCCCATCTCGTTTGTACCCCTTTGTTGATGTCACCAATTATTTGATCATTGGGGTGACACCTGATCCACTTAGGATCATTTCTCAATGAGGATTCTCCTGAGTTGTTTGCATCTTCAACAGGTCCTGTTGAACAGCTTTCAAGATTTTCAGACACATTGATGTGTTGAACCTGTTCACTTGTTGAGCATGACTCTCCATTGTTGAACACATCATCAGAAGATCCAGGAAAATCAGCATTGATTGGTTCAGGACATGAGGTTGTAACTAAGTCAGTACACTTATTCACACAGGGTGTATCAACATAATCGTCATCATGTCCATCATGGTTTGCAGGTTCCACTCTGGATGTAGTGGAAGCTTTTGAGTCCTCTTCACTGTTTGAATGCATGAGATCATCAAAGTTAACTTTTCCTGAAACTGATTCAGGAACAACTTTGGTGGAGGCATTCTTGGACTCTTCAAAGGTGATATTGATAGATTCATCTATCACCTTTATTTTGTTGTTGTACACTCTGTAGGCTTGTGAGATAGCAGAGTATCCAACAAACACATCTTCATCAGCTTCTGGTATAAATTTTGCCAGTTGGTCCCTTTGATTCAGAATGAAGCAGGGACATCCAAACACATGGAAGTAGCTAATATTTGGCCTCCTCCATTTGAGCAGCTCATAGGGAGTCTTGTTGAACCTTTTCACCACTAAGGATCTGTTTTGGGTGAAACAAGCAGTGTTGACAGCTTCAGACCAGAATGATGAAGGTAAACCAGATGCACACAACATGGTTCTAGCAGCTTCAATAAGGGTTCTATTTCTCCTTTCAGCAACTCCATTTTGTTGTGGAGTTCTTACTGCTGAAAAGTTTTGTGAGATCCCTTTTTCATTACAGAAGTCTTCAAAAGTACTGTTTCTGAACTCAGTACCATGATCACTTCTAAGCTGCTTCACTTGAGCAGAGTTCAGCATTTCCATCTTTTTGACAAATCCAATGATTTCTCTAGCAGCCTCTCCTTTACTCTTCAAGAAAATTACCCATGTAAACCTGCAGAACTCATCAACCATTACTAGAGTGTATCTTCTTCCTCCTAGACTGGGGACATTGACTGGTCCAAACAAGTCCATGTGGATTAAGAAGAGAGGAGTATCAATAGAAAAATTATGCTTAGATTTAAAAGATGATTTCCTCTGCTTGCCTTTCTTACAAGCTGTGCAGAGTCTATCCTTAACTTAAGGTCATAGAAGGCAAACCTGTTACCAACTCTTTCTTACAGAGTTTGTTGATATTCTTGAAGTTCAGGTTTGACAGCCTTTTGTGCCATAACCAGTTTAGGTCTGCATTGGTTCTTTTGAGAAAGCAGGTTTCAGTTGTGGGATCAGCAGATTTCATGTCCACAACATATACAGCTTTCTTCCGTTGAGCACACAACACAACTTTCCCTTGGGGATCCAATATGTAACCCAGGTTCTTATGAAAGTTAACCTCGTAGCCAGCATCACACAGTTGACTTATGCTAACAAGGTTATGTTTCAGCCCAACCACATAGGCTACTCTTTTGAACACTGCAGCACCAACTTTAAGAGTTCCATATCCCTCAGTGGATCCCTATACATTGTCACCAAAAGTGACTTTTGGCCCTTTTTCAGGCCTTAGATCATTCAGCAGGTGCTTGCAACCTGTCATGTGCCCTGAGCAGCCACTGTCCAAGTACCAAACTTGGGATGGTTGTTTGTCCTGGAGAATGTCATAGGAAAATTTTAGTTACATTTTAGGGGAACTCATCACAGAGATGAGTTCTCCTACTTCATCAACAGGTGTTGATGGGCTAGTGATATCCACATTAATATTTCCTATTTGAATAGTATCAGTTTGGATACCACTCTCATTGACTAAGTTACTTCCAACACTGCTTGTTTTAGCAATGATGGAACTAGCAGAGTCAACAGGCCTCACGTCCTCATTTTCAGGACAGTCTTTAGCCATGTGTGTCTTCTTCCCACATTTATAGCATTTTCTCTTTTTGGCCTTTTTGGAAGAAGAGAATTCAGAAACACATTCTGAATTATTTCTGTTGATTTTATCAGCAGGTTTAGCAAACTTATTCTATTTTTCGATGAATCAACAACTTGGGTGGATGGCACAATAGCAACAGCTTTGCCTGTTTCTTCTTTCCTCTTTTTGGGAGGAAACTTGATTGGTTTTTGATCTTCCACAGGTTTGGGAAACTTATTCCCAGATTTCTCAGGCTGAGCAATGGCTTTGCCTTTGCCCTTACTGAGATGTGATTGATGCTGCCTATCAGCACAATCACTGTTTCTGGTTTTGAAAGACTTATTTTCAATTATAACCAGTTATCCACTATGATTTGAAAACTTATTTGAAACCACAACAGATTTGCTTTCAACATGAGACTTACCCTAGTTTAAAGCAGGCTGCTTACCTTTTGAAAACTTATTTTCAAAATGTTTAGCATCAAAAGGATTAACATGTCTCTTACCATCAGCTTTGGACCCAGAGTCTATTTTGTCAACAGGTTTAGTGTCCACAGCTGCAGTTTAAGTATGTTTTCCTTTCTTTTGCTTGTGTGAATCAGCATAGCACTTAGCAGGCTGAGTTGATGGAGAACACATTCCATCATCAGCCTTTGGGCTTTTTTCACACAAGGTGTCAGTATTTTGAGGCCTGACAAACCTGTTTGTTGAGATCAGCTTTCCATTAACTTTCTGGATGAAAGTACTGGGAAGCTAACCAAGAGTGGATAAGTCATCTTTCAGATTATTAATCTCAACAATGGAAGCTGCTGTATCAAGATCCCCTCCAAGATAGGCTTGGATTTGTGCTGGGATCTGCTGACTTATGCAATGGCTGACGTTTTGTGCAGATTGGCACCAAGAGTCAACTATCTTTTGAAGCTTTGCATGTTTTACATCTGTTTCTCTCTTTTCTTCCAGTAAATTGGAGTTGATGTGTTTTAGTTCATCATGTTCAGTTTCGAACTTATGGAAACTGTCCAGTTTACCAGATTTAATTTCAAGATCAGTTTTAAGCTTAGAGATTTCAGATAGTAAAACATTATGCTTCTCAACAGCAGCTTTTAAATCAACTAACATATATTCAAACATTTTCACTTTTTCATCAGAACTGTAAGCCATATCATTTTGTACATTGTACATCATTGTAGGGTTCTAGTTCTCCAAGCTGCTGAAGGCTTCAGCTTCAGCCATCAGTCAATTGTTGTCTTCTTCATCTGATTATGAATCAGACTCCTCCCAGTCACATGTCTCTGCCATCAGTCCCTTTTGCTTGTTGGAAGCCACTGAGTTTTCCAACTTTTTCAGCTTAGCCATGGCCATAAGGTACTTAACTCTAGAGCCATCATCCCTGTTAGTCTTGTATGGTTTGGAAGACTGCCCAACAGCTTTTGACACACAGTCAGCAGCTATATGGCCAGTTTTGCCACATTTGAAGCACTCAGCTTTAGATTTATCAAATGCCTTCTTTTTTACAGCATTTGAGTTCCCCTGCAGCATATTTCTTCCAAACCTCTTCTTATTGAACCTTTTGACAAGCATGGCTATCATATGCTCATCTTCAAGTTCAGCAAGATCTGCACTGTCTTCGTCATCAGACATTTCCTCTCTTTCATCATCAGCCTGTTGATCAGGTTGTGTGAACACATCACATACCTGTCCAACAGGTTGTCTCACGCTGGCCACTAAGGCAGCATCTCTCTTGGACATTTCTAAGGCATTTCTCTTCTGTTGCCTTGACTGCTCATCATTTAGTAAGGATCCATATAAGTTTACAAGATCCATACCTTTGATGGTATCTGAATTTCTGAAGATGGTAGAAAAGTAGTTCCATTCTTCAGGTACGATGTCCAAGAAGTTGTTCACCAGGGTCAGGCTGTCCTTTATGATCCCAACAGCTTTAAGATCATTAATAAGAGCAGTAAACCTGGTGTAGGTTTCTGTGAGTGTCTCCTTTGGTTTTGCAAAGAAGAGTTCATACTGTCTAACAAGATTGTTAATCTTGTTGTGCAGTGTGATTGTGGGTCCATCATAGACGGTACACAAAGTATCCCACATCTCCTTAGCAGTCTTCATCTTCTCAACCTGTTTGAACACATCATCAGGAAGAGAGATAACCAGGTTATTCCGGGCCTTTGCATCCAGAGCAACCAGTCTTTTGTCTTCATCAGACCATTGAGCTTTAGCCTTCTCGAAGGTTCTGATTTCAGGCTCAGCTCCTTCAACAGCAGGAGTTATGGTAGTAACAGAAGTTGGCACATAGGGACCTTCCATTATTATCTCTGGTAGTTGTACATCCAGATTCTCTAAATAGAGCATCATTCTGCACTTCCAACAAGAGAAGTTCTGATGATTGAACTTCGGGGGTTTGGCCATTGACCCATTGTCATAGTAGGATGAGGAATTTGCAGCACTGTTGTCCATGCAAAATTTGGGAGAATAAGAGATCTAGAGATGATACACACTCTATCTGCTCTGATACCAGTTGTAGGTCCCAAAAGGTTTCACAAGTGTATAGTTCTAAGCTGTAGAGGGGGGGGGGGGGGAGGGTAAATACAACTATTTAAAACATAACAATATTTTTCTCAATGTTTGTATATATTATTAACAAGTGTTAATTACAAACAAGCTTGAATGTGGAAAGGTTCAAGCTAAGATGACAGATACAACAGTTGGTTAACTAATCTAAGACTCACTCAGACTAGGTACAATGAATACACTGACTTAGAAGCACTCACTATTTTTACAAGACTCAGATGTTCAGCTTACACAAGAACAGGTTAGACACACTCTACTATTTTATATAAGCAGACTTGCATGCATGGAATAACACACTTCTATGCACGTTCTGATTTAACACTCTTGATATCTCATAATCCTTAGAAGCTTCCTTTTATACTCAAAAGGAGAATCTCAGTGAAGCTTCTTCATTGGACAGATGAGATAATGGAAAGTCTTTCCAAAAAGACAAAACACCTTTCTGCATGTTCTGATAAAGCATCTTTGTCTTCACATGGTAGAATCTTTGTCTTTTACTTTTGTTATTGTTGCATAAGGCTTTAACCAAAAGAGGAATGTCAACTTTGCATCTTTCTTCTTTTGTTAATGCCATTTTGATATAAGAAAAGGTCTGTCACCCTTTTCAAATATCCGTTTGTCTTCATGTGACAGAACAGTGTGGGCAGGCTGTGCAGTTCTGTTTTCCACTTTGTCTTCGACTTGTAAACTGATCTTGTAGCCAAAAAGAATACATGAGGACTTGGAAATTTAACCTGTTCACAAAGAACATGTTCTGTTCACAAAGAACAAACACTTGTAAACTATCCAAGCTGCTCAAGAGAACAGAGCAGCGTTGACAGTTTACGTCCAGCCTGTTCAGCAGACAGTTTACGTCCAGCCTATTCAGCAGACAGAACAGCTTTGACAAACTGCCTTTGTTGCAACGAATGCAACATAGTAAACAGCTTTAGGATGATATTGCAAATCACTTTCAGGTTTCAATAAGGCATATAACAGGCCTTAAATTCCACCTTCAAGAGCATCAACAGGTTTGATTAAAAATCTCCCCCTCAGATGTACAGCAGGTTTGACTGAGGCCTTTTTGTGCCTAACAAATCGCTGTGATGATAGCCGGGATTCTCGTTGAGCTGATAAAAGGGAAGAATGAGGAGAGGAAAGACCGAGAAATGATGAGCCAAAGAAACCCGATGAAAGGATTGTTACAAAATTGGGAAGCCAGGTCACTTTGCTCGCAAATGCAAGAATCAGTTCGAGCGTGACCTGGCATACTATGAGAGAAAGGTAGATGTCCTGAAAAAGAGAGCTGATGCGATGGCCCTGGTAGCACTAGAAGACAACTGGGTCGACGAGGAGTCTAATGATGATGTGTAGAGGGGCAGAAACTATTATATGGTTGAAGAGTTGGACTGGCTGGGTATGCAACTACTTCCAATTCTGAATCAGACACGACTGTAGAGGGGGAGAACATGAAAGATCATACAGAGTGCTCTACGTCGATTCAGAGACAAATGAGGTACATTTCTTTTACGTTCGTAAGTCTGTAAATGATATATCTGCACAAAATGAATGTAAATTGCACACACAAATACTTGATCTATAAGCTATGTATAATGCTGAAAAAGAAAGTGTGTCAAGGCTGAACAACTGGTCCGATCTTTAAAAGAAACATCAGACAAATATGAAAAGAATTGGCAAAACGAGCATGAGTTGGTAAAGACATTTTTACTTGAAAAAGTAGAGGCTGAGGATAGTAACGTTTACCTTAAGAGTTGTATTGATATAATCACTAAGGAAAAGAGTTGTTTGAAGTCTGAATTGTCTGTTTTTTCAAAACGCTTAGAGTCTGTAAGTATGGAAAACTTAGACAATCTAAGTAAATACAAAATGAGTGAAGAAGAGAGAATAGGTTTATACTCATGGATAAAACCCTAGATGATGAATTTCTTAAAGGTGGTCAAACTGAACAAACTATTCATCTAAATCAACCCAAAGAGACTAGGTTTTATTATTCCAAACAAGGAATTGGTTTTAAAAATCCTAAGTATTTGGAAAAGGTTCAATCACTTTTACCTATATTTTATAATATAAGGTATATGGGTTGTGGGTTCAAGTCTTTCTTTTTCCAATCACCGAAAGAAGTCTTAATCCAAGAGGATGAGAAAAGAAGTGAAAATAAAGAAAATGAAATTTCTTTTAAATATGATGAGCTAAATGAGAGTTATCCTTACAGAGTGCCCACTCTTAGGGAGGATTTCTTTGATAGCTATTCATCAGCTGAAATGAACGCCGAACTTGTCAAACCAATCCCTCATCCTTATGTTCCTACAAAAGTTCTTCAACACAAAATACATGTTTTAGAAAAGGACTTAAGGACAACTCGAAAGAAAGCTCATGGTTATCAAGAAGCTCTTCTCAAAAGCGAGAAAAAATTGGTAAGACAAAGTTTTGAACAAAATGTAGAATTAACCATCTACAAAGAAAAGTTTGACACAGCTTCAAAAAGATTAAATTCTCATTTAAAAGATTAAAAATTTCTCATCCTACCAAAGTCCCATTTTCTTCATCCGATAGAGGTAAAACTAAGGTTGAAGTTCCTTTAATCATGTTTGAAGGTGAGTGTTCAAAATCTTCAAAATCTGAGGTTTCAAAGAAGACTGAGAGTCAATCTAAGTTCTCCAAGAAACCCACTCACCAAGGAAATTTCTCTAAGTCTAAGTATTTCAAACGTACTGACTCTCATCATTTTGTTCCTACAGATCATGTGAGAAGAGTTCCAGAAACCACCATGCAAGATTTTTCAAGATTTTTTGTGAAGAAGGCTAAAATGCCAAATGATTTTGTTTCTAGAGATAGGATGAATGTAATATCAGAAAACAGTGTTTGTGAAGCTGTTAGGCACAAAAAGGCCTTAGTCAAACCTGTTCTACATCTGAGGGGGAGATTTTATAATCAAACCTGTTGATGCATTTGAAGGTTGAATTTAAGGCCTGTTATATGCCTTATTGAACCTGAAAATGATTTGCAATATCAGTCTAAAGCTGTTCTATATGTTGCATGTGTTGCAACTAAGACAGTTTGTCCAAGCTGCTCTGTCTGCTGAACAGGCTGGACATAAACTGTCTACGCTGCTCTACACTGTTGAGCAGCTTGGGCATTTTTAAAGTGTTCTGTTCTTTGTGAACAGAACCTGTTCTTTGTGAACAGGCTAAACACTTTATGGAATTTGTTTCCAAGTCATCATGTATTGTTTTTGACTACAAGATCAGTTTACAAAGTCGAAGACAAAGTGGAAAACAGAACTGCTCAGCCTGCCCACGCTGTTCTGTAACATGAAGACAAAAGGATATTTGAAAAAGGGTGACAGACCTTTTTCTTATATCAAAATAGGCCTTTACAGGGAAGAAAGACGCAAAGTTCACATTCCTAAATTAGTTAAAGGCAATGCAACAGTAGACAAAGCAAAAAGACAAAAGTTCTACACATGTGAAGACAAGTCTGCTTTTCAGAAAAGTGCAGAAAAGGTTATGTTGTCTTTTCAACAAGACTTTTCCTTTTCATTCTGTCCAATGAAGATGTTTCTCTGAGATCCTCTAAGTGAGTATAAAAGGAAGCTTCTAAGGTCAGAAAGAAGTGTGAAGAAAGCTAAGTGCTTAAACCAAGAGTGAACATGCAAGTGTGATCTTCATGCATGCAAGTCTTCTGTAAATCAGCATCTGTGTGATTAAGCTGTTTTACCTAAGCTGTTCCTTAAGTCTTGTAAACACAGTGAGTGCTTCTTAGTGAGTGTATTCATTGTATACTAGTTCGAGTCTGTCTTAGACTAGTAAGCATACTGTTGTATCTGTCATCTCAGCTTGAACTATTCCGCATTCAAGCTTGTTTGTAATTAACAAATTGTTGATAATACATACAAACATTGAGAAAAGAGTGTGTAGTTTTTAAATTGCTGTATTCACCCCCCCTCTACAGCTTATAACTATATACTTTGGGAACCTCTCGGGACCTACAACTGGTATCAGAGCAGTTTATAGTGTGTGTCATTCTAGATCTCTCATTCTCCCAAGTTTCCATGGACAACAGTGCTGCAAATTCTTCTTATTATGACAATGGCTCTATGGGCAAGCCTCCAAAATTTAATCATCAAAACTTCTCTGGTTGGAAGTGCAGAATGATGCTCTACTTAGAGAATCTGGATGTACAACTGCCAGAGATAGTGATGGAGGGTCCCTATGTGCCAACCTCTGTTACTACTATAACTCCGGTGGTTGAAGGAGCTGCCCCTGAAATCAGGACCTTTGAGAAAGCTAAAGCTCAATGGTCTGATGAAGACAAGAGATTGGTGGCTCTGGATGCAAAGGCCAGAAACAACCTGGTCATTTCTCTCCCTGATGATGTGTTCAAGCAGGTGGAGAAAATGAAGACAGCAAAGGAGATGTGGGATACTTTGTGTACCGTCTATGATGGACCCACAATCACACTGGATAACAGGATCAACAATCTTGTTAGACAGTATGAACTCTTCTTTGCTAAACCAAAGGAGACTCTCACTGAAACCTACACCAGGTTCACCGCTCTAGTGAATGATCTCAAAGCTGTTGGGATCACCAAGGACAGTCTTACCCTGGTGAACAAATTTCTGGACATTTTACCTGAAGAGTGGAACTACTTCTCAACAATCCTAAGGAACTCAGGTACTATCAGAAGTATGGATCTAGTCAATCTGTATGGATCCTTACTGAATGATGAACAGTCAAGTCAACAAAAGAGAAATGCCTTGGAAATGTCCAGAAAAGGTGCAGCCTTTGTGGCTAGTGTGAGACAGCCTGTAAATCAGGTGAGTGATGTGTTCATTCAACCTGATCAGCAGGATGATGAAAAGGAGGAGGTGTCAGACGAAGAAGATGCTGCAGATCTTGCTGAACAAGATGATGAGCAAATGATAGCCATGCTTGTGAAAAGGTTCAACAAGAAAAGGTTTGGAAGAAATATGCTGCAAGGAGGTTCAAGTGCTGGCAAAAAGAAGGCATTTGACAAATCCAAAGCTGAGTGCTTCAAGTGTGGCAAAACTGGTCACATAGCTGCTGACTGTGTGTCAAAAGCTGTTGGTCAATCATCCAAACCCAACAAGACTAACAAGGATGATGGCTATAGGGTTAAGTACCTTATGGCCATGGCTAAGCTGAGGAAATTGGAAAACTCTGTGTCTTCCAATCGCCAAAAGGGACTCATGGCAGAGACATGTGACTGGGAGGAATCTGATTCATCATCTGATGAAGAAGATAATCAATGTCTGATGGCCAACACTGATGTCCCATCAACAAGCAGTTTCAAACAGGATATGGCTGAAGCTGAAGTCTTCAGCAGCTTAGAGAACTGGAATCCTACAATGATGTATAAGGTACAAAATTTTGTGGCTTACAGTTCTGAAGAAAAAGTTAAAATGTTTGAATATATGCTTGTTGATCTCAAAGCTGCTGTTGAGAAGCATGATGCTATATTATCTGAAATCTCTAAGCTTAAAGCTGATCTTAAAACTAAATCCAGTAAACTGGACAATTTCCATAAGTTGGAAACTGGGCTTGATGAATTAAAACACGTCAACTCCATTTTACTGGAAGAAAAGAGAGAAAAAGATATAAAGCATGCCAAGCTTCAAAAGATAGTTGACTCTTGGTGCCAATCTGCACAAAAAGTCAGCCATTGTATAAGTCAACAGATTCCTGCACAAATCCAAGCCTATCTTGGAGGGGATCTTGACACAGCAGCTTCAATTGTTGAGATAAGTAATTTGAAAGAAGATTTATCCACTCTTGGTGAACTTCCAAATACATTCATTCAAAATGTGAATGGTAAACTAATCTCAACAAACAGGTTTGTCAGGCCTCAAAATACTGACAGCTTGTGTGAACTCAGCTCAAAAGCTGATGTTGGAGTTTGTTCTCCAAAACAGCCTGCTAAGTGCTTTGCTAGCTCACACAAGCAAAAGAAAGGAAAACATGTTCAAACTGAAGCTGTGGATGCTAAACCTGTTGACAAAACAGGTTCTGAGTCCAAAGCTGTTGGTAAAAAGCATGTTAATCCTTTTGATGCTAAACACTTTGAAAATAAGTTTTCAAAAAGTAAGCATCCTGTTTTCAACAAGGGTAAGTCTCATATTGAAAACAAAACTGCTGTGATTTCAAATAAGTTTTCAAATCATAGTGGTAAATTGGTTTTAAATGAAAATAAGTTTTTCAAAACCAAACACAGTGAGTATGCTGATTGGCAGTATAAATCACAATCCAGT
>JAANYP010000717.1:0-29930 GCA_020465985.1 Centrapalus pauciflorus | reverse complement strand
CAACAATTAAGGTCATGGAGGCTGAAATTCAATCTTTGAAACTTTTGGAATCACTTTATCAACTCAGTTATTTGATTTAAAAGAGAAGTCAGAAAAGTTATAACGTGATCAAGCATGTAAGAAACCTTACAAAATATGATATTATATTTCAAGAACGTGTTGCTCTTTACAAAAAAATCAACGATCTAGAGGATAAAATTTTTAAAAAGAGCACACACAAATCAAACAATCCATCTGAATCAGCCCAAAGATACTGAGTTTTACAATTCCAAAAATGGGCTTGGATTTTAAAATCCGGGTTGTTTGAAAAATGCAATAAGTCAAGTGCCATTTCTTTACAGCATGAATTATATGCATCGAGGCTATACCATGAATTTCACAAAATCATCCGATAAATAGGAAACGGGATGACAAACTACAATTGAATCTTGATTATTTAAATATCAAAGAAGTTCAGTTTTTAGACACACCTATGGAAACATATTCAAAAGATAAACTGAATTCTGATTTAAAGAAAACAAATACATATGTTCCAACTCTACTGTTAGAAAAACGGATTTCTGAACTTCAAAAAGAGTTGGACATATCTTTAAATTCAGTTGAATCGGAAAGAAAGATAAATCTAATTCTAAAAAGGACGTTGAATTGCGAAATGAGGATGTTGATAAACTTCTAGTCATTAACAGTGACTTAGAAAATCAACTCAATCATTTAACAACTCAACAATCAATACTGAAAAATGAAGTTTTACTTGAAAAAGAACAAGATTCTTTTGTCAATTTAGACACTCAACCTAGCAAAAGTCTGAAAAATTCTAAAACTGATGATTCGGGTGAGATACATATGGTGAAAGAACACTCTTCATATCTCTTTATAAATTTTGGAAATATTTTTGACGATGAAGAGTCTTCACCCAGTTTTCCAAGGATGCAATTCTTGAAAAGAACAATTTTTAAGATTCTGATGATTTTGATGCATATATGGACTCAAATGATGAAATTCAAGTAATTGATATGTTGTCTAAGAAATCAACGCTAAAGATTTTGGTACATGAAAAAGGTAAGGAAAAGGTTGTGGACATATCTCTTGAAAAGATTGATGTTCCATCATCTTCGAAACAAAATATTGTTTTGATGAATGTTTCTGATGTTATTCCGAAGAATAAGAATTCTCCAAAAGAGGAATCTTATAATTTGTATAAAAATAATAAACATTTTAAGAAACAAGATATTGGCTATGCCCTTTGGGTATCATCCTCACAGTACTAATCATAATTTCTATTATTAAACAGATAAATTGATCAGGAAAGAAGAAGAATGAGAAGGAGGTGAAAGATAAAGTGTGGAAACAAGAGCATAATAAGAATAAGAGTGTTGAGGAAGAGAGGAAAGAGAGTGTGTAGGGAGAAGAGAGGAAAGAGTGTGTGTATTGAGTGTTTTGAATGTAAAGACAAGTCTAAAAAGTGTAATCGACATGTTCACAAAGTTTGGATGAAGAAAGACAATGAAAAACAATGCTCCTTGAATGTTACACAGTTACACATGCCTCTAAATATGTAAAGAATGTGTGTGTGCCAGTTAAACATACTATTAAATATCTCACTTCTGTGTTAAATGATTCTAGATCTGTTGCATCTCTAAAATCCACTGCTACTGAATCATTTGTATTTGTCAAAAATTCATTTGATAAATGGATCCTGAAAGGGTTTATCTCTGACAAACAAGGACCCAAATGTAAATGGGTACCTAGACTCCAGGTTCTCAAAACACATGACTGGCAGAAAGGAGTATCTCTCTAATTTCGTTGATGAATTCGCTGGAACTGTCCACTTTGGAAATAACCACTTTGCAACTGTAATGGGTCACAGTGATTTACAAATACAAAATCTAACTATTAAGATTATGAATTATGTCGATGGATTAGAGCACAATCTTTTTAGTATAAGAAAGTTATGTGATCGAGCCTAAGAGGTGAGATCCAAGGCTAAGAAATACAGTATTCTGAATGAAGATGGAGAGGTATTTTAATCTGGATGTAGAGACACTAATCTATATACGATTGATACTTCAAATCTGGATCTTTTAGATGAAGTCTATCTGTTTTCTAAAGTCAATGTACAACAATCATGGTTGTGGCATCCAAGACTTTCACATTTGAACTTCAATAGTATTAATGAGTTGGAAACTGGTGGGTTAGTCAAAGGTCTACCATCACTCAAGTATGATAAAGACAAAGTGTGTAGTGCATGCACCAAAGGCAAGATGCAGAGAGTATCACACAAGCTTGAAGTGGAACATGGATCAAAACGTGTTTTGGAGCTTCTACATATGAATTAAAGTTCAAAGCTAAGGTCATAAGAAATGTGTCCTCGTTATAGTTGATAATTATTCACGCTATATTTGGGTATATTTTCGTAAAAGATGAAGCACCAGAAATGATTATCTTTTTTATCAAACAAGTGCAACTAAATTTATAACTTTTAGTTAAGACGATTCACTCAGATAATGGTACTGAATTCAAAAATCACGTTTTAAATTCTTTTCTCATTTCAGTTGGAATATGTCCTACTTTCTCTATGGTAAGAACACCTCAACAAAATGTGGTTGTTGAACAGCAAAATCAAATTCTAGTGGTAGCTGCACAAACAATGCTTGCTCAGTCAAATCTTCCATTAAATTTTTGGGCAGAAGCAGTTGTAACAGAAGCAGTTGTAATAGCATGCTACACGCAGAACAGATCCATTGTCAACAAACGTTTTAATAAGACTTCTTACGAGCTTCTCAATAAACGCAAGCCAAATATAACTCATTTTCATTATTTTGGTTACAGGTGTTTTGTTTTGAATGATAAAGAGAATAGTCGTAAATTTGATGCAAAAGTAGATGAAGGAATCTTTCTTAGATATGGAAATGATTCAAAAACTTTTTGCATCTTCAATAAGCGAACAAGGATGGTGGTTGAAAGCATCAACGTTCAATTCGATGTATTTATTGAGATGTCTTCAGAACACACCAGTTCAGGACCCGTAAATCAAAGATCTCTTATGCTAGACCAATCTGTTTCAACCAGTAGTTACTACATCTTCAAATAGAGATTTAAATTATGATGTTGATATTTTGTTTGAAAAGTTTTACAAAGAATATTTTGGCTACTTAAAACTAACTAATGGTATTTCTGTTCCTAATAGGTGTGTTGCTGCAGAATCGATTCAAATTACAACTGATGCAACATTGATCAATACCGCAGATTCAACAATAGTTTCTATCACTCTAGAAGCTATATGTACATGTCCTATTGTACAAATTCCACTTGCAAAATTCTGAACATAGTGAAACTCCCGTAACATCTGTTCACAATACTCAAAATCACAACTCCCCAATTATTGAAGAAAGTCATGTTCTTACATCTCTACCACTTTCAATTGAAATTCCTTATGACACAGTCTCTACAACTCCTGTTCTTAATCCACCTTCTGATCCTACTGTGTATATTGATAGCAATCTGTTAGAGTTATTTTATTGTGATTAAGTTGTTGGGTTAATTTTATAATAGTTAGAATCTTAATCTATTTCCTTGTATTTTTATTTCAAATATGTAAAGGGTTTATCATGTAATTCCCTCAAAGTTGCCTTTAGTATTTAAACCTCTTTTAGGGTTTTTGTAAAAGTAGAATTATATTGTATGTGTGTGAGATAGAATGTGTCTTTGAAATTCGCTCACAAATTTCAATACATTGATATAATTTGGTTTAATATTCTTATTATTATGATTATAGTTCTATTGAGTGCTATTTATCATTGGGATCATCAAGCTACAATTGGTATCAGAGCAAAAATGTTGGATTTAAACTGTTTTCTTGTCACATCTTGAGCCGTGTTCTTCATTTTTTGTTCACCAATCAAATGTATTTTTTTCTTGATTTCTTTGTGTTAATCTATTGATCGTTATTGAATCAAAAGCGTATACTTTGTATTTTTTATAAAATAGAATAGAATTTTTTTTTGTTTTCCTCGTACGTATTGTTTAAAAAGAATCGTTTTTTTTTGTTTGTTTGGTTAATCAAAATTAAAATTGTTTTGGAGTTTTTTTTTTTGTTGTTTTTGAAAAATTAAGCCACGGGTCTTGCAATTCAACCGAATACGTACTCGCGAAACAAACTTTTGTGGTTTGATTTGTTTAAAACCTCGTTTTTTTGGAAAAATATATGTTAAGTGAGTCTCGGATCTTTTGTCTTCTTACGTTACATAGTTTTTTTTTTTTTTTTTTTTTTTTTGTAGTTGTGTGAGTCTCAAATCTTTAGACAGGGTTTAGTGGTATAAGTGAGAAGTCTCAGATCTTTAGTTTCTTGTCCAAGTGTCAAATCTTTAGTTTCTTGTTCAAGTCTCAGAACTTTAGTTTTATGTCTAAGTCTCCGAATTTTAGTTTCTTGTCCAAGTCTCAGAACTGTAGTTTCTTGTTCAAGTCTGGGATCTTCTTTAATTTTTCTTAAGCTCTCATTTTATCAGTTCTATTTCATTTTAAGGCTAAAGAAAATTATGTCTCGGATCTTTAAGTCTCAGATCTTAAGTCTCAGAACTTATCTTTTTTGTGTTTCTTAATTTTTTCCATTAAGTCTCGGATCTGGATTTTTTTTTCCTTCGTAAGTCACTTAGTTTATTTTTAAGTCTCTTATGTTTGTAAGTTTTTATTGAGTTGAAAAACACTTGGTTTATTTTTAAGTCTTTTATCATATTCTAAGTTTTGGACTAATACCTAAACTAAGTCTAGGACCCAAAATTTTTTTTCCTTCTTTCTTCCAGGATTCTATTAACCAAGTGTCGTGTTGCATATCTATATCAAATCAGTTTCCAACCTAAAAGAACCAATTATTTTGCACTTAATATGTCAAGAGAGGCTCTAGTTCTTGGTTATGAGACACTACCTCCAATGTGATATCTTGGTGCTTACGAACAATGGAAGAAAAAATTCTTAAAATTTCTTCGGATTAAGGGAAGGTGGAAGAGGCTAAGTCAAACTTGTCAAAGTTTCAAGCTAAAGTTGGTGAATCACTTCAAGCAACCTACACCCGTTTCTGTGCTGCTTTCAATGATCTGCATAAGTTAAAGATCTCTAAACCTAAGGATGACATAAAAATATAATTCGTGTCTTCTCTTAAACCTAAGTGGGGATATAGTAGTAGAGCTTTGAACAGATCCATAATTCTGAATGACACTTCAATTCATGTGCTTTTCTAAGAGTTGAAGAAGTATCAAGGAGATGTTGATGCATATCTCCTCATGTCGAACAAGGTGGAGGCTCATACTGTCACCAAGACCACCAATAACTCAGATCCTCTTGCATTGCTATCTGATAAGTCATCTAAGGTTACTGAATCATCCTCATCCAAAGACAAATTTGTTGATCTTTCTGATTCTGAGTTAGAAGACATTCAAGAACAACTAGTTCTTGTGTCAAATAGGTTTCATAAATTCGACAAGAAGAAGACAAATAATCAGCTAAGGTATGACAGTGGGTCAAGGCGTCTTAGAGATGATCGAAAGGAAAAAAAATATGAACGTAGAGATGATAGAGAGGATCGTGAGGAAAGAAGAGATGATCGCAAAGATATAAGACGTGATGATAGAAGGTCAGACGATGATAGAAGGAGAAGGTCAGCGGACAAGTAACCAGCTAAAGAGAAAACCCAATTGCGCTACAAATGTGGAAATCCGGAGCATTATGCTAGAGAGTGTACAAATAAGTACACTAGGGATGTCAGGTACTATCAACATATGCTGGAAGTAGTAAAGAGAAGAGCTAATGCAAAGGCCCTGATTGCTCAAGAAGATTATTGGGTTGAAGAGGAATCAGATGAAGAGGAGGAGACAGGTCATTTGTGCTACATAGCTGAGAGGATTGGGCCTAATGGAGAAGAACCAACCTCTGATGCTCTGAATGATGCAGACTACCAGTCAGAATGCATGATGGCCAAAGGACAAGAAGAGTCTTAATCTGAGATGAATGAGGTAACATCTCACTATGATATTATGCTTGGTAATGTAGTAAATGACATGCAATCTCAACTATCTGTTTTAAAAGAACAAAACCTTAGCGAACAACAACAAGCTAAGGATTTTAAAAGCAAGTGGATGAATGAACATAATCTGTTTGTAGAACTTCTATGGAAAAAAGCTAAGATTGATGATGCGAATACTAATCTCAAAAGCTATTTAACCATGGAAAATTAGACTAAGGATTCATTGAAATCTGAACTATCTTATCTTACAAAATGTTATGAGGTATTGCACGTTGAGAATATTGATAGCAAGGAAAAATTTTAAATGATTGAAAAGGAAAGAGTTGATCTGTATGTCCGCATCAAAAAACTTGATGATAAATTTCTCAAACGTGGACAAACAGATCAAGCCATTCACATGAAAAAGCCAAAGCAGACACGTTTTTATCACTCTTAGGAAGGAATCAATTTTGAAAATCCAAAAACTCTTTATAAAGTATCCGATTATACTTCCCACTCTGTATGATTTCAATTACATGAGAGCAGGATACAAAGCTATGTTTCATAGATCTTCTGAAGATGCTTTGAATCAAGAGGATCTTAATCGACAAAACATAAAGAATACTCAAACCTTCATGGCCTATGAGTAACTGAATGAAATTTATTTATCTAGAAAACCAAGTTTAGATGATGACTAATTCCACAGTTACTCAGAAGAGGAAATGAATGCTAAACCGATGACTCCGTACCTCACCCATATGTTCCTACTTCTGGTTTTGAACACAACATTGCTATTCTAGAAGAGCGGTTGAAACAATCTAAAAAAGAAGCATATGAATACCATGATGCTCTTATATAGAATGTGGTGAAGTATGAGAGCGACGTAATTGATTATGCAGCTCAAGTTATTCATTACAAAGGGTTATACAATGATCTTTTAAACGTTTTTCAAAGCAACTCAAAACCCAATCCTTCATAGACAGACTTAAATGCTGAAAGCGAACTGAGGGAAGCGAAAGAGTTGCTTGAAGAGGATAGGGTTGTTTTTCTTAGAAAATAAAACCAATTTGATGAGGCAAGAAGAGTGTTCTCAATACGAGAATAGAGTTTTAAAATTAACTCTAAGTTCTTTGAAAGTGAAAGAGATAAACTTCTCGATATCATGAAAGACATAGGGATTCAGATTTCCAAGGCCTCACTTGTTTTAAATCAAGACTCTAATCATGCTTTCCCGGCTCAAAGTATTTGTCAAAATGAAGTGTCTGTTAAAGGAAAATAAAAAGTAGAAGTTCCTGTCACGTTTTTTAAAGGCGAGACTTCAAAATCTTACAAAAAGCAAGTTTCCAAGAAGACTTCATATTCTTCATTTATGAATGGTCAGTCTACTAAGAAACAGTCTCACCCAGGTACTTCTCCTTGCTTAAGATCTTCTCAAAACTCTAACTCATCTCATTTTGTTCTGTCAGATGCAAAAAGAGGTTTGCGATCTCAAGTAGGGAAAAAGGAGTACTTGAAGAAGCAGTTTTAGTCAAGTAATAGTGTTTTTGTCAATAAGGCAAATGTGCCATAAACTTTCATTTCTAGTTCTGTTGTGTCTAAGGTGTTGAAGGACAAAATTTTGAATGATGTAAACGTTGATAAACGTGATTGTGATGTTTTACGACATTCGATTAGTACTTTATTTCGTTTATGTCCTTCCAAATTTCATTGTTTGATTCCTGACATAAATGTTTTTGTGTGGCATCCTTCTAGACGTAAGAGGCATCATCCTAAGAAACATAACAAAGGGACAACTACTCATGTTAATAAGACACATGTTTCTTCAAAACCATCGGTTCCTAGTTACAAGTGGGTTCCCAAAGGTTCGATGTTAAAATCAACACAGTGTGAAAAACATATTCCTAGTAGAGCACCATTAACAGTTGTAGGAAAGTCTGTCGTGACTAACAAGAAAGTACCCATATTCAAATAGGTTCCAAAAGTTGTGTTGGTTTAGTTTTTGCAGTATGGCTTCTGATCACTCGGTTCAGGACCCGCTTCTCATTTAGCAAGGTCTTCTGAATAACATTGTTCAGAACACGTTTGGTTGTTGTATCAATAGGCTTTCAAGCAATTCAACTTGAAACCCATGTTTCCTTGAATACTCTCATCTTTACTACTCTTGGTTCTTATACTTAATCTGTAAAATACTGAACCTTTAAGGAAAAATCAATGTTGTACATGGACTCTGGATGTTCTAGGCATATGACTGGTTAGAAGGAGTTACTATCTAACTTTTTCGAACAACACTGCAGCTCAGTTAGATTCGGGAACAACAACCACTCTACAATTTTAGGCTATGGGGATTTAAATCTAGAAAATCTTACCATTAGAAGTGTTGACTATGTTCAAGGATTAAGTCACAATCTCTTTAGCATAGGCCAATTCTGTGATAAGGGTCTAGAGGTAAACTTCAAGGCCACGAAATGCAGTGTGAGGGATGAATCTGGAAAAGAAATCCCGTCGGGGTTTCGCAACTCAAACCTATATACCATTGATGTTTCCAAGATAAAGCTTCAAGACAATGTTTGTCTTCTTCCGAAAGCATCATCGAAGGAATCTTGGCTATGGCTCAGAAGGTTGTCTCATCTGAACTTCGACAACCTGAACAAGTTAGTGTCACACATTTGGCGAAAGGATTTCCAGAACTTCGATTCAATAAAGATCATCTCTGTGGTCCGTGTAAAAAATGAAAGATGAAGAAATCACCACACAAGCCACAATCTGAACCATCCACTAAAACGATTCTCGAACTCATGCATATGGACTTGTGTGGGCCCATGCGTACACAAAGCATCAACAGAAAACAATACATTCCGTTCATAGTTGATGACTACTCCAGATATACCTGGGTCAAGTTTCTGAGATCTAAAGATGAGGTTCCAAGTCATATCATTGACTTTCTCAAAGGTGTTGTGTCACACCCCGCTAAAGCGGAAACACGGAATGTAACAGTGATGTGATCATCGCATAAGTTAAGAAAACATACCATTCAACATAATAGTTCCAAAATAATACAACCATTTCGAATAAAGGTAAGTTGTTAAAGTTTACAACCATAGCCATTAAATAAATGTTCATGTGCCAAAATAAAGTCTTTCATGAACACACGTCGTCAATGCTTGCACACGCATCACGTAGCATCACTTACTGTTGATTTCCTGAAAAGCATGTCAAAAACGGGTCAACTATTGAAAATAGTTGGTGAGTTCACGGGTTTTGTATGAAACAAACAATTTCAATATCAAAATGTATTTGCAATATGTAATGGTTGTTCAATGTTTGTCTTTGTAGCACAAGGTAATGTAATACACAATGTATATGTAATGAGCCACTACTCAAACCTAAATGTTGACTTTGAATGCCACCATGTGAAAATCACATAAATGTATGTATGTATGATAATTATGCACTCACTAGTACCGCATGAGTGGGTCGTCAACCAAATATCGATATCCATAAAAACCATCCGGCTCATCAAAATGAGTTAACTAAGTAGTGTGTTTGTCGTGTGGACTTACATAGTATATTGTTTGTCACTCATACAAGACTACAAATGCATACGTACCAATGTGCCAAAATGGATGAACAAATGTATGAGTTCATATGTATCATGAATGAATAACAACCATATTGCATAAAATGTATCATATTTGTATGACAAGAGTTTGCATACATTGCATAAACATGATTTCATGTATAAAAGATTGCATGCATTTAAAATGCATCAAATGTTTAAATGATTCGTAACATGCTTTTCACCCCAAAAGATTAAACGGTAAAAGGGGCCGTGAATACTCACAATGGTTCGAGTAAGGTTTTTGCTCAAGTGTCGGTGTAGGTTCGGCGGCTAACTTCTTCCTAAACCACATAAATGATATCTACATTAGTTCGTTGCCTAAATAAGAAAACCGGTAAATTTTACTTAGCGATAAATTGTATACAATGCCCTTATTATTAGGTTTTGATTTGAATGATGTTATTACTCATAATTATTCTGCTTTTTTTTTAAATGATAATAACATTTCATTGCTAAATTGAAAGTTTATAGTTAATAATATAAAAGTATGAAGCTAATTTAGGGGGATTTTGAATAACGCCAAAAAGACAAAAATCTGGCAGATTTTTACCCTCTAACTTTAGCCCATTTTCATATAGCAAACTTTATTTTTAGCTTCTGGAAAAATTATATGATAAACTTCAATGTCTTAGGAAAATTGTGGTTTAAGATTCATAATTTTTTTTGAGTTGATTTGCTATATTTAAAAATTTGTACAAAATTATATGTCCAGCACATGGTGCTGTTGCGCACTGTTTGTGCATGGCCATTTTGGATGATCAAAACTCAACCACTTTGAGTGAGGCCATAGGCATTTGAAAGGTAAGACATAGATCTAACTTTTGACATAAGAATCATCATTATTCACCAAGTATTTTGAGAGATATGATAGTTGGAATATGGGTGATGAATCTGTCAAAATTCGGATCCAGACCTTTACTTACTAGAAAATTCAGAGGCCAGAATATTTAGTATTTTTGAATGAGGCCAGTTGGGTTGGAAAGCTAACACACATACCTAAAATATTATCAGAAGAAATGAAAACATAAAAATGAATATTGCTTGGGGTTATAGTCCACTAAAGTCAGATTAACAATCTGAGCAGTGGCAGATTGTACCCTTAACTTTAATACTTCGTGGAGAATTCATTACACACTGGATCTTGACGAGATCAGTGGTAAATGAAAGCTAACTCTTTAACTTAAACTTCTGAAAAAGAAAAATGGTATTTGGATAAGAAATGAGAGAGTTATGACCATTTGAAGTCGGGTCAAAATCTGCCCAAATATGAACAGCATGTATTCATGAAGGTTCATACATGCATGCCATAAATCCGAGTTTTTTTTTATAACTAAAATTCATAGATCTAACATGTTTTCATACATGCATGAGTATATTATGAGTTTAAAGTACCAATCACGAGTTTTTCTCATATTAGTTATGAGTTTGTGGTGGTGAACCTCATCAAACACACATGCATGGTTGTTTTGAAGGTTTTTCAAGAACTCTTTTGTTTTTGTCTTAGGTTTGATCCTTGATTACCATCTTTTACAACGTCTAACATGTTTTGATGGTGAATCTACAAACATCAAGTAACAAAACGTTTCTTGAAGAAAAGTTAAAGAAAATGATGTAGAAAATGCTTGAAACTAAAGAAAACTCAAAGAAAATGTGTTGTGTAGTGTGTATAACATGTGTAAATCTTCTTACCTTGCTAAAATCCGATTTTTGCCAAGAAATTTTTGGGTTGTTGAGGCTAATTTTTCTGCAGAAAATAGGAGAAAGAAAAGTGTTCTTGGGAGAGTTTAGAGAGAGAGAAAGAAGAGAAATTAGGGAGAGAATTTGAAATTGAAATGATGGTGAAATAGGGAAGTGTAAAGGAAATGATGTATTTAACATTGAAAATGAGAAATTAATTAATTTAGTTTTTTTTTTTTTTCCTTCCCTATGTTAGCCGTCCAACTTTTTTTTTTTTTTTTTTTTTGTTAATTAAATATATAAAATTGGTGTAATTGTTTATTAATAGATTTAAGTCTTGAATGGATGCATATAACACCTTTATGCGTTAGTTTCTCATTTTAATATATGTGTTTGATATCAAACTTGTTTTTATAACATTTTATATGTCTTAAGTTTATTTATTTTATTTTATTATTTATATTCTTTATATAATTTTATTTTAGGCAATGTATCAATTCACTAGATATGTGTTTATTTTGTTAAAATGAGTAAGTTATAATAAATTGCATTCCTTTATGTTTACATATGTATTTTAGTATTTCTTTGATGTTTAATTTATTTATTTATCACTTTTGGGCACTGTACAACAATTATCAGTAAATTCTACGCTGCGCGTAGAAAACTAAGCAAACTTAACGAAAATTCTTAATTGTTTGATATTTTGGTTTCTATTCTACGTCTAAGTACTTTATTGGGTATCAAATATGTAACTTAATTAAATATGCCGGTATCTAACCTGAAACGCAAAATTGACGGTTGTCACAGTCTCCCCCTGTTATTTGAATTTCGTCCCGAAATTCTTGTTACTGCTTGTTTCGTTTGTCGTCCTTAAATAAGTGGGGGTATTTGCGTCTCATGGAGTCTTCTCGTTCCCACGTATATTCGGGTCCACGTTTTGCATTCCAACGGACCTTTACGATAGGAATTTTGCTTCGTTTCAGTTTCTTAACTTCTCTATCAAGGATTTCTACCGGTTCCTCTTGGAAAAGTAATTGTTCGCTGACCTTGACTTCTTTGCTTGGAATAACCAGAGGATCATCCTCCACCCATTTCTTCAGGTTTGATACGTGGAATACATTGTGAATATTGCCCAGTTCTATAGGTAGTTCCAACTTGTAAGCTACGGGGCCGATCTTTTTCAAGATCTTGTATGGCCCGATGTACCTGGGACTTAGTTTGCCTTTGATTCCAAACCGTATCTCCCCTTTCCATGGGGAAACCTTCAAAAGTACTTTGTCTCCTACTCGAAAAGCGAGCGGTTTTCTGCGTTTATCGGCATAACTCTTCTGGCGATCCATTGCAGCTCGAAGTCTATCCCGAATAATCGAGATCTTTTCTGTTGTCTCTTGGATGAGTTCGGATCCGGTCATCTGCTTGTCTCCGATCTCTAACCAACTCAAGGGTGAACGACACTTTCGCCCATAGAGAGCTTCGTAGGGCGCACACTTGATGCTAGTATGGTAGCTGTTGTTGTACGAAAATTCTACCAAAGGTAGATGTGCATCCCAATTACCACTGAAGTCCATAACACATGCCCTAAGCATGTCCTCTAATGTTTGTATCGTTCGCTCACTTTTCCCGTCAGTCTGAGGATGGTAAGCAGTACTTAGATCAATTCTGGTTCCCAGAGCTTTCTGTAGTGAACGCCATACTCGTGATGTAAACCGGCTGTCCCGATCCGAAATGATGGCGATTGGAACTCCATGTCGAGCTACGATCTCATTGATGTAAATCTGTGCAAGCTTCTTCACCTTATAACTGTTTCGGATAGGAATAAAATGAGCAGATTTTGTTAACCGGTCTATGATAACCCAAATTGCATCATGTCCTCTTGTCGTTCGTGGCAACTGTGTGATAAAGTCCATAGTCACCTTTTCCCATTTCCACAGGGGAATCTCAGGTTGTTGCAATAATCCAGAGGGTTTCTGATGTTCGGCCTTGACTTTAGCACAAGTCAAGCATCTCCCAACGAATTGCGCAATGTCTTTCTTCATTCCGGGCCACCAATAGGATTCTTTCAAATCCTTATATATCTTGTCTGCTCCTGGATGAATCGAGTATGGGGACTTATGCGCTTCTGCTAAGATTAATTCCCTTAGATCACGAACCTTTGGAATCCAAACTCGATCTTTAAAATAAAGTACGTCATCCGACTTAGTTTCCAATATTTGCTCAAACTTGTGTGATCCTTCGGCCTTCACGTTTTCCACCAAAAGTGCTTCCCTTTGAGCTCCAAGAACTCGAGTACGAAGGTCTGTTTGCTCCACTATTGTTCCTTCTGCCGAGAATCGTGTCGACTTATCGTTCGAGATCTCAGTTGTTATAGTGGTCATTAATCCGACTCTTCCTGTATGGCTTTTCACATCGCAGTCGTAGTCACTGAGCAATTCCATCCATTTCGTCCGTCGAATGTTATCCTGCACCAACATTCCTAACGCTCGGACTTTTGTGGGCTTCGTTCTTTCCTTTCTACTTAGCGCATCGGCTACTACATTGGCCTTCCCCGGGTGGTACCGAATTTCACATTCGTAATCGCTGAGTAACTCAACCCATCTCCTTTGCCTCATGTTGAGAAGTTTCTGATCTAGAATATGTTGAAGGCTTTTGTGGTCGGTGAAAATCGTGCACTTTGTACCATACAAGTAATGTCTCCAAATTTTGAGTGCAAAGACCACTGCTCCCAACTCTAGATCATGAGTCGTATAATTCTTTTCGTGGACTTTAAGTTGTCTTGAGGCATAAGCTATGACTTTGTTTTTCTGCATTAGAACACATCCCAAGCCTTGGTGTGAAGCATCACAATAGACAACGAAGCCATCGGTTCCTTCAGGTAATGCCAAAATCGGAGCGTTACACAGCTTCTTCTTCAAAAGTTGGAATGCTTCTTCTTGCGGTTCTTCCCATGCGAATTTCTGCTCCTTTTGAGTTAGCATCGTTAATGGTTTAGCAATTTTGGAGAAGTTCTCAATAAATCGCCGGTAGTAGCCTGCTAAACCCAAAAATTGACGGATCTCCGTAGGGGTTCTCGGTGCTTCCCACTTCTTGATTGCTTCAACTTTTGCAGGGTCTACCTGAATTCCCTTCTCGTTCACTATATGACCAAGAAATTGTACTTCCCTCATCCAGAATTCGCATTTAGAAAACTTGGCATACAATGTTTCCTTTTTGAGTAGCTCCAGTATTAACCTCAAATGTTGCTCATGAGCTTCCTTACTTTTTGAATAGATCAAAATGTCATCAATAAAGACTATGACAAATTTATCCAAGTAAGGTCTACAGACTCTGTTCATTAGATCCATGAACGCCGCTGGTGCATTGGTTAACCCGAAAGGCATAACGAGGAACTCAAAATGACCGTATCGGGTTCGGAAAGCTGTCTTTGGAGTATCCTCCTCTTGAACTCTTAATTGATGGTATCCAGATCGAAGATCTATTTTAGAGAAATATGATGCTCCTTGCAGTTGGTCAAACAAGTCATCTATTCGAGGTAAGGGGTATCGGTTTTTGATTGTTATCTTGTTTAACTCCCTATAGTCTATGCACATCCGGAATGAACCATCCTTCTTCTTGACAAATAGGACCGGGGCTCCCCAGGGTGAAGAGCTAGGTCGGATAAAACCTTTGTCAAGAAGTTCCTGCAGTTGATCAGACAACTCTTTCATTTCCGCCGGTGCCAAACGGTAAGGTGATTTGGCTACGGGTGCCGCTCCTGGAACCAAATCGATATGAAATTCGACTTGTCTCAAAGGAGGTAATCCGGGTAAATCTTCCGGGAAGACTTCAGGATAGTCTTTTACTACAGGAATTTCCTGGAGTTGCTTCTCTTTTATCCTTTTGTTAACCACATGTGCTAAGAAAGCACAACACCTCCTCTTAAGGAATTTTCGTATCTTCATACAAGAGACGATCTTTAAATTCCTATTCGGCTTATTCCCCTGTATAATAAAGGTTTCTCCATTCTCAAGGGGTAATTTGATAATCTTTTCAGAACAACAAATTTCTGCCCCATGTTTGGATAGCCAGTCCATACCTACCACCACATTAAAGCTTCCTAATTCGATTGGAATGAGGTCAATTTTGAACATCTTACCATCTAGGTTCAAGCTACAATCATTTAAAATAACATCGACCTTAGTTTCTTGACCATTAGCAAACTCAATCACGTAGGGATCATTTAAGTTCGTTGCATTCACATTAATCATGGGGCTAAAATCAGTCGAAATAAAACTTCTATTTGCCCCTGAATCAAATAATATAGATGCATAGTGATCGTTTAAGAGGAATGTACCAGTCACCACGTTAGGGTCTTGCCTTGCCTCCTCAGCTCCTAGAGCATAGGCCCTTCCTCTAGCTTGCCTATCTGGATTGCGGTTGTCGCCTGTACCCTTGTTCAGCTTTGGGCATTTATTCCTGAAGTGCTCTTGACTCCCGCACTCGTAGGAAGCCCTTTTTCCCTCCTTATTTTCATCCTTCTTCCCGTCATTGCCCGCTTTGCAGTACTTAGTTGGGTGGCCTGTCTTCTTGCAGTTTGAGCAGTAAGCACACCTCCCTTCATGATGATAATTGCATTTGGTGCACTTTGGAAGTCCACCGTGATACCGCTTTGTTTCCTGAACATTGACTCCATAGTTGGTTCCCAACTTCTGACTCTTCCCTGAGTTCTGCCTGTGTCCTTTCCCTTTTTGGTTTTCCGCCTTCCTTTTACCAATCTCCATCTTTCCCAGCGACCCCGCTCTGATTGCATCATTAGTCAAACTTGTGGCCAGATCCACAGCACTCTGAATTGTTGCAGGTCTTGCAGCAATAACCATACCTCTGATCTCCGGAGCTAACCCATGAATGTAGCGCTCGATCCGCTTCTCCTCCGGGGTAACCATGTGAGGGACTAGTCTTGCTAAATCATGAAAACGGTGGGTGTATTGATCTATTTCCTTCCCTATCATGGTATGATTCCATAATTCAGCTTCGAGTTTCTGTATTTCGCTCCTCGGGCAGAATTCCTTGGTTAGGAGACCAGTGAACTACTCCCATGGAATTTGATTAGCCGCATCACGACCACGGTTGCGAATTTGCAGATTCCACCATGTTAGAGCCCGATCTTGGAACCTTGCAGTTGAGAATTTGACTTTACAGTCCTCCGCACATTGACTAATGTTCAGCACAGCCTCAATGTGTTCGATCCATGTTATCAGCCCGGTCGCTCCTTCCGTCCCATAGAATTCCTTCGGCTTACAAGACATGAATGCCTTGTATGACCTCTCGTTGTTAAGAGTGTTAGTTGCTTCGTTGATGGGTCTGTTGTTTGGACCTTGACCTCCAGCTATCCCAGTGTTAATTCCAGCAGTCACTTGGGTCACTATGCTGGGGATCGCATCTCTGATGTGTTGGCCTATCAGCTGATCCAGATTGGATTCATTTCCCGAGTTACGTGTACTCCTTCGGGGAGGCATAGTTCTGGCATCCAAATTACAATATTTGTTTAGAATTGGTTATGTGTATAAACTTTTCAAACATCATCAGGTTGAAATATATATGTACGATTTATTTTCATCTAAAACATAAACTTAGAACACATGTTTCATAGGAAATTTCAGCATTACATCCCAGAAATAACATTCAAAGTTCACATTTCAGTTAAAACATTAAATAGTACATCAAAAATCTGAAAGTTCGTAAGTTACTTAAGCATACATTACATCTGAAATTTAAAAAGTCATAACTTGCTAAAAAGTAGCATTACATCCTTCAAAATAATTGGTTCACAATGTTTGTTTTAAAATAAAAAGTAAAGATGAAATGCTTTTTCCGAAAGTAATCGTAGCTGCCAACTCTAAGTCCGTGCCCATATGACCGCCAAAAGAACCACGAACATGATGCACATGATCCCCAAAATCAGACAAAGGTAATCATCATGTCTCCTGGTGGCCATCCGGGCCTCATCCGCAGCCCTACTAGATCGTGCGACCGTAGAGAGCACATCATCAACTACCTCGGTCATGGTCACCGTCGCCTGCTGCTGCTGCACCAACCCCATCCTACAGTCCTTAAGGGATAAGTCCATGGTATGCAACCTCCGTGCCTGCTCCCATACCACCCTAGGCATGCTGCCTGCTGGCGGTCCCATGACTGGCTGGGATACTCTAGCAGTCTCAGGGGGTGGTGCCCTCATTGCTGCCCTAGCAGGTATCGGCACACTCTTCCTAGCAGTCACCCGGATACGGGGCCCTCGATGTGCTGGAGGGGGGCCTACCGGTGCTGGCTGGGGCAACACAGTCCTAGGTGTAAACCGCGGGTCCGGGCTCGGAGTATACTCACTAGACTCCTCCTCTTCGTGTTCCGAAGGGTCCTCTTCCTCTTCGTGTTCCGAAGGGTCCTCTTCCTCCTCGGAAATCCTCGGGTTGTTGTCCGGACGTCCCGTGATATATCCCGATGCGTCAGCCGAATACGAAGTGCGAGATGATGATGGGCGTGACATGGTGCTAAGAAAATGAAGCACAAGTTAAGAAAACACGGAATGTAACAGTGATGTGATCATCGCATAAGTTAAGAAAACATACCATTCAACATAATAGTTCCAAAATAATACAACCATTTCGAATAAAGGTAAGTTGTTAAAGTTTACAACCATAGCCATTAAATAAATGTTCATGTGCCAAAATAAAGTCTTTCATGAACACACGGCGTCAATGCTTGCACACGCATCACGTAGCATCACTTACTGTTGATTTCCTGAAAAGCATGTCAAAAACGGGTCAACTATTGAAAATAGTTGGTGAGTTCACGGGTTTTGTATGAAACAAACAATTTCAATATCAAAATGTATTTGCAATATGTAATGGTTGTTCAATGTTTGTCTTTGTAGCACAAGGTAATGTAATACACAATGTATATGTAATGAGCCACTACTCAAACCTAAATGTTGACTTTGAATGCCACCATGTGAAAATCACATAAATGTATGTATGTATGATAATTATGCACTCACTAGTACCGCATGAGTGGGTCGTCAACCAAATATCGATATCCATAAAAACCATCCGGCTCATCAAAATGAGTTAACTGAGTAGTGTGTTTGTCGTGTGGACTTACATAGTATATTGTTTGTCACTCATACAAGACTACAAATGCATACGTACCAATGTGCCAAAATGGATGAACAAATGTATGAGTTCATATGTATCATGAATGAATAACAACCATATTGCATAAAATGTATCATATTTGTATGACAAGAGTTTGCATACATTGCATAAACATGATTTCATGTATAAAAGATTGCATGCATTTAAAATGCATCAAATGTTTAAATGATTCGTAACATGCTTTTCACCCCAAAAGATTAAACGGTAAAAGGGGCCGTGAATACTCACAATGGTTCGAGTAAGGTTTTTGCTCAAGTGTCGGTGTAGGTTCGGCGGCTAACTTCTTCCTAAACCACATAAATGATATCTACATTAGTTCGTTGCCTAAATAAGAAAACCGGTAACTTTTACTTAGCGATAAATTGTATACAATGCCCTTATTATTAGGTTTTGATTTGAATGATGTTATTACTCATAATTATTCTGCTTTTTTTTTAAATGATAATAACATTTCATTGCTAAATTGAAAGTTTATAGTTAATAATATAAAAGTATGAAGATAATTTAGGGGGATTTTGAATAACGCCAAAAACACAAAAATCTGGCAGATTTTTACCCTCTAACTTTAGCCCATTTTCATATAGCAAACTTTATTTTTAGCTTCTGGAAAAATTATATGATAAACTTCAATGTCTTAGGAAAATTGTGGTTTAAGATTCATAATTTTTTTGGAGTTGATTTGCTATATTTAAAAATTTGTACAAAATTATATGTCCAGCACATGGTGCTGTTGCGCACTGTTTGTGCATGGCCATTTTGGATGATCAAAACTCAACCACTTTGAGTGAGGCCATAGGCATTTGAAAGGTAAGACATAGATCTAACTTTTGACATAAGAATCATCATTATTCACCAAGTATTTTGAGAGATATGATAGTTGGAATATGGGTGATGAATCTGTCAAAATTCGGATCCAGACCTTTACTTACTAGAAAATTCATAGAGGCCAGAATATTTAGTATTTTTGAATGAGGCCAGTTGGGTTGGAAAGCTAACACACATATCTAAATATTATCAGAAGAAATGAAAACATAAAAATGAATATTGCTTGGGGTTATAGTCCACTAAAGTCAGATTAACAATCTGAGCAGTGGCAGATTGTACCCTTAACTTTAATACTTCGTGGAGAATTCATTACACACTGGATCTTGACGAGATCAGTGGTAAATGAAAGCTAACTCTTTAACTTAAACTTCTGAAAAAGAAAAATGGTATTTGGATAAGAAATGAGAGAGTTATGACCATTTGAAGTCGGGTCAAAATCTGCCCAAATATGAACAGCATGTATTCATGAAGGTTCATACATGCATGCCATAAATCCGAGTTTTTTTTTTATAACTAAAATTCATAGATCTAACATGTTTTCATACATGCATGAGTATATTATGAGTTTAAAGTACCAATCACGAGTTTTTCTCATATTAGTTATGAGTTTGTGGTGGTGAACCTCATCAAACACACATGCATGGTTGTTTTGAAGGTTTTTCAAGAACTCTTTTGTTTTTGGCCTTAGGTTTGATCCTTGATTACCATCTTTTACAACATCTAACATGTTTTGATGGTGAATCTACAAACATCAAGTAACAAAACGTTTCTTGAAGAAAAGTTAAAGAAAATGATGTAGAAAATGCTTGAAACTAAAGAAAACTCAAAGAAAATGTGTTGTGTAGTGTATATAACATGTGTAAATCTTCTTACCTTGCTAAAATCCGATTTTTGCCAAGAAATTTTTGGGTTGTTGAGGCTAATTTTTCTGCAGAAAATAGGAGAAAGAAAAGTGTTCTTGGGAGAGTTTAGAGAGAGAGAAAGAAGAGAAATTAGGGAGAGAATTTGAAATTGAAATGATGGTGAAATAGGGAAGTGTAAAGGAAATGATGTATTTAACATTGAAAATGAGAAATTAATTAATATAGTTTTTTTTTTTCTCCTTCCCTATGTTAGCCGTCCAACTTTTTTTTTTTTTTTTTGTTAATTAAATATATAAAATTGGTGTAATTGTTTATTAATAGATTTAAGTCTTGAATGGATGCATATAACACCTTTATGCGTTAGTTTCTCATTTTAATATATGTGTTTGATATCAAACTTGTTTTTATAACATTTTATATGTCTTAAGTTTATTTATTTTATTTTATTATTTATATTCTTTATATAATTTTATTTTAGGCAATGTATCAATTCACTAGATATGTGTTTATTTTGTTAAAATGAGTAAGTTATAATAAATTGCATTCCTTTATGTTTACATATGTATTTTAGTATTTCTTTGATGTTTAATTTATTTATTTATCACTTTTGGGCACTGTACAACAATTATCAGTAAATTCTACGCTGCGCGTAGAAAACTAAGCAAACTTAACGAAAATTCTTAATTGTTTGATATTTTGGTTTCTATTCTACGTCTAAGTACTTTATTGGGTATCAAATATGTAACTTAATTAAATATGCCGGTATCTAACTTGAAACGCAAAATTGACGGTTGTCACATGTTGAAACTCAACAACAGCTCTCTATTCATTCAATCCAAACAGATAATGGCATTGAATTCAAGAACTTGGTCATTGATACTTATCTAAATTCAAAGGGCATCCATCATCAATTTTCCACCGCTCGGACTCTACAACTGAACGTCATTGTTGAAAGTCGAAATTGAACTATAGTGGAGGTCGCTCGTATGATGCTTGCTTACGCAAAGATCAGCAAACTGCATCTCTGCCTGATCTAACCATTGCAGTCATCCAACTAATAAAGTGGACAAGAAGTCATCAAACTAATCAAATCATCGGTGACCCATCAACTGGTGTTAAGATGAGAAGTGCCTCACCAAATGAGTGTTTGTTTGCCTCATTCCTAAGCATGGTGGAACCAACGAAAGTAGATGATGCCTTAAAGGACCCTGACTGGATAATAGCAATGCAAGAAGAGCTGAATCAGTTTGAATGACTGAATGTGTGGAGATTAGTTCCCAAACCTAATGATCATACCGTCATTGGCAGCAAGTGGATATTCAAAAACAAGAGAGATGAAAACAGGATAGTTGTAAGGAATAAGGCATGTAATGTAGCCAAGGGTTATCATCAACAAGAAGGCATCAATTATGATGAGACCTTCACTACAGTAGCTCGGATCGAAGCAATCAGAATATTCTTGACATTTGCGGCACAAAAGGATTTCAAAGTGTACCAGATGGACACAAGACAACTTTCTTAAATGGTGACTTAAACGAGGAAGTCTATGTTGAACAACCTACGGGCTTCGTTGATGTACATAAACCGGACCATGTTTATGTGCTAAACAAATCCTTATATGGTTTAAAACAAGCTCCTCGTGCCTGGTATGACAATCTATTAACCTTCTTACTAGACTCTGGTTTTCAAAAGGTGTGGTAGACACAACTCTGTTTACCAAAAGGGAAGGCCCCCATGTGATGCTGGTACATGTATATGTTGATGATATAATTTTTGGATCTACTGACCCTGAGTTCTGTGAGAACTTCTCAAACCTTATGAAGTCGAAGTTTGAGATAAGTATTATGGGGGAGATGAATTTCTTCCTCGGATTACAAGTCAAACAACTTCCTGATGAGATTTTTGTTAATCAGTAATATACTTATCAAAAAGTATAAGTTAGACAATTGCACTTCGATTGCAACTCTCATGGCTTCAAACTGTAACCTGGACACTGATCCTTCGGGAAAAAGTGTTGATGCTATAGATTATCAAGATATGATTGGTTCTATCATGTATATCACGGCTAGTAGATCGGATATTGTGTTCTTAGCATGAATCTGTGCTCGTTTCCATGCCAACCCTAAAGAATCACACCTGACCACTTTTATACGAATTATCCTCTATTTAAAGGGTATGCCCGGACTTGGTCTATGGTACCCCAAGGGAACCAATTTGATCTAACTGCATTCTCAGATGCTGAATTTACAGGTTGCCGCATAGACAGAAAAAGCACATCCGGAGGCATACAGTTTTTGGGAGATAGCTTGGTGAGCTGGTCATCCAAGAAACATAATTGTGTTTCCATAGCTGAAGCTGAGTATGTAGCTGTGGAAAGCTGATGCTCTCAGGTTCTGTGTATGAGAACACAACTCCGGGACTATGGATACTCGCTTTCCAATATCCTGATTGACTGTGATTCTCGTGCTGCTATTGCTATCTTTTGCAATCCAGTTCAACACTCAAGGACAAAGCACATATATATCAGATATCATTTCATCAAAGATCATGTAGAACACAAGATAATTGAATTAGTTTTTGTTGGTACTGAATTTCAACTTGCTGACATGTTAACTAAAGCCCTAGACGAGCCTCATTTCCGATTTTTAGTAAGTCAGATAGGCATGCTGAATCCTCCTGTTGAAAATTAGATGATATTCCTCAAATCTGCTTGAAAGAAGCTTATTTGATCTATATCTTCAAATACAATCAACTGTTGGGTGTACGATAAAATATTCTTCAACTGGGTCGAATCTACAACGCATCTTTCATGATCAATGATTCTGATAAAATCAATGTGCGTTGTGCTTTACATGGGTCATCATCATGTAAGTTTTGGGATGTACTTTCGGGTTTAATACAAGCCTGCATGGTTTTTCTTTGTGCAATATTTTAGGGGGAGAACAAAAGTAAGGGATTCTGTTTTTTTTAAATCTAAGTCTAAAATTTAAAAGTTTTTTTTGTTTGTTTAAAGGTTACTTTTTTTTTGGGTAAATTACAAACTTCGTCCTTGTGGTTTATTAGAATTATGGATTGGATCCTTTAACTTTAAAAATTACACTGACAGTCCTTGTGGTTGGAGTTTTGTTATGGATATGGTGTTTGGACATTTAAAATGACCATTTTACCCTTACTTGTTTAATTAATTTGTTTTATTTATTGATATTTATAGACTAATATAAAAAATTAAAAATACCAGTAAAACTAATTTAATATAATAGACATAAATTTGAATGATAAAATATTAATAAGACAAATGTATAATAATAATTATTAGTTAAAAATTAAAAAATAACGTCCTGAGTTTGTATTGTTTTACTTTAAAACAATTAAACCTTTTTTAAATAAAAAAAATAAATGTAAACATTGTCAAAAAGTATTAAAACATTGTTGACGTTTTTAAATTTTTTACATAAATAACTTTTTAACACTTTCAAAAATGTTTAAAAATGTTATTATAGTTTAATGATTTTGAAAAAAAAATTTAAAAACTTAAATTATTTGGAAAAACGTTAATTGTTTTGAAAAGTTTAAATATTTTAAACATTTTTTCAAAAGTTATTTTTTTGAATGTTTTTAGATTAGTTAAAGAAAACAATTAAAAAACTTCGAATACTTTAAATTTATTTATTGTTGATCAAAATTTTTAATTTTTTTATTATTCATGAAAATATTTAATTTTTCAACAAAAAATCAAAAAGAAAAACCTAAAGTTAAAAGTCTCTTTTTTTTTTAGTTTTTAATTATCAAAATGATGAAATAACAGTTTACGTTTTTATAGATGTTTTAATTCTTCTTAAAAATCATTGAACATAAAAAGGTTAAAAATGAATACTTAATTTAATAATTTATTTTATGATTTACAAAAGATTTACATTTTATTTTAAAAGGTTTAAACTCAACGTCTTTTTTTAGTTTTTAATTGATAATAATAACTATTCGTATTTCTTTTAAAAATATTTTATTATTTATTTTCATGTGTTATACACTAAATTTATTTTACTGGTTTTTAAAATTATTTTATTATTTTATAATAATAGTAATAATAATAAAAACAACATTATAAATAAAAATTAAACTAGTAAGGGTAAAATGATCAATTTAAATGGCCAAAAGACCATATCCGTAACAAAACTTCAACCACAAGGACTGTCAATCCAATCCATAATTTGTAATAAACCATAAGGACGAAATTTGTAATTTACCTTTTTTTTTGTTTTGATTAATTCTAAGTTTAAAATTAAAAGAAAAATTCAAATTTTTTTTTTGTTTTGTTGTTTTGTTTAAAGTTTTCTTATTTTTTTTGGTTTAGTTTCAGTTAATCCTAAGTTTAAAATAAAACTTTTAAAATTTTTATAAGTTTAAGTTATGTTTTGTTTAAATAAAAAAAACAACACAAAAAGATTTTAAAATCTAGGATAGCTTTTGTTTTGAAAATTTTAACTTGTGAAAGTTTTAAATCAAATTTTTTTTTTTTTACTTTAGATTGGTTTGACTTGTTTTTTTTTTTTTCCTGTTGTTGTTTTTTTAAATTTAAAAAAAATTTACCCTTTTTTTAAAATTAGTTTTAGGTTTAACTGATTTTTTAATTTTGTGTAAAATTGCTTGGGTGTGTAGGTCCCAAAAGGTTTTCCAAGTATGTTAAAAGAGGCTGTAAAGGGAGGGGGTGAATACAACTAATTCTTTTTCACATACATTTTCTCAATGTTTGTATGTATATATTAACACTTGTTAAATTACAAACACGTTTGGATTGCGGAATGATCTAAACTGAGATGACAAAAATGAAACAACAAACTATAAACTAATCTAAGACTCACTGAGACTAGTTACAATGAATTTACTCACTAAGGTTCACTCACTGTTTATACAAGACACGGACAGAACAACTTTGAGATTGAACATCTTAGACACACTCAGCTATAACACTCTAAGTTGAAATAGAACTTGCATGCATGAAAAACACACTTTGCTTTGCACTACACGTTCTCTGTTTGTGGATGTCTCTCTTGATAATCTCTAATTCCTTGGAAGCTTCTTTTACACTCACACAGTGAATCTCAGTGAAGCTTCTTCATTGGTTGTAGAGAAAGTGGGAATGTCTTTGTTAGGCACAAAAAGGCCTCAGTCAAACCTGCTCTACATCTGAGGGGGAGATTTCTTTATCAAACCTGTTGATGCACTTGAAGGTATAATTTAAGGTCTGTTTATCCCTTATTGAAACCTAAAAAGTGATTTGCAATATCAGCCCAAAGCTGTTTACCATGTTGCATTCGTTGCAACAAAGGCAGTTTGTCCAAACTGTACTGTCTGCTGAACAGGCTGGACATAAACTGTTTACGCTGCTCTATTTTGTTGAGCAGCTTGGACAGTATACAAGTGTTCTGTTCTTTGTGAACAGAACATGTTCTTTGTGAACAGGTTAAACACCTTATGGAATATGTTTCCAAGTCCTCATGTGTTGTTTTTGGCTACAACATCAGTTTACAAGTCGAAGACAATGTGGAAAACAGAACTGCACAGCCTGCCCACGCTGTTCTGTTACATGAAGACAAACGGATATTTGAAAAGAGTGACAGACCTTTTCTTATATCAAAATGACATTAGAAAAAGAAGAAAGATGCAAAGTTGACATTCCTCTTTTGGTTAATGCCTTATGCAACAGTGACAAAAAGAAAAATACAAAAATTCTGCCATATGAAGACAAATATACTTTATCAGAACGTGCAGAAAGGTGTCTTGTCTTTTTGGAAAGACTTTCCACTATCTCATTTGTGCAATGAAGAAGCTTCACTGAGATTCTCCTTTTGAGTATAAAAGGAACCTTCTAAGGATTATGAGAAATCAAGATTGTGAAATCAGAATGTGCATTGAAGTGTGTTATTCCATGCATGCAAGTCTGCTTATATAAAACAGTAGAGTGTGTCTAAGCTGTTTTTGCTTAAGCTGTCCATCTGAGTCTTGTAAAAACATTGAGTGCATATAAGTGAGTGTAGTCATTGTATCTAGTCTGAGTGTGTCTTACATTAGTTGAACAACAGTTGTATTTGTCATCTCAGCTTGAACCTTTCCGCATTCAAGCTTGTTTGTAATTAACACTTGTTAATAATATACACAAACATTGAGAAAAAGATTGTTAAGTGTTTAAATAGCTGTATTCACCCCCCCCCCTCTACAGCTTCTAACTATACACTTGGGAAACCTTTTGGGACCTACAACTGGTATCAGAGCAGATAGAGTGTGTGTCAACTCTAGATCTCTTATTCTCCTTACTTTCCCATGGACAACAACGATGCAAATTCCTCCTCTTACTATCACAATGGGTCAATGGCCAAACCCTCAAAGTTTAATCATCAGAACTTCTCTGGCTGGAAGTGCAGAATGATGCTCTATTTGGAGAATATGGATGTACAACTATCAGAGATAGTAATGGAAGGTCCCTATGTGCCAACCTCTGTTACTACCATAACTCCTGCTGTTGAAGGAGCTGCCCCTGAAATCAGAACCTTTGAGAAGGCCAAAGCTCAATGGTCTGATGAAGACAAAAGACTGGTTGCTCTGGATGCAAAAGCCAGGAATAACCTAATTATCTCTCTACCTGATGATGTGTTCAAACAGGTTGAGAATATGAAGACTGCAAATGAGATGTGGGATACTTTGTGTACCGTCTATGATGGACCCACAATCACACTGGACAAAAGGATTAGCAATCTTGTTAGACAGTATGAACTCTTCTTTGCAAAACCAAAGGAGACATTCACTGAAACCTACACCAGGTTTACTGCTCTGGTTAATGATCTCAAAGCTGTTGGGATCACAAAGGACAGCCTGACTCTGATGAACAAGTTCTTGGACATCTTGCCTGAAGAGTGGAACTACTTTTCTACCTTCTTGAGAAATTCAGGTACCATCAAAGGTATGGATCTTGTAAACTTATATGGATCCTTACTAAATGATGAACAGTCAAGGCAGCAGAAGAGAAATGCCTTAGAAATGTCCAAGAGAGGTGCTGCCTTAGTGGGCAGCGTGAGACAACTGGTTGGGCAGGTATGTGATGTGTTCACACAACTTGATCAACAAGCTGATGATAAAAGAGAGGAAATGTCTCATGAGGAAGACAATGCATACCTTGCTGAACTTGATGATGAGCAAATGATTGCAATGCTTGTCAAAAGGTTCAACAAGAAAAGGTTTGGAAGAAATATGGTGCAGGGGAACTCAAATGCTGTCAAGAAGAAGGCATTTGATAAATCTAAAGCTGAGTGCTTCAAATGTGGCAAAACTGGCCATATAGCTACTGACTATTTGTCAAAAGCTGTTAGACAGTCTTCCAAACCATACAAGACTAACAGGGACGATGGCTACAGGGCTAAGTACCTTATGGCCATGGCTAAGCTGAAAAAGTTGGAAAAGTCAGTGGCTTCCAACAAGCGAAAGGGACTCATGGCAGAGACATGTGACTGGGAGGAGTCTGATTCATCCTCAGATGAAGAAGACAACAACTGTCTGATGGCCAACACTGACGTCCCATCAACCAGCAACTTCAAACAGGACTTGGCTGAATCTGAAGCCTTCTGCAGCTTAGAGAACTGGAACCCCACAATGATGTACAAGGTACAAAATTTTATGGATTACAGTTCTGAAGAGAAAGTAAAAATGTTTGAATATATGCATGTGAGGGGGAGATTTTAAATAAAACCTGTTGATGCATTTGAAGGTTAAATTTAAGGACTGTTATATGCCTTATTGAAACCTGAAAATGATTTGCAATATCAGCCCAAAGCTGTTTACAATGTTGCATTCGTTGCAACAAAGGCAGTTTGTCCAAGCTGTTCTGTCTGCTGAACAGGCTGGACATAAACTGTCTACGCTGCTCTATTCTGTGCTCTATTCTGTTGAGCAGCTTGGACAGTGTACAAGTGTTCTGTTCTTTGTGAACAGAACCGGTTCTTTGTGAAAAGGTTAAACACCTTATGGAATATGTTTCCAAGTCTTCATGTATTCTTTTTGGCTGCAAGATCAGTTTACAAGTCGAAGACAAAGTGGAAAACAGAACTGCACAGCCTGCCCACGCTGTTCTGTGACATGAAGACAAACAGATATTTGAAAAGGGTGACAGACCTTTTCTTATATCAAAATCGCATTAGCAAAAGAAGAAAGATGCAAAGTTGACATTCCTCTTTTGGTTAAAGCTGTATGCAACAGTGACAAAAAGGAAAAGACAAAGATTCTGCCATGTGAAGACAAAGGTACTTTATCAGAACGTGCAGAAAGGTGTCTTGTCCTTTTGGAAAGACTCTCCTTTATCTCTTCTGTCCAATGAAGAAGCTTCACTGAGATTCTCCTTTTGGGTATAAAAGGAAGCTTCTAAGGATAAAGAAAAAATCAAGAGTGTGAAATCAGAACGTGCATTGAAGTGTGTTATTCCATGCATGCAAATAGGGGGAGATTGTTAGGCACAAAAAGGCCTCAGTCAAACCTGGTGTACATCTGAGGGGGAGATTTTTAATCAAACCTGTTGATGCATTTGAAGGTTAATTTTAAGGCCTGTTATATGCCTTATTGAAACCTGAAAATGATTTGCAATATCAGCCCAAAGTTGTTTACAATGTTGCATTCGTTGCAACAAATGCAGTTTGTCCAAGCTGTTCTGTCTGCTGAACAGGCTGGACATAAACTGTCTACGTTGCTCTATTCTGTTGAGCAGCTTGGACAGTGTACAAGTGTTCTGTTCTTTGTGAACAGGTTAAACACCTTATGAAATATGTTTCCAAGTCTTCATGTATTGTTTTTGGCTGCAAGATTAGTTTACAAGTCGAAGACAAAGTGGAAAACAGAACTGCACAGCCTGCCCACGCTGTTCTGTCACATGAAGACAAACAGATATTTGAAAAGGGTGACAGACCTTTTCTTATATCAAAATCGCATTAGCAAAAGAAGAAAGATGCAAAGTTGACATTCCTCTTTTGGTTAAAGCCGTATGCAACAGTGACAAAAAGGAAAAGACAAAGATTCTGCCATGTGAAGACAAAGGTACTTCATCAGAACGTGCAGAAAGGTGTCTTGTCCTTTTGGAAAGACTCTCCTTTATCTCTTCTGTCTAATGAAGAAGCTTCACTGAGATTCTCCTTTTGGGTATAAAAGGAAGCTTCTAAGGATAAAGAAAAAATCAAGAGTGTGAAATCAGAACGTGCATTGAAGTGTGTTATTCCATGCATGCAAATAGGGGGAGATTGTTAGGCACAAAAAGGCCTCAGTCAAACCTGCTGTACATCTGAGGGGGAGATTTTTAACTGTTGATGCATTTGAAGGTTAAATTTAAGGCCTGTTATATGCCTTATTGAAACCTGAAAATGATTTGCAATATTAGCCCAAAGCTATTTACAATGTTGCATTCTCTGCAACAAAGGCAGTTTGTCCAAGCTGTTCTGTCTGCTGTACAGGCTGGACATAAACTGTCAACGCTGCTCTATTCTGTTGAGCAGCTTGGACAGTGTACAAGTGTTCTGTTCTTTGTGAACATAACCTGTTCTCTGTGAACAGGTTAAACACCTTATGGAATATGTTTCCAAGTCTTCATGTATTGTTTTGGCTGCAAGATCAGTTTACAAGTCGAAGACAAAGTGGAAAACAGAACTGCACAGCCTGCCCACGCTGTTCTGTCACATGAAGACAAACAGATATTTGAAAAGGGTGACAGACCTTTTCTTATATCAAAATGGCATTAG
>JAANYP010000716.1:186186-334371 GCA_020465985.1 Centrapalus pauciflorus | reverse complement strand
AGCTTTATAGGTCAAAATAGGGTTTTGCTAAATAAACTAAGTTAGGACCTATAAGATCTCAAATTAAAAGCATAAATCAGTGATTAGAACCTAGTTGAACTAATGTATGGGATTTACCAAGTTCAAAATGGTTAAAATCTTGGGTTTTAGTTGAAAACAAAAACGACGAGGCTTCGAGTCTGTTCTAGGACTCTCGAATCTGTTCATGGGTTTCTCGAATCTGTCATTAGATTCGAGATGACCATGATCCTCGAATCTGTCCATTAGACTCGAAAAGGGATTCTTCGAATCTGTCCATTACACTCGAATATGGACACTTCGAATCTGTTACTTTCGAATCTGTACTTTATTTACTTTGTTTAATTTAAATTTTATCAAACTTGTGGAAATTTAATTGTGTTAGATTTTGTATTTAATCAAGTACAAAATAAAACAAATTTTGAATTTAAACAAGTTTATTGATTTTTAATGAGTCTAACAGTTTTATTTATTGTGCAGATATGGCAGTTCGCGCTTTTGTCCCAAAGCATAATATGGTCCTTAATCCAGACAATAATATCCCTGAGGCGCAGGGATGTCGCCAACTTTTGGATTTCCTTGCTGAATCTAGGATTAGCTTTGCTCTATATCATAACATCCCAATTGTTATTTCATATGTGCGGCAGTTCTACGACCATTTACAAGTTGATTGCACTGTCACCCCGACAGTTCTAAGAACGAGAATCGCTGGACAGCCGTTAGCCTTCTCTGCAGACATGTTGCGTCAGGTGCTACAGTTGGGTTCACAGGAACAAGAAGACGGGCCTATGGACTTTCCATTGAGTATTAGGCAAGCCGCGTTTCTGAGAATGGGCTATAGTCTGGACGTTACGAAATCATCTTATATGAAAAGTGGATTGATAGGGCAGTGGCGATTTCTGGTCCACGTGTTCATGGTTTGTTTTGCGCCAAAGAAGGCTGGTTTTGATTACATCGTCTCAAAGATCCAATCAGGGGTGATTGCGATGGTGTATAATAGGAAGTTCAGCTTCTCGCAGTTATTTTTCTCGGAATTCATCCATCAGATTACAGCTCCTGACAGAGAAAGATTCCTTCTGTATCCAAGATTTGTGATGATGTTGATAAGGCACTTCTTGCCGAATTTGCCACAATCAGATGATTCCTTGAGCGTGAATATTATGGATAAGCGCATCTTTTCTGATTGTTCCTCACATCGAGGAAGGTTAGCGGTTCCGGTGGCGCGTCCATTATTTGGAGCAATTGTAGACAGGGAATTTCAAGCCCCAGGTGATGCCAACTGGGCAGGGGTAGTTGATATTCAACCGCAGCAACAGCAACAGCAACAGCAACCGCAACGCCAACAACAGCCGCGTGCTAGGCCGCGTGATTCACGACGCCAACAGCAACAACCTGCTAGTCAAATTCAGGCATCCAGGCCTTCAACAAGTGAACCACCACAAGCACAAGAAGCAGGGACTTCAGGTGCAGTCCCCGAATCTGAGCAGATTGCTCAGACCTTGGAGGAAATATGGTCTTCTGGTCCTAATGCAAATGAAGATGTGGCAGCAGCATTAGTGGGTGAGCTGCTTAGTCCGCCTGGAGATGAAGATGATATATTTCGTGATGTTGACGAATACGAACCAGAAAGGGCAAATGACGCATTAATATCTTTAGAATCCGAATCAGATTCAGAGGAAGTTCCTGCAGCTGCAGTTCCTGAAGTTCAAATTGGAACTTATGGTTCGCGATTGATTGTCAATGAAGGTGGTTCGAGGAGGCGAGAGGCCAGGGAATCGGAGGAGTCAGATTTTGAAGAAGATGAGACTGCTTAGTTGGTGACAAGGCAACGGGCCAAACGTCACAGGTTTATGCAGGGGACTTCATCAGAGTCCGATGCACAACCTCAGCCTCAAACCCAAACCCAACCCCAAGTTACAGCTCCACCATCACCACCACCTCAGCAACATGAACCCTACATTCCCCAACCATTCAATCCTGCTCCCATTCAGTCCATCCCTTCTACATCAGCAGCCTATACCGACAATCAACGAATCATGCAACTCAAGAGTCGTGTCGACTTTCAGAACGTTCAAATCATAACTCTCACAAAAGCAGTCGGTGAACTCCAAGAACATAACTCTAATCTTGATAAGGAGAATGCAGAACTGAGAAAGCTTGTTGAAAGTGTTAGAGGCGAAAACACGGAGATTAAATCGTTTGTTGCTGATCAATCGTCTGAAATCCGAGCAATGCGGTCCCTCCTAGAGCAACTTATGAAAAATGTACAAACTCAGGGGGAGACGAGTTGTAAAGATCAGGAAGTACAGCGAAAAGATGATGATAATGAAGGCAATGGTCCCGGTGCGAATAAAGAGATTTAGTCTGTAGATTTTCCTGCAGCTCAAGTTATACAAGTTCAGGGGGAGCCTAGTCAAGGCGAAGGAGAAAGGGGTGAAGCTAGTTCATCTAAACAGCCTTCAGACTTTGAGATCAGTGAGATGATTGAAGCACTCATGGATTCCGATGATGATCCACTGGATGGAGGTTTTGATTATGAAGATGAAGAGCTTGAAGAAGGAGAGTTTATTCCGGAAGAGATAGTAGATTGGCAACCTGAAGATGAAGTAGTAGCTGATGAGGATGATGAAGCTGACGAAATAGTTGTACAGCAGAATCCTATCACTGACACTTATATGATAGATGGAAATAGAATTGTCGATGTTGACATAGTGAATGCTGCCTTGAATCCTAAGTCATCGACTGAAGAACCAGCAAGAGAGCTATGTAACGAAGAAAAAAGGAAGCTATGGTTCAGAGCCGAAGAGAAGGAGTTAGCAATTAGGAGATCAATGAAAGTGCCTGGTACAGGGAAGCTATCTGAGCGAATCTTAAGTTGGTTCTTTGACAGAGATCTTCAACTTTTTATAATTAAAAGAAAAGACGGGCTTCAGTACATAAGGCGAACATTGAAAGCATTCAACACCCTTCTAAAGATTGAAATCACAGCGCTTGCATGGAAAGATCTGATAAATATTGGTGATGAGCCTTATGCGAATGTGATTGAAAGAATAATAAGAAAGGAGGGGAGATCTAGGAAGTTTGAACGGTTGAGTCCAAGGGTCGGAAGAAGAGTCGAGGATAAGTCACGTATAGATCCTCTTACAGGCCGACCTAGGATGAGGATTCAGTACAAACCAGTGAAATGCCTGAGGAAGGTACCTCTGAAGAAAATGCCACAGAATGTTTTGCGAAATCTACATTGGTGGTATGCTGATACAGAGACCGGGGAAGCAGTCATGGAAGATTTTGAAGAAAAGGTCATCCTTAGAGTCTATGACCCGCTTCACCTGGTGAACCTATCTAAAGAAGACCTGCAGATTTTGTATAACTGTAAGATTTCCAGTGACGCACACATGGATACTGAGGCTAGTAAGTATGAAAATGTGGTCAAGGTTTGCGTCGAGAAAGGTCTGTATGCTGGTAGTGTTTTGAATCAATAATAAACCATGTTCTTAAATCAAATGTGTGAATTATTAGAAGCTATCGTCAAGGGGGAGTCTGTTGGTACATCCCGTGTGACGATAGCAGTCTAAGTTGTCTTACATTGTGATTTAGCATATGTTTTGTATATATATATTATGTATGATTGTTGATTATCAGTGTTTATATGTTTGAACCTGATGTAACGTATTACAAGAAGTTCAAACATAAAGCTCAAAGATAAAATCAGTCATAAGGTAATATCATAAGTTTCAAACACTTAGTTGTATATGTCAAAGGCTAGATTCGAATTGCATAAGAGGATACATTCGAATCTGTGATAGATTCGAATGAGACCTTAGATTCGAATATAGGATAGATTCGAGACTGTCATGTTGGACAGACTCGAATGGGGCTTGGGCCAGATTCGAGTCCGACCCACATCAGATTCGAATCTGGGTCTATAATTAGGGATAGACTCGAATGATTAGAGGACTTTTTGCAGAATTCGTGAGGAATTAAGCAAGAGGCGATCTCGAGTTTATCAGCTAGGTGAGTGCCGTTTCGGAGAGAATTAGTACGTAGGATCGTTCGTGTGTCGTTCGTTCAGCGTCTAATAGTCTCCGTGTTCCGTTGGTTGAGAGTTGTCCGTCTAACCGTCAACGAGGATTCCGCACTCGTTCACGGATCCGCGTCTAGATAGATCTTGCAGTGGTAGACCTTACATGTGTGTTATTCGATAACTTTTATACTTCATTCGAGTTGGTAATTAGACAGATTCGAGAAATCTTCTGTGTCATTCGAGTTGGTTCATGGACACATTCGAGAACCACTCTACTTCATTCGAGTTGGTTTTAGTGTCATTCGAGGAGTGTTTAAGAATCATTCTAGTTTTAATACTCATTTTTTTTTTTTGAAAAAATGTCTATGTGTTGGTAATTTAAATTTTTAAGAAAAATGTCACATTTTTAAAGAAATTGTTTAAATCTGTGATTTTCAAACATTGGTCTCTGTAAGATTGACTTTGGAATCCTATCAATAATGTTTTCATATTATTGTTTGGAAACCCGATACTTTAAACAGAAAAGCACATATTTTTATAATTTCTGGCAAAATGTTCTATTTTTCTATTTTGCAGGATTTCATTTGTTTATCTGTTGAATCAAACATGCTTATTATTTTACACAGGTTGCAAATGGCTTCTCAAGCTCAATCCCAACCTTCAAACTCCTCTGATTCCCATTCTTCATCTAACCACACTCTTGTATCCAAACCAGTTCGTTCCGCATCTGTCACTAGACCTTCACCGTCTACCCTTATTCCCGATAACCAGTTAGCCAAACCCAAATACTGCCTACCATTCAGATAAAATAACCACCATCTGGATACCAAAGTTATCAAAGTTAGCCATCCAATCATTGTCGATATTCTCAAAGGCCATCATTTGGGATATCTTCTCCAATTTAAACCATCCATTCCTCAAGTATATCTTCAACAATTCTGACATACCATGAAGTTTGTTCCTGCGGATGGTAACCTTCATTTCAAGGTTACCATCGATCAATTTAAAACCAAAATCACACTAGCCAGACTCAGGCACAATTAATTCCGAACCCGTAGAATGGATACAGTAAACTTTCCAGAATTAGACGACTTTGAGGATTTTGTATCAGACGAGGAGTTGGTCCATCATCTAATTTGTTTGGGATATTCAAAGCCATTACCAAAAAGTTGAATGGTACACTTTATTCGGAATCATTAATCGGTGCATGACGCCCAAACCCACCGGCATAGACATATGCAGTATACACTGTCTTAGAATCTTCCATGGCATAGCTTTCAATAAGCACTATGATTATGCACAGTTCATCTGGGAAGACCTCAAAAAAGTTGTGCTGGCCAAGACAACGAATAGATCAAGGAAATTTGTTCCTTTGCAAATTCAAATCCTAATCAGAGGCATTATCAGGGCAAATGAGAACATACCGAAAAGATACAGCTCTCAAAGATGTCCTGATTATGTAATGATGAGCTTACATGAAGTACCAGATTCTCCAAATGCCAACATCATGCCTATTCTGGAAGCTTTGTGAAAATATGCAGATCTAGAGAGTGAAAATGTGAGGCTTTATAGAATAGATCACGCTCCCATAGAGACCCAAGAACTGGGTTCTCTAAACCAAGGAGTTGTAGGACAGGAGGAACATCAGAAAGGGGCTGAAGTTCAGGGAAGCCTTAGAGTGTCTGAGGAAGCAGAGGTTGAAGTAAGGGGTGATGAGGGTGATGTGAGTAGCTTCGTTTCAAAACGTACCTTGTCAAACATCAATGACGGAGCTGCGGAAGGTGAGGATGATGATGATGAAGGTGGTCCAGATCATGATGAGGGAGGAGCTGCATTAAATGATATTGTAAATATAGCTAAGTAGAGTGTGAGGGATGTCCAAAGCCCAGAAAGCCGGGACAGAGCCATATATGTTGTTATCACGCAACAGGATGTTAGCATTGAAGAACTCAGTATCCCACTGACGATTGCACACCCCCCCCCCCACATGCACTCAGTCTCCTCTCAACAAGAGACAGTTTCCTTTGAACACCAGGATCAAGATTATCTACTATCCGATAATCCTTTGGATTTGATGGATATTAAAATTAGTAACATCTGCCCGAGTGTACGACTTATTTTCTTTCACAGAGTCTAGAAACAATACAAACTAGGACAATTGCGTATGCTTTATTCGTTGAAGTAATTGCAGTTGAACTCAGTGTCACTGCTGGAACAACCTCAGTAACGGAAGCATTCGTTGCTCCGTCACTTGAAGAGGTTGGAAGTCCAATCAGAGCCACAACTATGCCATCTCTGAGTACTGGCTACACAGAGGTTCTTTTTCCAAGTTCCACTGTTGTGTCAACTGGAAGTCTAAGTGACCCAGTAGTTAATCTTTCCCCGTTTGTGACTGAATCTACTCTAACTCAAGCATTGAACGCTGCTATTGCTGGTGTGAACAATCATGTCTCTGCTCAACTATTAGAGGTTATGGCTCAGATGACAAACATTCATAAGTTTCTGAAGGGAAAATCTGTAGTAGAAGAGTCAGTGAAGCAACCAGATCCAAATCAAGCTATAGAAGAGCTAAGGGACTTAGTTTTTGAGCAATTTGATGAAATGAGAGAGAGGATGATAGGGTTGGAGAGTACGATGATAACAACTTTTGGAAATTTATCAGAACGTGTAGCAGCAGTTGAACGATCATGCAAGGCTCAAGCTTTAGCGCCTAAAAGAAAATATGATGAGCATGATGATGACTCCGATGATGCTCCTCATGAGGGGGAGAAGAGGAGGAAGCTTGATGAGCCGACACCAGGTCTTTTAATGATCACTTATCCAGAGAAAGAGACAGAAGGACAAGAGAGAGGTGAAGCGGGAAGTTCAAAAGAACCTGCTGATGTTCAAGAAGGACATGAATTGATTCTTTATGAAGATGTTCCTGTTCCATTGAGCATACAGTCAGAGTTTTTACAATTTCGATGAATATGAAGATTCTGATGATGATGTACAAGAGAAAGTATCAATGACTGAGGATATTGCTAAGAAGGTTGTAGAGATAGAAGAATCTGATGATGATGATGTCATAGAGTTAACAGACGTTGCTATGAGAGTTGACAGAATAGAAGAAGAAGTGTTAATTCAAGAAATTTTAAAAGATGATATACCTATACCAACGGTTGAGAAGCCTGAGGTTACGGTACAAGTAAAAGAAGAAGAGTTGGAGCCATTCCCAGTTGAAAGTTTTATTCCTCCAGTTGTGAAAGAAGTTAATGAATTTGAGATTATGGAAAGATTTTTTGATGAGTATGTGTTAGCTGATGAGTCACAGAGGCAACATCAATTGAGGTTTGAAGTTCAAAGAATAGTTCAAAAAGAAATTGATGATATGCTGTGCATTCTGAATGAAGAAGAAGTTAGAAAGAAAAGGAAAAAGGGTTTGGAGCTTACATCGAAGAAATTGGCTGAGTATATTAGAAAAAGAAATAAATTGCCATATCTTGAAAACCATCTGGAGAAAAATAATTTCTTCAAAAAACAAGCACTGTGCACATTTCTGAAGTTACTTAGAGTGTTGGAGCCGAATAGACCTAATCTGGTGAATTATGTAAGCTTTCTTCAGAATAAGGCACAAAGTGCAGAAAAAGTTAGAAGTGAGTTTCCAATAGTTGATCTGATAAAGATAGAAAAGGATAGATTCGTTAAGATCTTTTATCCTACCTTCACGGTTACAAGATCGGATGGGAATACATACACATTCACTGAAGCTGATATGTTTTGGATGAACTTGCTGGATATTGAAGATTTATTTGACAAATTGTGCAGAAAGAAAAGGAATGAACACTGTAGATTTGCTCAGAAGACCTTGTTTCCTTTCATGCATATTAAGCTAGTTCTTATGTCAATTCAAGATATCCAAAAAGGTGTTGAAAGGGGCATGCGGAAGACAAACGTGAATCCGCCAAATAGGGAAATTTAGTTTGCAGGGGAGCTGAAAGAGTTTCAAGTTATTATGGTAAAGCGTCCAGTTGTAATGTACAAAGATAAAAATCAAAAGCTAAGAGCTATGAGGAGCATTGAAATGAACAAGTTTTGTGATGGAACACTCCATAAGGTTATGAGTGGGCTAAAAGGAAAATTGGCTGCTGATTAGAAGAGGAAAACGAAAAGAGGAGCCCTCAGTGCTAATGATAAGAAGATTATGGTGGAGTTCATATCAAAGATAAAGTGGTGGCTTGCCAACACAAAAAGTGTTAGAAATTTTGAAAGGAAGTTTGAACTATCAAGATGAAGACTTTGCTTATTTCATCAAAGGGGGAGATTGTTGGAATATTGTTTGTTGATAAAAAATCAAAGTCTAGGGCTTAATATGTAATTAGTGAAAAGTTGTAAATATTATAAATAGGATGTTTGACTTTGTAATTAGTTAGATCTGAGATTTTAGAATATCCTTGCACGGAATTTCAGAGAAATTTTCTAGGGCTACATTACGCATTATCATTTCATCTCGGTAATCCATTTTTTGATTAATCAAATCATACGGTTAGTTGTTCTTGATCTTGTTCTTTATTGTATTGATTAATTGTTGATTGATAAATAGGAGTCAGATCATCTTATACTGATTATTGCAAATAGGGGGATATTGTTAGGCACAAAAGGCCACAGTCAAACCTGTTGTACATCTTAGCGGAAGATTATTAATCAAAGTTGTTTGATGAACTTGATGGTATAATTTAAGGTCTGTTAATGCCTTATTGAAACCTGATAAGTGATTTGCAATACTAGTCAAAGCTTCTTACCATGTTGCATTTGTTGCAACTAAGGTAGATTGTCCAAGCTGTTCTATTCTGTTGAACAGGTTGGACATAAACTGTCTACGCTGCTCTAACCTGTTGAGCAGTTTCAACTAATTCTAAGTGTTCTGTTCTTTTGGAACAGAACCTTTTCTTTGTGAACATGCTAAACACTTTATGGAATATGTTTCCATGTCTTTATGTATTGTCTTGGACTAAGAGATTAGTTTACAAAGTCAAAGACAAAGTGGAAAAATAGATGCTGCCAAGACTGCCTACGTTGTTCTCTAACATTAAGACAAAGTGGATATTGGAAATAGGTGACAAACCATTTCTTATATCAAAATGGTCATTCTAGAAGATGAAAGGTTTAAAGTTGACATTCCTCTTTTGATTATAGCCTTCTGCAACAGAGACAAAAAGGAAAAGACAAATATTCTGCAATATAAAGACAAATGTTGCTTTGTCAAAATGTGCAGAAAAGTATTTTTGTCTTTTTGAAAGACATTCCACTATCTCTACGTCCAATGAGGAACCTTTACTGGGATTCTCAGTGAGAGTATAAAAGGAATCTTCTAAGAAATGTGAGACAACCAAGAGTGTGATATTTCAGAACATGCAAAAAAGTGTGTTTCCATGCATGCAAAGTCTGCTTGAATAAAACAGTTAAGTGCGTCCAAACTGTTCTTATTCAAGCTGCGTGTATGTCTTTCTTGTAATATTAATGAGTTCATCTTTTTGAGTGTATTTATTGTATCTAGTTTGAGTGAGCCTTAGATTAGTAATCTCTGTTCAATCTGTCATCTCAGCTTGAATCATTCCATAGTTCAGGCTTGTTTGTAATTAACACTTGTTGATAATATACATACAAACATTGAGAAACTGTATTGAAAATTTAAATAGTTGTATTCACCCCCCCCCCACTATAGCTTAGAACAACATACTAGGAAAACATTTTGTGACCTACATTTGTATTTTAAAAGGTAACCGAGAGGGTGACCTTTAAGGATTTCAACAATCACCGGATGGCTAACTTTTTTTGAATTTGGATCGAACCGGTATTTATTATCAAGGAAAGCTATACAGTGTTTGGATTTGATCAGTTGGGTTTCAGGGATTGGGGATTTTGGTGATAGTATTGTGACGGATGCGGATTTAACAGGTTCGGACACAAGAGTATGGTTCGATGAAGAGTGAGATTCTAAAGAGTTGGAGTTACGAGTGGGGGATTGGGATGCCATTTGATACCAGTAAAAATAGCAAACATGTTAGATATATTAGGCAAACAAATTTAATCCTACAGATAGAGAAATAAAACATTTAACAAGAAATTAGAAAAATATGTGTTTTATTGTTTAAAGCATCGGGATTCCAGACAATGATAATAAATATTATTGTTAGGACTCCAAAGTCAATCGTTAAGAGATCAATGTTAGTAAAACACAGATTTAAAATTTTCTCAAAATATGAAGGGACAAACTCGAATGAGTCTTGAACATACTCGGGTGACTTATGGATAAACTAGAATTACATATGGACCAACTCGGGTGACATAAAGTCAAACTCGGATAAAGCATAGGTCAACTCAAGTGAAGTTAAATGAAACTCGAATGAACTTAAGAGTTCCTCAGGTGAAGTTGTATCAAACTCGAAGTGAACTTGAACTTCCTCGAATGAAGTTATTTGAAACTCGAAAGACACTTAATGACTTGTCGGATGACTTACAAACCAACTCGGGTAAAACAAATTTCAACTCGGGTAAACTTGAAAGTTTCTCGAATGAAATATTGTTCGAGTTGAAACAACTTCGAAAATACTAAGTTCTTTTATGACAGACTTGAATCAAACTTGACTTTCCTCGGACAATGTTTCAACCGAGTTTGAGAATTATAAAAAAATGCTAAGTCTCAAACCTTTCAAACTCGATTGAAATGTAAGCTTTTCTCGAAACCTTCTTTTTCAAACTCGATAAACACTAACTGTTTTCTCGAGTATCTCTTTATCAAACTCGATCAAAACTAAATGTTTGTCGATTAACACTTTGATCGAGTTTGATCAGAAATATATTTCTAAGTCCCAAATCAATTCAGATATTTTAAAAATCATTTCCAGGGACAGTTGAACATAAAACTTTACATGTTCCTACTCGAAATCTTATTTAGAACAAATTCTCTTTACAGATTTTGGTTTAAAAACCCCTTTGTTAACACTTAAAATTCAAAGTTCACTAGGGTTAAAAAAACTCAAACATTTTGAATTTTAAACCCAAATTAAATTTCGTATGTTGTGATGTAAGACTTGAAATTTGATATTCAAGCTTAGATGAACATTATACTCACAACCATACTTTCAATTTCAGATATAAAACACAAATGCACAAATTCATACCGACACACACTGTTGCACATAGATGAACATAAAACTCGAAATAAAAACATGAAAATAGTAACAAAAAGCACAAAAAAAACTTACAAATTTCTAAGATATGAAATTGCAACGAAGCTTGTATGTTTTGATAAAAAAAATCGAGAGAATTATAAGAATAGGCGGTGTACAATAGACGATTGGTGAAAAGGTTAATTTAAAATTCAAACTTCAAATATATACCTTATTTCGAAAAGATTAATTCGGCGCATTTTAAAATTAAAGCACATTCTCTATTTTTCTTCAATTAAGCCCAATTAAAAAAAATAAACCACATACTGTTGTTTACGATTCCCAGATTATATCAGCACACTAATGTTCTATAAACTCTCACAATCAGAATATGCACTCAATAATTGTGATATGATTAAAGAACAAAGAGAATGTTTGAGAGAATAAAAGTGGCGGCTGGACAAGAATATTCAATTCTCTCTCAATTGTCAACCGTGTATTTGATACAAAACCCTAGGAGGCTAGTTGTAGGCTCGTTTAATTAACTTTCAAGGAATGACACATTTGCCCCTTGACCTTTTCATACAAAATAAACTAACTAAGAAATAAATTACATGACTAAATATTCTGTAAATAATTATTACAAAATAGATCCACAAGATCGAAATTTAATATCTAACAATCTTCCCCTTTTCGATCATTGTGGTGGACCTGGAACTCTGGCATGATCAGTAGATTCACGGAGCCCAAGGATGACATCAAATCCTCTAATCACTTGTCTCATGTGTACCCGTTCATTTAGGTATTCGATGCCGCTGAGGATGTCCTGTATCTCCTTTGGTGAGCGTCTAAGTTCTGGATCTTGTTGAGCATCAAATTCTTGTACTCTTCATGTAAGTTCAGCTCTAACCATTCTGATAGTACCATCAGAGTAACAAGGAAGATCCTTGAAGCACATGATTCTTTTATGCTCTCTCTGATTCACAAAAATAACTCCTGGGCCTCCTCTGAATATGACTCTGTATGCAGGATGATGGTCAAGAAGAAAGCTATCTTGCTCAAGGGCTCGTAAACCTACTTTGACCAGCGCGCTCTCTATCGCCATTTTAAAATCTCTTAGGCACATGATAATTGAGCGATGGTTCATACTTCGAATAAGCACGACTACGGCGGTCATGCGAGACAGACGTTTTTTAATTCTATGTTTCAGTTGGTCGTTTAAAAATTCGATGTCATCCACATTCACAAAGTCGAAGTCATTTTCATAGAACTCCTCCACTGTGCCATCTTCTCTCTCTACTTGAAAGGCAGGATAGTATACTTTTGCTCTCTTGCACATAGTGATGTTTAGAAGTCTTTTTATCTTTGACTTAGAAACTTTGGACCTCCTCTCCCTGAGCATTAACTGATTCTATCCGGCCTGTTCAGCTTTCGATATGTTCGTAAGTTCCATAAGTAAGCGCCTACTGTATGACCCTGGCTTCTTCATGAATACCATCTTGAACCGTTCTTCCAGAAAAGGATTCTGGAACTGCTCCGGAGGAAACTTCTGCAAAAATTCTTTCAGGCCCTAAACGGGGGGATCTTCTATCTCAGATGATTTGGCTTCAAGTAATTTGAAGATTTTCCCCCTTCGTTCTTGTCTCAACTCCTCTTTTAACTCTGGTGGTAGAGAGTGTATGTCACCTTTCGAGTACCAACCAACCCAATAAAGATCACCTCTGTCATGAACACCAGGCTGCTCAGAAGGCTCATCAAATCTGTCTACACGCCTGGTTTCAGAAGGTCCTGGTTGTTGGGTTTGCAGTTGGGGTACAGATTGGATTTGGGGAGGACTTTGAGTTCTGGGCGGGCTTTGGACTTACTGGGATTCTTTTGGTGTGGAGGGCGCCTGAATGGAGGAGTATTTCTTGTTGTAGAGCGGGGGGCGGAGAGTTTAGAAATTCGAATGAAGATGAGGATTTTTGTGGTGATTTGGGCTCAGGCTTTGGGATGACTAAGGATTGGTCGTCATCATTATCGGAGTCAGAGTCAGACACCAATATGATTTCAACCTTTTCGTGAATGTGTTCGAACTCAACCATTTCTGACATCGGATCCAATGGAGCAGGACCTTCAATCAGGGGATCGTCTTCTACCAACAACATCTCCTGAGCCTCATACCTCTTTTCCCCGGACCCCTGTATATCTGTTTTCTCTGATTCAGCTCTCCTTACAATCAACATAAAGTCCTCAGACTGAGCCTTTTGACGTTTCTCCCCCTCATGGCGATCAGGGTCGTCCTGATCATTATGCTTTCTCTTATGGGACTCAGCCTGGGGACGGCACTCGAGCTCGATTACTGCAGACTCAAGACGGTCCATACGGGAGTTGTGTTGCTCCTGGACTTGAAGGATTAATCTTTTTTGTGCGTCTATCTTGTGTGATAACTCCTGAATCATTAATTGGACTGATCGGGTCCCTGGTGGAGGCAAATCCTCAATAGGGACACACTACCCTTAATTAATGAAAGAAGGGCAGTATGTCGTTCTTCGGCAGCCTCCTTGGGGACGTCCAGGGCAGCCTGGGAAACAACTTCGGCAGCACGTGGAGCTGCCGTTAACATCTCAATATTGATTTCGAGATGGCCTGAGGTTGATGGCCTGGATGAAGCCACTCCAGGTCTTCCTTCCCTCATTTCTGGCTCCACCATTGGATGCGCAGATCCAAAAGTTTGAGAACGCAGCTCGTTGAGGGGACGCCACGAAGGTGTCGTGCGATGTGTGTGAGGGTGGGGAGTGAGCTGTGGGTGAAAGATGTTCGGTCACATGGGGCAGATGTGACCTCGTTCAACACCACGACCCTCCGAACGAGAGGGTGATGGCGTGTGTGGAAGATCCCCGTGGAATGAAGTAGCACCCTGATGAGAGGATGCTAAGTGGGTGGTGGCGGTGAGTTCGACCATTGGACTGATGGTCTGAAAATGGGTTGTCCGGCTGATGGGGCTAAGGTCTCCCTCGGATGTTGCCTCTATCCCTCGCAAAACAGAGACGATTCTTTCGGAATCTTCCGTCTCTGCTGCCTCGCCTTCTCCTCCCTCCCTTATATGCACAATCTCCCGCTCACCCATACCCAAAGATTGCTCAACTTCCACCAGTTCTGCCTCGGCCTCACTCGCTCTTATCTCACCTTCGGACTGGGTAGACTCAGTCGGATCTGACCGAGCCTCATCTGAATAAAACTCTCTCGTATAAGCCCTTACCCTTTCAGATTGCACTGTCCTTTGTAGAAGGGACAGTGGGATTGTCATAACCGGCACAGTAGGAGCCCCTTTCGGAAGATTGAGCTTTTGTATCGTAACTGTCGGGTATACATCGGCCTCCGGACGTTCATGGATATCATCGTCGTTTTCCATGGCATATTGAATTATCGACTTTAGGAAACGCTGGAGAGGGATATATTTGCGTCTGTGTTTAGTGCTCCTCTCTAGGTTTACTCTTCTCAATTCCTCGACAAGGAATGCAGCATAATCGTAATGTCTATTATATGCGACCGCTGCGAACATGGAAAGGACCTGAATTGATGCTGAGTCATGGCCAGCATGCTTTGTGGTTAAATATTTATTGATGACAAAAAAAACCCTCCAGTGAGCATGAAGGTTCTTAATTCTTAAGTCTGATGGCTTGGTGAGCGGACCATCGTATCCTAAGGCTTGGATTTCATTTAGGGTTTCGAGGGGGGAAGGAATTGGGGCAAACAGTAGGCGGTTCATGGAATAGGCTTCAGCGGGTAGGTGTAGAATATGGCAGATGGTTGCGGTGGTAATTTTGACTGGGACACAGTCTATAGTGGAGGTGAAGTACGGTTCGGCATCGGCTACAAATTTTAAACGATGCTAGAATTGTTGGAGGTAAACTTGGGGAACAGAGATGGCTGCGGAAAGGGAGTAGAAGATTGGGTGGTTTGTAAGGATGTCAAAGGCAATGGTTTCTGTTTCATGGCTAAGGATTGATACATCAAGCTTCCAGTTGTGTGCAAAGAATTCAACGTATTTAGCTTGGGGTAAGATAGACTATTCGGGTAATTGGGCGTTGTTGTTTGGAATTGGGGAATGGGGCACGATTATGGTGACTGCGGGTTCCATGATTCCTATAAAGGTGTATCAAAGTTAGGATATCAGACTTAAGAAATTTGGCATTGATACTAAGTCTGGATAAGTGTGAAATAGAAACTGTCTAATCTGTTTAAAGCATTGAGTCTTTATTAGTAGAATGGAATTCTACTGAATAAAGTCCAAAGTCAATCGTTAAGAGACCAATGTTAGAACATTCATTTTCACTCAAACACTGATCCTAACTCTAAGCAATGGTGCACCGGACTGAAAATCTTTACGGGTTTTTGATTTATAATGAAAATGCAAAAAAATACAAAAATGTAAAAAATATGCTAAGTGTTGGATTTCGGGTGGGCCGATTTCGGATGAACAGTACCACCGAATTCAATTCTAGCCGAAATCCGTATGATGCATGAAATTGACAAGTGAAGGTCCGAATTCGGTGGGGCTCCTAAATTCGGATGGGGACCGAATTCGGAAGGTACATGAATGCGGATGATACATGAATTCGGATAGGGACTAAATTCCGGCACCAACCGAGTTCGGATGCACAGATGATGAAAATTTTAAACTTAGAAAAATAATATGAAAATTTTTGAACATTCTTTGAAGGGCCAAATTCGGATGCACAGTGGTCCGAATTCGGTCATTATAGCTGGAAAATTCTGAAATTTGTCTAAGTGAAATATCTGAATTCGGTGCTAGGTCTTCGGATGGTCCGAACTCAAACAGTTGTTCATTTAATGATCATGCAACATGCAACGTGAACAGTTGTGAATGTGACAAAAATGCATGAAAATGAAGATCCTAGACTAAAAACATGTAAAGAACATTTTATTTAACTATAACAAACTACAATAAACAGATTTAAAGTCCTAAAAATACCAAAAACCGAAAATAAAAACTATGAAAAATTTGAAAATCAAACAGTCAATATAGTAACTTAAATGCTAAAATAAAGCTAGAAAATGATTACCTGATAGTGCCGAACTCGAGAAATGTAAGAAAACCGATGAAAAACTATGATCCACGAAGCTTTGAAGTTGAAAATGGCAGTTTGGGCGGCGGAGGGATGCGACGGTGAAGAGAAGGAAGAAGAAGAGATTTTTGGAAATATCTTGAGAGTGAAGAAACATTGACCGTTTGACCAGCCCTATTTAAAGGGAGCGGGTCGGGTCGGGTGAGGCAGGATCCGCGCCCAACATCTTTATGGGCCATCGAATTTCTTAACAAACGCACAAAACACAACAAAAAAATGGGCTTTTAAACAATAAAGAAAAACAAAGATAAAAAATAATTTTTGCCCAATAACCACCCTTTTTTTGTATTTTTCTGTGAAACAAAAAAAATAAGTGAATGCAAAATAAAATATTTTTGTGATTTTCTTTTAACAATTAAGTTAACACAAAAGAAAATGAAATAGAATAAAAAAATTAAATGTTTTTGGCTTTTTGACGAATTTAGACAAATAAATTTTTTTTGTGATTTTCTGACCGATTAAATTAAACTTTTAAAATCTAAAAATTAACCAACCTAAACTTTAAAATTTTAACTAAGAGAAAAAATAAAAAGAACAAAAATTATAAAAACTAACATCCTAACTATACTCCCCCTCAAATAAACACATATTCGCTTCTTTTTTTTTTCAGATTAATTTCGTGAACCTATTAAGCTTTCAAGATACAGACAAACCTGGATTTATTTTGCGTCCCACTCAGTCACACAGTAATTTGTCAGGATCATTAATTATTAAAGATGTACATAGATAAGGAAATATTGAATTTTAATTTTGTGACACAACCCTTAAATTTAAGTAACAGATATTTTCTAAAATAAAGGAATTTCAAACATGATAGTTTGAAATAGAATTAGTTTAGACAATGTCTTACATTTAACTAGAAGGTGGATTCAACATGCCGATATGGGATACTAAAAACTGAAAACGAGGTTCGTCTAAAGCTTTAGTAAAGATATCCGCAAGTTCATATTCCGTGCAAACAAAATACAACTCAATTGTTTCCTTTTCTACATGATCTTTAATAAAATGATACCTGATATCTATATGTTTTGTTCGAGAGTGCTGTACAGGATTGCAAGAGATGACAATTGCACTTCAAGAATCGTAGTAAATTGGGATATTGGTGAGTGAGAATCCATAATCACGTAATTGCGTTCTCATCCACAGCACTTGAGAGCAACAGCTTGCAACTGCTACATACTCAGCTTCAGTTGTGGATGTTGAAACACAATTCTGCTTTTTGGATGACCAACTCACCGGTCTGTCTCCCAAGAACTGTATTCCACCTGATGTGCTTTTCCTGTCAACTCGACAACCTGCAAAATAAGCATCTGAAAAGGTAGTAAGCTCAAAATAGGTTCCCTTTAGATTCCAGAGACCAAGATCGGGTGTACCCTTAAGATAACGAAAAATGTGTTTTACCGCAGTTAGGTGTGATTCTTTCGGGTCGGCCTGAAAATGAGCACAAAGACATGTTGAAAACATTATATCAGGTCTACTAGCAATCAAATATAGTAAGGATACTATCATCCCTCTATAAGTTGTATTATCGACACTTTGAAGGATCGGTGTCTAACTTACAGTTGGAAGCCATGGGAGTTGCGATACTCGTGCAAGAGTCTAACTTATACTTCTTGAGAATTTCAAAAGTATATTTCTACTGGTTCACAAAAATCTCATTTTCAAGTTGTTTGACTTTTAATCCGAGGAAAAAGTTCTTTCCCCCATCATACTCATCTCGCACCTGGACTCCAATAGGGCTGAAAAATCCTTACAGAATTTACTGTCAGTAGATCCAAATATAATGTCGTCAACATATATTTACACTAGCATTATGTGCGGGCCTTCCCTTTTTGTGAACAGTGTTGTGTCCACCACACCTTTGCTGAAACCAGCAAATATAAGAAAATTAGAGAGACTGTCATACCATGCGCGAGGTGCTTGTTTTAAACCATAGAGCGCTTTGTCTAGCACATAAGGTTTATGTGCATCAACAAATCCTTGTGGTTGTTCAACGTACACATCTTCGTTAAGTTCACTGTTATGAAAGGCTGTCTTGACGTCCATTTGGTACACTTTGAAGTCTTTGTGTGCCGCGTATGCCAAGAAGATTCTGATAGCTTCAATCCGTGCAACCGGAGCGAAGGTCTCGTCATAATCTATCCCTTCTTGTTGTCTGTAGCCTTTGACGACAAGTCTCGCTTTGTTCCTTATCACAATGCCGTTTTCATCTCGTTTGTCCTTATAGATCCAGTTTGTTCCGATAATTGTGCGGTCTTTTCTCTTGGGAACTAATCGCCATACTCGGAGCTGTTCAAACTGGTTGAGCGCTTCTTGCTTTGCAACTATCCAGTCTGGGTCTTTTGGGGCTTCATCCACACGAGCTGGCTCTATCATACTACGGAATGATGCGAAGAGACATTCATTAATAGACGCCCTAAGTGTTTAAACACCAGTTGAGACATCACCAATGATTTGATCGGTTGGGTGACTTCGGGTCAAATAAGTCTCGTGTGGAAGGGGTGCTCGGGATGGAATCTCAGTGGTGAGAGTGGGAATGGAAGATGATTCATGGTCAATGGTTTCAAGTGATGGTACCACTGGTTCCGGTTCGAGTTCCGAATGTTCAGGTGAAGGAAGGATGTTTGGCATGATATGCGAGGGTATTTCAGGAGTAGATTCAACTGCGGATGTATCAGTGGACGATGTTGATGGATGAGGGTATGATGTACATGAAGATGGATCGAATAAATTTTGTGGTGCAGTTGAATTATTGGATGGATTACCTACATTAGGAAAAACATTAGAAACATTAGCGTTAGGACCGAAAAATTCTAAATAAAAAGGATCAAATAAATTAACTAAATTAGAAGATGAAAAAGAAGTAGATTCAGTAGAAGACTCTCCAGGAATTGGTGTAATGCGTGGTCCTGAGTGATCAACTTCGGGTGCCAGTTCAGCCAACTCATCAAATGTGACATGCACAGTTTCGTTGACTGTCCTGGTTCGGGTATTGAATGCACGATAAGCCTTCGAGTTGGATGAGTATCCAATGAATATCGCTTCATCTGCTTTTTCCTTGAATTTCCCGAGGTTGTCTTTATCGTTAAGCACATAGCACCTGCAACCAAATACATGTAAGTACTTGATAAAAGGTACTTTATTCAAGAAGAGTTGATATGGAGTTTTATTGACGCGCTTATGGATTATGGAGCGATTCTGTGTGTAGCAAGCTGTGAATTAAGAATCCTATCAATCAATCAATAATTAATACAATTAATCAAGAACAGGATCAAGAATACTAACCAAATGCTTGTATTGATTACAAATTGATTACAAAGGAGAATGAGAATGACTTGCACTGTAGCCCTAAATCTTGTTAGAAATTTGTGCTTACAAAATAAGAGAATGTCAGATCTGTCCTCTATTACAAAGTCAACTATTATTATATACTATTTACAACTATGAACAAATTACAAAATAAATCGTAGACTTTGTTTTCACCAACAAAATAATAATCCAACAATCTCCCCCTTTGATGAAACAAGCAAAGTCTTCAACTAGATAGCCCCAGCTTCAACCCAAATCTTCTTATACTTTTCCTGTCAGAAAGTCTCCATTCAATTTTGTATATAAACTCAACCATCAATCTTCTGTCATTAACAGATAAACCTCCCTTGTTAGTTTTTCTTTTCTTTTCAGATGCCAGCTTTCCCTTCAACCCATTCTTAACTATCTGTACCGTACCATCACAAAATTTGTTAAGTTCAACACTCCTCATTGCTCTTAGCTTTTTATTTTTGTCTTTGTACCATGACTGCAGGATGCTTAACCATAATGACTTGATACTCCTTCAGATCTCCTGCTCACTTGATTTCTCAATTCGGAGCTTTAATGTTTATTTTCCTCATACCTCTTTCGACACCAATCTGTAGATCTTGCACAGACACCAATACCAATTTGGTATGCATGAAGTGAAAAATTGTCTTCAGTGCAAATCTACAGTATTCATTCCTCTTATTGCGGCACAGTTCATAAAATAAGTCTTCGATATCAACCAAATGCATATTGAACATATCTGCTTTGGTGAATGAATAGATATTTCCATCAGCTCTTGAAATAGTAAACGTAGGATAGAAGATCTGAACGAACCGATCTTTCTCAATTTCGATTAAATCAACTATCCTAAATTCACTTTTCACTTTATCCACAGGTTGAGTCTTATTCCACAAAAAAGTAGCACAGTTAACAAGATTTGGCATATAAGGCTCCAGAACCCTAACAGTTTTTGAAACGTACACGGAGCTTGCTTCTTGCTGAAGATTCTTTTCTCTAGATAATCTTCGAGATAAGGCAGTTTATTCCTTTTCTTAACAAACTCAGCTGATTGTCTTGCAGAGAATTCAAATGCTTTAACTTTCTTCTTACTAATTTCATCCTTATTGAGCAAAGTAAGCATATCTCTAATTTCCCTTTGTACAACTTGTTGAGCTTAAAATCTGAGTCGGTGTTGTTTTTGTGATTCATCAGCCAGAATGTATTCACTGAAAAATCTTTCCATCACTTCAACTTCATTCAACACAACACTCTCTAGTGGAATCACATTCTCAATCAGAAAATCTTCAATCTCTTCTTTAACTTGAACCGCAACTTCTAGCTTTTCAACCGTCGGTGTTGGTATAGATTCTTTCAAAATTTCTTGTACTAATGCTTCCTCTTCTTCAATTCTTTCAGCTTGAATAGCTATATCAGTTAAGGCAATCAAATCATCATCATCAGATAACACAACATAAACCTCTTTCTCTCCTTCACTTTCCTTTCCCTGGAGCATCAAACATTGTTCTTGAACTTCTTGAACATCATCTTCTGAATCATTGTACTCCTTAAATTTGTAGATATCTGACTGAATGTTTAAAGAAACTGGAACATCTTCATGAAGAATCAATCTCAGCTCACTTTGAACATCAGTAGGTTCCTTTGAATCCATAATCACGTAATTGCGTTCTCATCCACAGCACTTGAGAGCAACAGCTTGCAACTGCTACATACTCAGCTTCAGTTGTGGATGTTGAAACACAATTCTGCTTTTTGGACGACCAACTCACCGGTCTGTCTCCCAAGAACTGTATTCCACCTGATGTGCTTTTCCTGTCAACTCGACTACCTGCAAAATAAGCATCTGAAAAGGCAGTAAGCTCAAAATCGGTTCCCTTTAGATTCCAGAGACCAAGATCGGGTGTACCCTTAAGATAATGAAAAATGTGTTTTACCGCAGTTAGGTGTGATTCTTTCGGGTCGCCCTGAAAATGAGCACAAAGACATGTTGAAAACATTATATCAGGTCTACTAGCAATCAAATATAGTAAGGATACTATCATCCCTCTATAAGTTGTATTATCGACACTTTGAAGGATCGGTGTCTAACTTACAGTTGGAAGCCATGGGAGTTGCGATACTCGTGCAAGAGTCTAACTTATACTTCTTGAGAATTTCAAGAGTATATTTCGACTGGTTCACAAAAATCTCATTTTCAAGTTGTTTGACTTTTAATCCGAGGAAAAAGTTCTTTCCCCCATCATACTCATCTCGCACCTGGATTCCAATAGGGCTGAAAAATCCTTACAGAATTTACTGTCAGTAGATCCAAATATAATGTCGTCAACATATATTTACACTAGCATTATGTGCGGGCCTTCCCTTTTTGTGAACAGTGTTGTGTCCACCACACCTTTGCTGAAACCAGCAAATATAAGAAAATTAGAGAGACTGTCATACCATGCGCGAGGTGCTTGTTTTAAACCATAGAGCGCTTTGTCTAGCACATAAGGTTTATGTGCATCAACAAATCCTTGTGGTTGTTCAACGTACACATCTTCGTTAAGTTCACTGTTATGAAAGGCTGTCTTGACGTCCATTTGGTACACTTTGAAGTCTTTGTGTGCCGCGTATGCCAAGAAGATTCATTATAGCTTCAATCCGTGCAACCGGAGCGAAGGTCTCGTCATAATCTATCCCTTCTTGTTGTCTGTAGCCTTTGACGACAAGTCTCGCTTTGTTCCTTATCACAATGCCGTTTTCATCTCGTTTGTCCTTATAGATCCAGTTTGTTCCGATAATTGTGCGGTCTTTTCTCTTGGGAACTAATCGCCATACTCGGAGCTGTTCAAACTGGTTGAGCGCTTCTTGCTTTGCAACTATCCAGTCTGGGTCTTTTGGGGCTTCATCCACACGAGTTGGCTCTATCATACTACGGAATGATGCGAAGAGACATTCATTAATAGACGCCCTAAGTGTTTAAACACCAGTTGAGACATCACCAATGATTTGATCGGTTGGGTGACTTCGGGTCAAATAAGTCTCGTGTGGAAGGGGTGCTCGGGATGGAATCTCAGTGGTGAGAGTGGGAATGGAAGATGATTCATGGTCAATGGTTTCAAGTGATGGTACCACTGGTTCCGGTTCGAGTTCCGAATGTTCAGGTGAAGGAAGGATGTTTGGCAAGATATGCGAGGGTATTTCAGGAGTAGATTCAACTGCGGATGTATCAGTGGACGATGTTGATGGATGAGGGTATGATGTACATGAAGATGGATCGAATAAATTTTGTGGTGCAGTTGAATTATTGGATGGATTACCTACATTAGGAAAAACATTAGAAACATTAGCGTTAGGACCGAAAAATTCTAAATAAAAAGGATCAAATAAATTAACTAAATTAGAAGATGAAAAAGAAGTAGATTCAGTAGAAGACTCTCCAGGAATTGGTGTAATGCGTGGTCCTGAGTGATCAACTTCGGGTGCCAGTTCAGCCAACTCATCAAATGTGACATGCACAGTTTCGTTGACTGTCCTGGTTCCGGTATTGAATGCACGATAAGCCTTCGAGTTGGATGAGTATCCAATGAATATCGCTTCATCTGCTTTTTCCTTGAATTTCCCGAGGTTGTCTTTATCGTTAAGCACATAGCACCTGCAACCAAATACATGTAAGTACTTGATAAAAGTTACTTTATTCAAGAAGAGTTGATATGGAGTTTTATTGACGCGCTTATGGATTATGGAGCGATTCTGTGTGTAGCAAGCTGTGAATTAAGAATCCTATCAATCAATCAATAATTAATACAATTAATCAAGAACAGGATCAAGAATACTAACCAAATGCTTGTATTGATTACAAATTGATTACAAAGGAGAATGAGAATGACTTGCACTGTAGCCCTAAATCTTGTTAGAAATTCGTGCTTACAAAATAAGAGAATGTCAGATCTGTCCTCTATTACAAAGTCAACTATTATTATATACTATTTACAACTATGAACAAATTACAAAATAAATCGTAGACTTTGTTTTCACCAACAAAATAATAATCCAACAATCTCCCCCTTTGATGAAACAAGCAAAGTCTTCAACTAGATAGCCCCAGCTTCAACCCAAATCTTCTTATACTTTTCCTGTCAGAAAGTCTCCATTCAATTTTGTATATAAACTCAACCATCAATCTTCTGTCATTAACAGATAAACCTCCCTTGTTAGTTTTTCTTTTCTTTTCAGATGCCAGCTTTCCCTTCAACCCATTCTTAACTATCTGTACCGTACCATCACAAAATTTGTTAAGTTCAACACTCCTCATTGCTCTTAGCTTTTTATTTTTGTCTTTGTACCATGACTGCAGGATGCTTAACCATAATGACTTGATACTCCTTCAGATCTCCTGCTCACTTGATTTCTCAATTCGGAGCTTTAATGTTTATTTTCCTCATACCTCTTTCGACACCAGTCTGTAGATCTTGCACAGACACCAATACCAATTTGGTATGCATGAAGTGAAAAATTGTCTTCAGTGCAAATCTACAGTATTCATTCCTCTTATTGCGGCACAGTTCATAAAATAAGTCTTCGATATCAACCAAATGCATATTGAACATATCTGCTTTGGTGAATGAATAGATATTTCCATCAGCTCTTGAAATAGTAAACGTAGGATAGAAGATCTGAACGAACCGATCTTTCTCAATTTCGATTAAATCAACTATCCTAAATTCACTTTTCACTTTATCCACAGGTTGAGTCTTATTCCACAAAAAAGTAGCACAGTTAACAAGATTTGGCATATAAGGCTCCAGAACCCTAACAGTTTTTGAAACGTACACGGAGCTTGCTTCTTGCTGAAGATTCTTTTCTCTAGATAATCTTCGAGATAAGGCAGTTTATTCCTTTTCTTAACAAACTCAGCTGATTGTCTTGCAGAGAATTCAAATGCTTTAACTTTCTTCTTACTAATTTCATCCTTATTGAGCAAAGTAAGCATATCTCTAATTTCCCTTTGTACAACTTGTTGAGCTTAAAATCTGAGTTGGTGTTGTTTTTGTGATTCATCAGCCAGAATGTATTCACTGAAAAATCTTTCCATCACTTCAACTTCATTCAACACAACACTCTCTAGTGGAATCACATTCTCAATCAGAAAATCTTCAATCTCTTCTTTAACTTGAACCGCAACTTCTGGCTTTTCAACCGTCGGTGTTGGTATAGATTCTTTCAAAATTTCTTGTACTAATGCTTCCTCTTCTTCAATTCTTTCAGCTTGAATAGCTATATCAGTTAAGGCAATCAAATCATCATCATCAGATAACTCAACATAAACCTCTTTCTCTCCTTCACTTTCCTTTCCTTGGAGCATCAAACATTGTTCTTGAACTTCTTGAACATCATCTTCTGAATCATTGTACTCCTTAAATTTGTAGATATCTGACTGAATGTTTAAAGGAACTGGAACATCTTCATGAAGAATCAATCTCAGCTCACTTTGAACATCAGTAGGTTCCTTTGAGCTTCCCGCTTCTTTCTCTCTAACTTCAGACTCCTTTTCTGGATAGGTAATCATTAATGTACCCGGTGTAGGGTCATCAAGCTTCCTTCTCTTCTCCCCCTCATGAGGAGCATTATCAGAGTCATCGCCATGCTCATCATGTTTACGTTTGGGCGCAGAAGCTTAAGCCTTGCAAGTCTGTTCAACAGCCGCCACACGTTCAGATAAATTTCCTAAAGCAGTAATAACGGTACTCTCCAATCCTATCATTCTCCCTCTCATTTCATCAAACTGCTCAAACACCAAATCTCTCAGCTCTTCAATAGCTTGATTAGGATCGGGTTGCTTCACTGACTCCGCTGCTACTGATTTTCCTTTCAAAAACTTGTGAATGTTATTCATTTGAGCCATTACCTCTGATAATTGAGCAGATACATGACTGTTGACACCAGCAACAACAACACATAACGCTTGATTCAAAGTTGTTTCAGTGACGAACGGGGAAAGGGTAACTACTTGGTCACTAAGACTTCCAGTTGACACAATAGTGGAACTTGTAGAAAGAACCTCTGTGTGGCCAGTGCTTAGAGTTGGCAAAGTTGTAGCTCTGACTGGACTTCCACCCTCTACAACTGACGGAGCAACGAATGCTTCCGTGACTGAGGATGTTCCGGTAGTGACACCAAGTTCAACTGCACTTACTTCAACTAATGAAGTAGACGCAAGTGTCCTATTGTGCATCGGTTCTAGACATGGTGATTGAAATGAAGTCGTACACTCGGGCAGATGTGTACTTAATTCAATATCCATCAAATCCAAAGGATTATTGGATAGTAGTTGTGCTTGTTCCCGGTGCTCAAGTGAAACAGTCTCTTGTTGAGAGGAGACTGTGTGGATGGTGGGGTGTGCAATCATCAGTGGGATACTGACTTCTTCAATGCTAACTCCCTATTAGGAGCTAACAGCAGTTGTCGTAATTTCCTGGCTTTCTTGGCTTAGGAGATCCCTCACACTCTCTTGAGTTATACTTACAATATCCATTAGGACAGCTCCTCCCTCATCATGAGCAGGTCCATCATCATCATCATCATCATCACTTTCCTCCGCTCCGTCATTTACGTTTGACAATGTACATTTAGAATCAGAACTACTTTGTTCTCCCTCACCTCCCCTTACAACACCCGTTTCTCCCTCAGTCACTTGAAGGCTTCCCTGAACTTCAGCCCCTTGCTAAAGTTCCTCTCGTCCTAGAACTCCTTGGTTTAGAGAACCCGGTTCCTGGGTCTCCATGGGAGCATGATCTATGTGGTACAACCTCACATTCTCACTTGTCGGATTTGCATATCTTAACAATGCTTCCGGGAGTGGAATGATGTTGGCATTCGGAGAATAAGGAACTTCATGTAGGCTCATCATGACATAATCAGGGCATATTTGAGAGTTTGATCTTTTTGGTTTATTCTCGTTTGTTCTGAGAATGCCTCGGATTAAAATTTGAATAAACCTTTGCAACGGTACAGACTTCCTTGACCTATTGGTAGTCTTTGCAAGTACAATTTCCTTCAAATCTTCCAAAATGCACTGTGCATAATCGTAATGTTTGTTGAATGCTATGTCGTGAAAGATCCTGAGACAATGGATACTGCATCTATCTATGGCAATATGCTTTGATGTCATACAACGATTGATAATCCCAAACAACATATACCATTCGCCGTTTAGCCCATTTCGGTGGAATTTTGAACTTTTAGGTAAGGGCTTTGAGTATCCCAGGCAAATCAATTCATGTACCAACTTTTCATCTGACACGAAATCCTCGAAGTCAGATAACTCTGGAAAGTTAACGGTATCAATTCTTCTTGGTAGAAACAGATTGTCTCTATGTCTGGCCAAAGTAATTTTAGACTTGAATTGATTGATGGTAACCTTGAAGTGATGGTTACCATCTGTTGGAACAAACTATACTGTGTGCCAGAATTGTTGAAGGTAAACTTGTGGAATGGAAGGTTTATACTGGAGAAGATATCCCAAAGGATGTCCTTTGAGAATATCAATGATGATTGAGTGACTGACTTTGATCACTTTTGTATCGCGACGGTGGTTTCTTTAAATGGTAAACAGTTCCTGGGTTTGAACAATTGATTATCAGGGATAATGGTAGATGGTGATGGTCTTGTTACTAAAGCTGAACGAACTGGTTTGGAAACAAGTGTACGGTTGGATGATGAATGGGAATCAAAAGAATTTGAATGATGGGATTGACTTCGAGATGCCATTTATAACCTGTGAAAGATAATAAACATGTTAGATATAGCAGAGAAAAAAATGAAATCTTTCAAAAATAGAAAAATAGAACATTTTGCAAGAAATTATAACAATTTGTGATTTTCTGTTTAAAGCATCGGGATTCCAGACAATAATATGAAAATATTAATGACATGATTCCAAAGTCAATCTTTCAGAGACCAATGTTGGAAAATCACAAATTGAAACAATTTCTTGAAAAAATGTTACATTTTTCTTAAATGTTAAAATCCCAACACTTAGAAAAATTTTTTTTGCACAAAACTCGAATGACTATGTATACAACTCGAATAACACATGAACGAACTCGAATGACTCTGTATACAACTCGAATGACACTTTGAAGAAACTCGAATGAATTGTAAAGAATCTCGAATGTATCTATGCATAAATTCGAATGACATGTTATGATTCTCGATTAAGTTTATGTAACAACTCGAATGAAATGAGACATTTCTCGAATACATCTAGTCATCTACTCGATTAACTCTTGAAAGTCTCAAATGAATAACAAACTTAACTCGAATGATATAGGACCCAACTCGAATAAAACCTAAGACTCAAGAAATCAACTCGAATGAGTTATGATTGGACTCGAGTGTATGTAAAGTCCAACTCGAATGAGTCATGAAAGAACTCGAATCTATGTGAAGTCCAACTCGAACATAATACAAATCCAACTCGATTAAATGTATGTCCAACTCAATTAAGTCTAACTGAGTCTCGATACACTAAGTGAACAACTCGAACAAAACATGAGTTTTCTCGAGTGTTGTGTTATATAACTCGAATGAAACTAAGTTTCTTCTCGATTTTAGTTTCAGTCGAGAAAATTGTTCTTTGAAATTATTTTCCAAATCCTTACTCTGAATTTCCAAATTTTAATTCCGAAGACTTTTTCACTGATTTAAAACTTGACACAGACTCGAAAATCAATTTTAAACAAGTTTGTTTTACTGAATTTTGTTTAAAAACAACAACTTGGTTGTTAAAAATCCAAAAATCAGTAAATGATGAACTCGAAACCATTTTGAACTTAAATTTCAAATTTCAGTTTGTGTGTATTAAATTGAACCATGAAATTTCAGATTCAAGTCCAGATTTATAAACCGCAAACCAACACACACTTAATTTTAGTTTCACAAACACAAATTTTGAAAAACCCATGAACACAGACATTTGTTCATACGAACATATTCTCACAGAATAGATACAAACTTTAAAAAAAATCTATATACAAAATACAAACACGAATATAAAGCAGAAACAACATATGTACAAATATTACATGAACTGGATGAAAAATCAGAAATCTTGGAAGTTTTGTAGGTTTCTTCGTGAGAAAGAAAAGTTTGGGAAGAAGGTAGTGAATAGTGGTTTTCGACCGAAAAGGTTGAATTTGAATTTGAAATTCAACTTTATAGTTGAATTTCAAAATTTAGACATTATCCGACCCTCTTTTGATTTTCTTTGATTTTACCCGGCCCACATTCACCAAAACTTAAGCCCAATTATTACAAACCTATATTTTCTTCCAAAATTATAAAACAACAAAAGAAAAATTGAAAACAAAACCAAAACAAAATAACTTTAATAGAGAAAACAAAATTTGATAACAGAAAAAAAATCTACTTTCATAGAAAATGAAAATAAGGAAATTAAAACAAAAACAAACAAAAACACACAAAAAAAAAAAATTTAACTAAAAAAATTGAAAAATTAAAGAAAATTGTAAAGACATAAAATGCTTCCCCTTGAAGTTTAGAATGCTGCTCTCCTTCAGATGTATATAGTATATTTCAAGTCAGCTCCCCCTACAAAATATCAGATAAATTTTATCATATTTTCTCAAAATCAGATAAAAATTATTTTCTGCTCCCCCTGCACATGACAATCCAGATCTGTTAAATTCCAAAAAATTTAAACTTTTAAAAATCATGAATTTAACATTATATTAGAATCAATATAAAAAAATGTAAATTTAAAATTATAAATTGTAACTACTGAATTATTAAATCTAACTATTCAACATACCCAATTTGTATATCAAAAAATTAAACCTTTTTTCATCTAATGTTTTCGTAAACAAATCAGCTAGTTGATATTCAGTAGGAACAAAGTATAAATCTATATTTCTATTTTCTACATGATCCTTAATAAAGTGATACCGAATGTCAATGTGTTTTGTTTTTGAGTGTTGCACAGGATTTGATGCAATAGCAATTGCGCTCTAAGAATCACAATATATCGAAATCTTCTGTGGTGTAAACCCGTAATCTCGCAGTTGACTGTTCATCCACAACACCTGAAAACAACATGATGAAACAGCAACATATTCTGCTTCAGCTGTAGACAATGAAACACAATGTTGTTTCTTGGATGATCAGCAGACGGGTTTGTCACCTAAGAATTGAACTGCACCAGACGTACTTTTTCTGTCCATCTTATCACCTGCGTGATCAGCATCAGAAAAAGCAGTTAAATTGAATGAAGATTCTGGGATACCACAAACCAAGGTTTGGTGTTCCCTTCAGATATCTTAAAATTCTTTTAGCAGCAGTTAAATGTGATTCTATTGTATTTGTCTGATATCTAGCACAAACACATGTAGCAAACATAATATCAGGTCTACTAGCGGTTAAATACATTAATGACCCAATTATTCCTCGATAATGAGTTACATGTACGGGTTTCCCTGAAATGTCCTCATCGAGTTTGGATTTTGAATCCGGAGCCATTGTAAGGTCTTGAATTCACGGATCTATCTAGACGCGACACCGTCCAACGAGTGCGGAATCCTTGTTAGCGGCTTGACGGTAAGATCACACGCACGGAACACGGAGACTACCACGGCGTTGTACGAACGACTATGAACGTACCTACACGATGATTCTCTCCGAAAACACTCACTGATTGCTGATAAACTCGAGATCGCCTTTGCTTAATTACTCTCCGGAATTCTGCAAAAGTCACTGATAACCGCTCGTCGTAAAGCGTTCAAAAATAATTTATAAAAACACCAATCACCTTAAGTTATAGCTCGGGTAAGTGGGTCCGTCTCCTCAGGGAGCATGTGGTTATCAATATTATTCTACGATAGTTATTAACTAATAATAAAAACGAATTATTTAACTACTTACAGAATGAATTGATTGAGAGGAACTTTGGAAAATTAATAAAAGCTTTGTTACAAAAACTTAAAGAACGGAGTAAGAACACCAACGACTTTGGATTTAGGGTTTGGGTGGAATTATGGATTATCGACCTAGGGTTGCTAATAACTTAATCATTTATTATTCCGTTTAATTATCTTTGTAACCTAACCACATAGACATAGTTATGACAATCACATCTATCGCAATCCGTATTTTGGGCACGATTTGTCATGTTCACAGTCCGTCTTAACTCCTAATCTAATGAGCTCGGCACGGCATGTAACACGGCTACGACGCGTCTTACGATAAAGATATAAATAGAAGCGAACGGAACAATATATTCAAATAATAATCACACATAAACTAAATAAAAATATCGTTCCTTACAATAATAAACTAATGGAAAACATAAACACTTAGCTAACAAACAAACCCTTGAACGATAATAGTGTGATCATCAACCACCGCGTACGAAACATTGAACTTGTCAGGTTCAAGCTTCGTAGTTGATGGATTGATGGGGTAAAGATGGAGCGTAGAAGGAACCAAACCCCAACCCTTCGCCGTTGGTTTCGCGCAGACTACATTGCAAATCTGGGACTTTCTTCCTCTTTTTCTCTTCAGTTTCTCTTCAAAAAACGATCCTTTTTGTCTTCTATGACTTGGTATTTATAGAGAAGTGCTGCAAACCCTAAAAACGGCTCAGAAACTCTTTTTTCGGGTTGGGCGCAGCCGCAGGAGCAGGCCTGCGCCCCGGTCTACGCTTGGGCTTTTCGATGGGAAAATTCATTCTGTTGAGCACTCGGTTGGGGAGCAGGGCTGCGCCCCCCTCTGCGCTTGGGCACTCGTTTGGGGAGCACGGCTGCGCCCCCCACTACGCTTGGCTCTCTATAATGGTTCTCCGATTGAGCTCAAATTTGCCACACTTATACTTGAGAGGATTACCTACATGCGTAATGACTTTTATCAATAGTAGAACATTCCATTGCACAATTTACTCATTTTAACTCCTTTTAAGCTTTAACCCTTCAATTGATAAATAACAATTAAATGTAGCATTTTACCAATACTTTATACATAAAATAATATTATTTAAACACATTAAAGTCGGTATAAAATGATCCGATCAAACATCCCCAACTTAAACCTTGATCGTCCCGAGCAAGAAAACTAAATCAGACTTTAATGTTTCAGATTTCATTTACCAAGCATGCGATAAATCTGTGACTCTCTAATTAGTTTATCAAATTAGTAGTAGCCTTCATACTAAATATTCATGCATGATCATAACTAAAAATCTTTTTCTGTTACACTGTGTTAAAACCGTTATCAACACTTTACCTCCCAAACATTCCTCACCATAAATCACCTATTTTTGCTCAAGGTTACATGCATGCAATTTTACCGGTTTTGACGCTTTTACTGAACTCACTTATCATTTGATAATTTCTCTCTTAAATTTTTTTTAGCACACTCATGTGTTATTTTATTAAGGGTTTGAACATGACTTTCTAACGAGTCCATGTAACGAAAAATTGGTCAACCGCTCCCAAACCAATTGGCTTTAGGGGGTTAGGTATAGAATACCCCTCAGACTTCTTTTCCGAACGCGTTAGACCACCCCTTACAGTTTAAGCACCTACGCCTCACGGATTTACTTGCAACACTCCCCCTTATTGCTTAGGTGTATCGATGTCTTTTGAAATGTTGGTTTTGATAAAGTGTTTTTTTTCTTTGAAACCACACACACGTGTAACATACTCAAATTCGTTTATTAATCTCATGCATGCACATTTACTATGACTCTTTTCAATAATTTCCAAAATTAACTCGATTGTCACCGATATCACTTGGTATCAATCAAATTCCTAACTAGAATCATCATTTTAAGTTACTTGCTCAAATCAAAATAAATTAGGGAGATAAGATCAGTACATTTCTACTTTTAATTGGTTAATCAAAAACACTATTATTCAACGGTGAACACACAAATGCAAAATAAAAACTAAAAACTAAAAAATTATGAAAAACTAAACTAACTTAAATGCACGAACACTCACACACTACTATTAAAGCATAATAAAAGGAACGGAAGAACCTGATCGTTGAATGCAAAATCAAGGGGTTGATCGCCTTCTATCTTCCGCAATGTAATCATCCACTCATATAACCACATCTCCTTGCAAGTCAATCCTCCTCTTCAACTTTGCACAATATTGTCCCAATAGCAATATAGATTAGACTGAGATTCAAGTGGATGAGCGTATGAATAATGTAAAATCATGCCTAAAAAATGAATGTATTTATTTTCATGACATAGTTAAATAATTAGCGAGATAGTCGTTTTGAGGTCGCAGTTGGGGTTGGAATAACATCCCCAACTTAATTGTCTACCAATTCTCGTTATATTACTTAAAAGTCATGAGAATACTATTAATTAAATTGACAAATTATAATGATGCAAGTTAATTAAATGCATATGAGCGATTCGTATCATGATTTAATTAAAAGGTGAGTTAAATAATTTTAAGCATTGGTAATTGGGGTGAGGGCAAACCTCCCCAACTTAATTCCCTACTGCACCTATTTTTTTCTTTTAAATCACACATGATATGCATTTGAGAACTATAAACTATAATGCACTAAAATAACAATAATTGGAACCTTAAACTAAATAAACATAAATATACACTAAACCTCACTTTCGTAGGGATCACGATTGCACTTAGCATGTGCAACAAGCCTTTAAACCCCCCAGTAGCACGGGTGGACGAGTTATAGTCTCGTGAGGGTTTCTATTGAACACACCCACAAAGTTCTTTGGGTTGCCTCCCAAGAAGCGCTAAGTTTTACGTCTTCAGCCAGACGTTACCTCTTCAAGGTGGTTTGTCACCTTGTCCATACACATTACCCGGATATTTGATTGGTTTTTCCCTTCGTGCGATTCGTACTCCATAGGTACCTGAAATATCATGAAAAACAATTAACATTGAACTAGATCCGGTTTCAGGCATAAAACTTTTTAAATAATAATTGAAATAAGGGAGTTCGAAATATGGAGTTGTCTCTGTTGATGGTTGTAGCAGATCTTGTATAACAACTTCACTTTCGACTCTCTCTTCCTCATTAAAGTTTAGCAATTCCGAGGACGTCTCTTGATGGACATCCTGATGCTCGAATCCTCGCTCATCATAAAAGTCGTCATCTGGCTCCATATACATCTCCCTCTCCGCTTCTTGTTTTAAAAAGAGATCGGTGATTTGCCCCCATGTGTTCACGAGATATTGGAGATGTTTGGTGTTTGCCTCCATAAATGTCATGCATTCCCTCATGGATGTCATAACATTCTCTTGATAGCACCGATTTTCATCATATAATCGCTGCTGAGATGGATAATAATCATTATAATAATACTCAACGGAATCCGGATGTCGCTCCCATGGATTATACGAATTACAACTCGAATAGTTCGAATAATGATTATCATAATTTGAATAGTATTGATCATTATAATCCAATTAATTATGTTTGGATGGATAATAATCATAATTATATGAAGATTCCATTCCAAACAATTAAACAAGTAAAGAAAAAACTATGTAAAAACTAAATAAAAATTAAAGAAAATAAAATAAAATAAAATAAACCAAAGTAAACCTAAACAACTATCGTAAAACAAAACTAATAAGCGCACTAGCTCCCCGGCAACGGCGCCATTTTGATAACCGCTCGTCGTAAAGCGTTCAAAAATAATTTATAAAAACACCAATCACCTTAACTTATAGCTAGGGTAAGTGGGATCGTCTCCTCAGGGAGCATGTGGTTATCAATATTATTCTACGATAGTTATTACCTAATAATAAAAACGAATTATTTAACTACTTACGGAATGAATTGATTGAGAGGAACTTTGGAAAATTAATAAAAGCTTTGTTACAAAAACTTAAAGAACGGAGTAAGAACACCAACGACTTTGGATTTAGGGTTTGGGTGGAATTATGGATTATCAACCTAGGGTTGCTAATAACTTAATCATTTATTATTCCGTTTAATTATCTTTGTAACCTAACCACATAGACATAGTTATGACAGTCACATCTATCGCAATCCGTATTTTGGGCACGAATCGTGTCATGTTCACAGTCCGTCTTAACTCATAATCTAATGAGCTCGGTACGGCATGTAACACGGCTACGACGCGTCTTACGATAAAGATATAAATAGAAGCGAACGGAACACTATATTCAAATAATAATCACACAGAAAACTAAATAAAATTATCGTTCGTTACAATAATAAACTAACGGAAAACATAAACACTTAGCTAACAAACAAACCCTTGAACGATAATAGTGTGATCATCAACCACCGCGTACGAAACATTGAACTTGTCAGGAACAAGCTTCATAGTTGATGGATTGATGGGGGAAAGATGGAGCGTAGAAGGAACCAAACCCCAACCCTTCGCCGTTGGTTTCGCGCAGACTACATCGCGAATCTGGGACTTTCTTCCTCTTTTTCTCTTCAGTTTCTCTTCAAAAAACGATCCTTTTTGTCTTCTATGACTTGGTATTTATAGAGAAGTGCTGGAAACCCAAAAAACGGCTCAGAAACTCTATTTTCTGGTTGGGCGCAGCCGCAGGATCAGGCCTGCGCCCCCCCCCCCCCCCGCCCCAGTCTACGCTTGGGCTTTTCGATGGGAAAATTCATTCTGTTGAGCACTCGGTTGGGGAGCAGGGCTGCGCCCCCCTCTGCGCTTGGGCACTCGGTTGCGGAGCAGGGCTGCGCCCCCCACCGCACTTGGCTCTCTATAATGGCTCTCCGATTGAGCTCAAATTTGCCAGACTTATACTTGAGAGGATTACCTACATGCGTAATGACTTTTATCAATAGTAGAACATTCCAAGGCACAATTTACTCATTTTAACTCATTTTAACTCCTTTTAAGCTTTAACCATTCAATTGATAAATAACAATTAAATGTAGCATTATACCAATACTTTATACATAAAATAATATTATTTTGAACACATTAAAGTCGATATAAAATGATCCGATTAGTCACATAATTATTCGAGTTAATCCTTAATTATACTGACCATTTCGAGTTTGTCTTAGAACAAACTCGAACCAGGCCCAAGGCCCATTCGAATTTGTCCACTTGACAAATTTGAAACTGCCTTATATGCAAATTCGAATTTACACCAAATTCCAATCTGCCTTATGTGATAAATTCGAATTTACTCTAATTTCGAATTTCACATGTCAAACTTCTATTTGAACTTATGTTTTAACTTATGTTTGAATTTATCTTTGAAATTTATGTTTGAACTTCTTGCAATACGTTACACCAAGTTCAAACATACAGTCAATCAGTATCAAACACATATAAACACATATATCAAATACTAGTCAATATTCAATATCACATAAGTTGACTTACACAAAATGCCAACTTATATGCTATCGTCACACAAGGTGTACCAACAGACTCCCCCTTAACGATAGCTTCTAACTAGTTACATTTTGATTAAGTACTAAGTTCTATTCAAAACACTACCTGCATACAATCCCTTTTCTATACACACCTTGACTACCATTTCATACTTCTTGCCTTCTGATTTCCAACCTTCATGGTAATAGATAGGTTGTTCATGAAGCTTCTGCAGGTCGCTTTGGGATAGGTTAACAAGATGCAAAGGATCATATACTTTCAAAATTACCTTGTCCTCATGATCTTCCATGACCGCCTCTGCTGATTCGTTGTCAACGTACCACCATTTCAAGTTTGCAAGAACATCTTGTGGCATTGTTCTCAACGGAACTTTCTTCAGGCAACGGATTGGTTTATAGAACATTTTCATCCAAGGTTTACCAGTCAATGGATCTATTCTTGATTCATCCATCACTCTCTTTCCTTCCCTCGGCTTAATCCTTTCAAACCTTCCAGATTAACCTTCTTTTCTTATAATTCGCGCTATCACTTCAGCGTATTGGTCATCTCCTAGGTTTATCAAATTCTTCCATGCCAGTTCTTTGACCTCGCATTTGGGCAGAGTATTAAATACTTTCAACATTCTCTTTAGATATTTCAGCCCACTCGTCTTTTTAGCACGAAGAGTTGTAACTCTCTATCGAAAACCAGCTAAGAATGCCTCCAGACAACTTTCCTAGACTTGGCAATCTTATCTTCTTCTTCACAGCTAGCTCAGCTCTTTCCTCTTCCTTCCTAAACCACAGCTGTCTTTTCTCATCATTCGTAAGTTCCCTTTCAGTCTCTTCACTCTCAGATTCAACATTAAAAACATCTTTAAATGCATCAATGTCTATCAAATTCTGTTCAGCTGTAGTATATGTATCTGTGATAGGATTCTGTTGAACGTTGATCTCATTTGCCTCATCTTCTTCATCAACTAAGACCTCATCATCAGATTTCCAGTCTGCAATGTCTTTTGGCACGAACTCTCCTTCTTCCAGATCCTCCAACTCATCCTCAAAGTCAAAATCCAATACCTCTTCCTCAATATTCATTAGAGCTTCAATTATTTCATTCATGTCGCTCTCCGTGACCTTTGAGGAACTAGCCTCTCCTCCTTTAGCTCCACTTTGACTTGGCTCCCCTTGAATTTCAGCATGTTGACCAGCAGAAAAAACTACTGGCTCACTCTCTTTGGGAGCATCGGGATCATTGCCATCGTCACCATCTCTCCTTCGCTGCTCCTCAGAATCCCTACAGCTTGTCTCCCCCCGAGCTTTTAGATTTTTCTTTAACTGCTCAATAAGGGACCTCATCGTTCGGATTTCTGCAGCTTGATCTGCAAAAAACGTTTTCAGCTCAAGATTCTCTTCTTCAATCTTTCCAACAAATTTCTTCAACTCAACATTTTCTTTGTCAACATTGGCATTATGTGCCTGTATCTCGCCGATAGCTTTGGTCAACTGAAAAATTTGGACTTGTTGGAAGTCAACCTTGCTTCTTAGCTCAGAAAACCGTTGATTGTTGGTGAAGGTTAATGAGGTGGATGGGTGTCGGAATGATTGGTGAGGGAATGGATGTTTGAACAGGTGGTGGTGTTGGTGGAATGGATGTTTGTGCTGATGGTTGAGCGGTAGGTATTTCTGGGCTCAGAAGCAGAGGCCGATGAAGCTCCCTGCATAAAACGAAGCCTTTGGCCCTATGCCTAGGCACCAAAGGAGTTATTTCTTCATCCTCAAAATCTGAGTCATCTGACTCCCTCGAAGCTCTTCTCTTTTGGGCTGCTTCATCAATAACTACAATTCTGGATCCATATCTGCCTATACGGACAGCCGTTTCCTCTATCTCTGTTGCTGGTGTTTTTACAGCTACGTCCTCTATCTCAATCTCTTCCATTTCTTCTGACTTAATCTCTTCTTCAACATGTACGTACTCATCTATCTGTCTAAAAACATCTTCTTCCCCTTCTAGAGGTTCCAAAATATTTCCAATGAGCTCAGAAGTAATATCCTCATTGGCATGCGGCCCAGATGCCCAAATCACTTCCAAGGTTTCCACCCGCGGATCAGATACAGGGGCTACACTTGAGGGACCAGCTTGCACAGTTTTCTCGGTATTCTGAGAACTACTAGTGCTCGCTACACTTGGTAAAGGCTTATGTTGTTCTAGCTTTCCAGGTTTAGGAGTATTATCTACTTTCTTATGTGGACAGCTAGACGCAACATGCCCCCTTTCGTGACACCTAAAGCAAGACGTTTTGTCAATTGACTTTTTGTGTGTGCCCTTTGACTTAGGTGTCTCACTAGTGTCTAGCTCTTTTGGTTCAACTATAGCGACTGGTTCATCCTCCTGATCATTAAAGTCAATTTTGTGTTGCCCTACAGGTTTATCACTAGAGGATGGCACAAATTTAACTTTCTTAATCTTGATATTATTTTCAGTCACCTTAGTTTCATTTTCCTTTGTAATCTCAGACACTGGATCCGGTATTTCCTTTGATTCAACTGATTTCTCAGTTTTCTCCTGAGGCTAAGGTACATAGTTATCGTTGAATGGTGGAGGACTCTCATGATATCCTAGACCTACAGGCTTGTTAGACTGACGCTGTGCATCTAAGATTTTCCGTAGGTTAAGAGATGAGTTCCTAAACTTTTCAAGTTTACTATTGGCCTCAGCTACCTTTACCGTAGACTCGGCTAGCTCTACGTCTTTCGATTTTAGCTCCTTGGTTAATGCCTCAACATGTTCATACATTAGTTCTAACCTAACACACTGTTCGCTCAGTTTGCCTTTAGAACTACAACATCCTGTGCATCAGCCTTAAGCTTATCCCTTAGATCTTGCTTTATGTCTACTAGGCTAGCATTATCTGATTTTAACGATTCATTTTGAGCAAATATGGTTTGATGCGATTCTAGTACTAAATTTAACCTATCGTTAGACGTAGCACATGAAACACATAAATCATGGAAAAGAGAAAAGTTTAGAGCTACCTTGGCATGATCTGATTCCACGTTGGCCATTTGTGCGGCGAACTCCAGAATCGTCTGATCGTCTGACTTTTCTACCCACATCGGACTGCTATCATTCTGGCTGCTGTCCCCTGTGATTTCCTCTGCCCCAGCACTTCCAGTCTCAGTCACTTCAGCCATAAAGGCTCTAGCATTCGATTCTGGATGTGTTCTCCAGTCATAAGTTCCATCTAGCTGTCTGTTTGATGTAACATTGGATAACAGACCAGCTATATTCGCTAGGCTGGTTGAACTATTCGGTAGATATCGCCCTTGCGATTGATTCTGATACTGTCCCTGTGGATTCTGAAACTGTCCCTGGTAGTTCTCTACTTTCGGTCGCTGACACTCTCTTGCGAAGTGTCCTAACCCCTGACAGTTGTAACACTTAACCTTGGACTTATCAAATCCAATCTTATTGTTACTAACATTCAGATTCCTTCCCGTTCTTTTGATGAACCTTTTAATTCTCTGAGTTACCATGGCCAGTTGCCATTGCAGATCCATCTCCTCAAGATCATCAGGGTCGTAGATTTTGCCCTGAATGCAATTGCCGTAAGCAGCCACAAAGGAAGCCAACAGATTCAGATGGACATCCGCAGATTTTGCGCTCATAGGCATCCTTGAATACCCTTTAGATGTAGATGCCAGGGTAGCCTGATACTGCTTTTCTTCTGGTCGAGAAAACCCTAAGAAAGCCCTATTCATTGAGTCTTCTATTTCAGCCGGTGACGATGTTTCTCCCGAGAAGAATGCTGTAGCGGTCTTCAATTCAGTTGCCACTGAAGGTTTTGATTTCCCAAAGTACATAGCCAGATCTTGAACTTGATCATAATCCGTTTCCTTCTTTAGAAACTCAAAGTGATATGCCCTCAGCGTTCCGATAACCTTATCTAGAGTCAGAGTATAGAATTTGTCTTCATCATGCTTTATTAAGGCCACATACATCTCTCATTTGGCCGGTAAAGCATCCAGAATCATGTTAATCTTTTCCGTATCACTATACTCCACGTCATGGCTATCTAACTCTGTTAGAAAATGATAGAAGCGTGTAATAGTCTCCTCCAGCTTTTCGTTCTTCAAGGCTTTGAAAATCGCGAACTGCTGCTTGAGCATTTCCATTCGATTCTTTCTTACCCTCGGGTTACCTTCACACCATTTTCCTAACGCATCCCACAGCTCTTTTGATGTCTTCTGATTACGTAAGGTGTGTAAGATTTCCTGCGGTAACGCCATTCGAATGATAGCTATTGCACGGTTCTCAGCTTCATACACCTTTTTATCGTCATCCTTCATTTTTGAATAAGGCACAACCTTTTGTCGTCCTTCAACTTCAGCTGTAGGTGGAATGTTCCCTTCATCGACACAAAGCCACATGCGCATATCATTTGTTGGGCACAAAAAGGCCTCAGTCAAACCTGTTCTGCATCTGAGGGGGAGATTTTCAATCAAACCTGTTGATACATTTGAAGGTTGAATTTAAGGCCTGTAATATGCCTTATTGAAACCTGAAAATGATTTGCAATATCAGCTCAAAGCTGTTCTATATGCTGCATGTGTTGTAACAAAGACAGTTTGTCCAAGCTGTTCAGTCTGCTGGACATAAACTGTCTACGCTGCTCTGCACTGGTGAGCAGCTTGGGCAGTTTACAAGTGTTCTGTACTTTGTGAACAGAACCTGTTCTTTGTGAACAAGCTAAACACTTTATGGAATATGTTTCCAAGTCCTCATGTATTCTTTTTGTCTAGAAGATCAGTTTACAAAGTCGAAGACAAAGTGGAAAACAGAACTGCTCAGCTTGCCCACACTGTTCTGTCACATGAAGACAAAAGGATATTTGAAAAAGGGTGACAGACCTTTTTCTTATATCAAAATAGGCCTTGACAAAGGAAGAAAGACGCAAAGTTGACATTCCTTATTTAGTTAAAGCTTATGCAACATTAGACAAAGTGAAAAGACAAAAGTTCTGCTACATGAAGGCATGTCTGCTTTTCAGAATGTGCAGAAAAGTTACATTGTCTTTTCAACAAGACTTTTCACTTTTCCTTTCGTCCAATAAAGAAACTTCTCTTCGATCCTCTGAGAGAGTATAAAAGGAAACTTCCAAGGATTGAAAGGGTAAGCCAAAAAGCTAAGTGCTGAAGCCAAGAGTGAACGTGCATTGAAGTGTGTCTTTCATGCATGCAAGTCTGCGTGAATAAAACAGTGCTTAGTGTCTAAGCTGTTCTTATTTAAGCTGTTTCTCTGAGTCTTGTAAACACAGTGAGTAATTCCTAGTGAGTGTATTCATTGTAGCTAGTTTAAGTCTGTCTGAGATTAGTTAACATACTGTTGTATCTGTCATCTCAGCTTGAACCTTTCCGCATTCAAGCTTGTTTGTAATTAACTTTTGTTGATAATACATACAAACATTGAGAAAAGACTGTGTAGTTTTTAAATAGTTGTATTCACCCCCCTCTACAGCTTAAGACTATATACTTGGGAAACCTTTCGGGACCTACAACTGGTATCAGAGCAGTTTAGAGTGTGTGTCATTCTAGATCTCTCATTATCCCAAAGTTTCAATGGACAACAGTGCTGCAAGTTCCTCATACTATGACAATGGTTCAATGGGCAAACCTCCAAAGTTCAATCATCAGAACTTCTCTGGTTGGAAGTGCAGAATGATGCTCTACTTAGAGAATCTGGATGTGCAACTACCAGAGATTGTAATGGAGGGTCCCTATGTGCCAACCTCTATTACAACTATAACTCCTGCTGTTGAAGGAGCTGCTCCTGAAATCAGAACATTTGAGAAAGCAAAAGCTCAATGGTCTGATGAAGACAAAAGACTGGTGGCTCTTGATGCAAAGGCCAGAAATAACCTGGTCATCTCTCTGCCTGATGATGTGTTCAAACAGGTTAAGAAGATGAAGACTGCAAAGGAGATGTGGGATACTTTGTGTACCGTCTATCATGGACCCACAATCACACTGGATAACAGGATTAATAATCTTGTTAGACAGTATGAACTCTTCTTTGCAAAACCAAAGGAGATTCTCACAGAAACCTACACCAGGTTTACTGCTCTTGTTAATGATCTCAAAGCTGTTGGAATCACCAAGGACAGTCTGACTCTGGTAAACAAATTCTTGGACATCCTGCCTGAAGAATGGAATTATTTTGCTACAATCTTAAGGAATTCAGGTACCATCAGAAGTATGGATCTTGTTAACCTGTATGGATCCTTACTAAATGATTAGCAGTCAAGTCAACAGAAGAGAAATGCCTTGGAAATGTCTAAGAAAGGTGCAGCCTTTGTGGCCAGTGTGAGACAACCTGTAAGTCAGATGGGTGATGTGTTCACTCAACCTGATCAACAGGCTGATGATAAGGAGGAAGTGTCTGATGAGGAAGACAATGCAGATCTTGCTGAATGTAAGGTCTTGCACTACACAGATCTATCTAGACGCGACACCATCAACGAGTGCGGAATCCTCGTTAACGGCTCGATGGATATAACACTCACACAAAACACGGAGACTACCACAACGCTGTACAATCGACGACGAACGAACTTACGCAATGATTCTCTCCGAAAACACTCACTATCAGCTGATAAACTCGAGATCGCCTTTTGCTAATTACTCACACAAATTCTGCAAAAGTCTACTAATGGTTCGAGTTAATCCCTATTTATAGAGGCTCATTCGAGTTTGTCATGGGCCAAACTCGATCAGGCCCAAGGCCCATTCGAGTTTGTCCCCTTGACACTCTCGAATCTGCCTTATATTGCACATTCGAATTTACTATAAATTCGAATGTCATTTAATGATGAATTCGAATTTATTCTAAATTCGAATTTCACATATTAAACTTATATTTAAACTTATGTTTTAACTTATGTTTGAATTTATCTTTAAACTTTAGGTTTGAACTTTTTGTAATACATTACATCAAGTTCAAATATACAATCAATAACTATCAAACATATATAAACACATATATCAAACACTCGTTAATATTCAATACTTTGCAATATCACTTGAACCAAAATGCTAATACACTTAGACTGCTATCGTCACACAGGGTGTACCAACAGACTTCCCCTTGACGATAGCTTCTAACTATTTAAATTTTGATTAAGTACTAGACCTATATATACTACTTCCTGCGTATATACCTGCATCTATACATACTCTGACTATCTTCTGGAACTTTCTGGCTTCAGATCTCCATCCTTCATGAAAGAAGATATGCTGACCATGTAGCTTCTTCAGATCGTCCTTCGATAGGTTTATTAAATGCAGTGGATCATACACTCTCAAAATAACTTTGTCATGCGTATCCTCCATGACTGCTTCGGCTGTATCATTGTCGACATACCACCATTTCATGTTGCTTAAAACAATTTGTGGCATCGACTTCATTGGCACCCTTTTCAAGCACTTGACAGGTTTGTAAACCATTTTTGCCCATGGCTTTCCAGTATGAGAATCTATCCTTGACTCATCCTCAACTCTCCTCCCTGATCTCGGCTTGATTCTCTCAAACTTTCCAGTTCTACCCTCTCTTCTGATTATCTTTGCGATTACCTCAGCATAAGGGTCATTTCCAATGTTGATCAATTCTTTCCAGGCTAACTCCTTCACTTCTACCTTCGGCAATGTGTTAAATACTTTAAGCTTACGCCTCAGGTACTGGAGTCCATCTCTCCTCTTCAGAATTAATAGCTGCAGTTCTCTGTCGAAGAACCAGCTGATATTACCACCTGAGAGATTTTCTGCCCCCGGAGTTCTCATGTTTTTCTTCATCTTTGGCTCTGCTTTCTTTTCTTCCTTCCGGAACCACAAATTTAACAGTTCAGCTCTGCTTGGCTCTCTTTCAGCCTCCTCCAGTTCTGAATCATTTACAGAAGCCAATTTGATATCATCAATATCGATTACATGTTGATCGTTATGCTCATATTGTTTTGTGACAGGCTGTGACTGAATGATTACTTCATCTACATTGTCATCTTAATCTATCACAACCTCCTCATCAGATTTCTAATCAGCTACATCTTCTGGCACAAACTCTCCTTCTTCCAGATCCTCTACATCATCTTCAAAATCAAATTCAAGGTCTAGTGGCTCTTCCTCAATATCCATTAATGCTTCAATCATCTCACGTACTTCACTTTCTGTGACCTTTGAGGAACTAGCCTCACCTACTGCAGCTCCCGACTGACTCGGCTCCCCCTGAACCTCAGCATGCTGAGCAGCAAAAAAATCTACTGGCTCATTCTCTTTCTGTGCATTGGGATCATCGCCTTCATCTTCATCATCATTTCCTCTGCGAGGCTCCTCACTATCCTTACAACTCGTCTCCCCCTGAGCCTTAAGATTTTTCATTAGCTGCGTGAGGAGGGACCTCATAGTTCTGATTTCAGCAGCCTGATCAGCGACAAATGTCTTCAATTCAAGATTTTCTTGATCAACCTTTGCATTATGCTCCTGAAGCTCGCTGACTGCTTTTGTGAGTTGAAATATTTGGACTGTCTGGAAGTCTACCTTGCTTCTCAGCTCTGAGAAACGCTGGTTGTCGGTAAAGGTGGATGAAGTGGATGGAATTGATGTGACTGGTGACCGCGTGATTCGTGGTTGAACGGATGGGATCTCAGGCTCGGACGCAGAGGCAGACGAAGCTCCCTGCATAAACCTGTGCCTTTTGGCCCTTTGTCGAGGTACCAAAGGTACTACTTCCTCTTCTTCATAATCTGAGTCATCCGACTCCCGTGAAGCTCTTTTCCTTCTAGCCTCTTCATCAATCACAACTAATCGTGATCCATATGTCTCTATTTGAATGGACGGATCTGCAGTCACAGTATCTGGGGCCTCAACCTCAATCTCCTCAGTTTCTTCTGACTCAGACTCAGAAGTTGAAACGGCTTCGCCTTCTGGCTCAGGTTGATACTCATCTATCTGTTTAAAAACATCAACTTCTCCTTCTGGAGGCTCCAATAGATCTCCAACGAGTTCAGCAGTTATTTCCTCATTAGCATTTGGACCGGCTGCCCAAATCTCTTCCAACGTTTGTAATGTCGGATCAGATACAGATGACGCACTTGAAGGACCAGCCTCTTCCGGCTCTTGAGCTTGGCTTGTAGAAGGCCTATCAGCCTGAATTTGTCTCGCGGATGGGCGTTGCCTCCTTCTTTCTTGTTGAGGCCTTGGTTGATACGGTCGCTGTTGCTGTGGTTGCTGTTGCTGTTGCTGCGGAACCTGCACATCCCCTGCCCAGTTGGCACCTTCAGGGACTACAAAATCAGGATTGATTATACCACCAAACAATGGTGCCTCCACTGGAATAGCTAATCTTCCTCGATGACATGAACAATCATCAAATATTCGTTTGTCTATGACTGCAACACTTTGAATTTCATTAAGATGTGGCAGATTTGGCAGAAAGTGTCTGATCAGCATCATTACAAATCTCGGATAAAGCAGAAATCTTTCGCGTTCCGGGGCTGTTATTCGTTGAACAAACTCAGTGAAGAACATCTATGAAAAGCTGAATCGTTGATTGTAAACCAAAGCTATCATCCCAGATTGAATCTTTGATACAATGTAATCGAAGCCTGGTTTATTTGCTGCAAAACATACCATGAAGACATGCGCCAAATATCTCCATTGTCCGATAAGCCCACTTTTCATGTAAGACGACTTCGTTACATCCATACTATACCCCATTCGAACAAAAGCGGCCTGCCTGATTGACAACGGGAAGTCAATTGGCCCATTCTCTTGATCCTGTGATCCAAGCTGCAAAACTTGACGTAGCATATCTGCTGAAAACACCAGAGGGTGTCCAGCGACCCTCGTCCTTAGTACTGTCGGAGAAACAGTATAGTCCACTTGAAGGTGATCCCAAAACTGACACACGTAAGGGATAACGATTTGAATATTATGAGACAGCGCATAGGAAATCCTTGATCCCATCAAAAAATCCACCATCTGGCGGAAACCTTGAGCCTCTGGAATAGCATGGTCAGGAGAGATGACCATGTTATGCTTAGGAACAAAAATTCTGTCAGCCATGTCTGCACAATATAGCAAATAAAATATTAGAATTATTAAAAAGCAATAAACTTGTGTAAATTCAAATTTGTTTTATTTTGAACTTGTATAAGGACAAAATCCAACACTTAAGAATTTCTACAAGTTTAATTAAAATTTTAATTAAGTAATTCGAACATAATGTCAAATTCGAACAACAAATTCGAAGAACCATTCATTCGAGTTTAGTGGGTCATTCGAGTTTAGTGACAAACTCGAGACCACGATCAAACTCGAGACTATGAACAAACTCGAGAATGTCGGTCACTTTAATCAAAAAACTCCAAGATTTTAACCATTTTAGACGTAGAAAATCACATCCATTAGTCCTAATAGGTCCTAATCAAGGATATTTGTAATCAATTTGACATTTCACCTGTTCAAAGTTTGTAATTTTGAAAACAAACTTTCCACCAACAAAACTTCAAAATCTGTTAATTTTTTGTTCAAATGGAGTCTAAAACCACTTAAAGCTCGTACAATACTATGGATTATACCTAGATTTGCCAGTAGAATCGAACACAACTGAACAAAACTCGACCAATAGTATGAAAGTTGAAAAACGGCAAAGTCGAAGGCAAACTCGAAATCGCTCTAATAAACTCGAAGGGATAAATTCGAAAGAAAGTGATTTATGACTATCACTATTGACCTATTTGTACCAACAACCTTCGAGTTTGTCTACATTCGACTTTATGTTGGTACACCCTGTGTGACGATAGCAGTCTAATCGATCTGCATTATGGTTTAAGTAATGTTCTGAGTATTAACAAGTGTTTTGATATATATGTTTATATGTGTTTGTCTGTTATTGATTGTGTGTTTGAACTTGATGTAACATATTACAAGAAGTTCAAACATAAAGGTCAAAGATTAACTCAAGCATAAGTAAAACATAAGTTTCATCACTTAAGTATTTAAGTGTATTGGCTAGATTCGAATAGTTAAAGGAAGACATTCGAATCTGTGATAGATTCGAATGTATCCTTAGATTCGAATGGGCTAGATTCGAGAGTGTCTTGTGGACAGACTCGAATGGGCCTTGGGCCAGATTCGAGCTTGGCCCACAACAGACTCGAATCAGGGTCTATAATTAGGGATAGACTCGAATCATTAAGGGACTTTTAGCAGAATTCGTGAGGAATTAAGCAAAAGGCGATCTCGAGTTTATCAGCTAGGTGAGTGCCGTTTCGGAGAGAATTAGTTCGTAGGATCGTTCGTGTGTCGTTCGTTCAGCGTCTAATAGTCTCCGTGTTCCGTTGGTTGAGAGTTGTCCGTCTAACCGTCAACGAGGATTCCGCACTCGTTCACGGATCCGCGTCTAGATAGATCTTGCAGTCGTAGACCTTACAAGTGGTATCAGAGACAGGTTGAGTGTTCTTGGTGTTCTTCGTGTTCATCAGATACATTCTAGGTTTCTTGACGCTAGTTGGACGGTTTTGCTCTCAAAAACGTGTTTTCAAGCTTAGCAAATTCATATTCGGGAAACACTTTGTGGTTTTTCACGTTTTTGATCGAAATCATTATTTTTCGTTCGAAAAATAGTGATTTAATCTGTAAAACGTCAAAAAATCAAAGTGTTAGCCGTTTTTCGAGTTTGCGGCGCTCGAATCTATAGGGGTAATTAGGGTTTCACTTTAGTCTCGAGTCTAACATAAATACGCTCCTTTCGAGTCAATTTCAGAGATTTTCGAATCTACCTTGTTTCGAATCTAGTGCTTCATTCGAATAGGATCTCGAGTCTACATTAGTTTCGAGTTTATTTCGAGTCTAGTGTTCTGGACAGTGACATGATTGATGCACTGAAGGACATAGAGGAAGAGCTTATGGATTTTGACGATGAAGAAGAAGAGTTAGAAGAAGGAGAATTTATTCCAGAGGAGGTTGTGGACTGGAAATCAGACGATGAAGTGTTGGATGATGAAGATGATCATGTCAATGAGGTTATTATCAATTCACAACCTGTCACGGAGCTATATGAAGGACAAAATGATAATGTGATTGACATTGACTATATCAAGGTAGCCTCAGTCGAGGACAAAGAACTTGAAGAGGCCGAGAAGGAGCCATCTAGAGCTGACTTGATAAATCTTTGGTTCAAGAAAGAGGAAAAGAAAGATCAGTTGAAGATGAAGAAGAAAATGACAGTTCCAGGTGCTCGAAGCTTCTCAGGAGGCATTATAAGCTGGTTCTTTGACAAAGATTTGCAGCTATTTATCTTGAAAAGAAGAGATGGACTACAATACTTGAGGCGAACACTAAAAGCATTTAACTCATTGCCCAAGATTGCATGGATAGAGTTAATTAATATAGGTGAAGACCAGTACGCGGAAGTCGTGGCAAGAATTATAAGGAAAGAAGGAAGATCAGGAAAGTTCGAGCGACTCAAGCCAAGGACCGGAAAGAGGGTCGAGGATCAGTCGAGAATAGATCCTCATACAGGTAGGCCATGGGCTAGGATGGTATACAAACCTGTGAGGTGTCTAAAGAAAGTACCAATGAAATCGATGCCACAGAACGTGTTGAGCAACATGAAATGGTGGTACCTCGAGATTGACACTGCTGAAGCCATCATGGAGGATCAAGACGAGCAGGTCATTATGAAAGTATATGATCCACTGCATTTGATAAACCTATCAAAGGACGACCTGAAGAAGCTTCATGATCAGCCTATCTTCTTTACTGAACCATGGAGATCTGAAGCCAGGAAGTTCCAAAAGGTAGTTAAAGTTTGTATAGATGCTGGATTATATGCAGGTAGTAGTATATATAGCTCTAGTACTTAAATTTGATGTAATGTAAATAATTAGAAGCTATCGTCAAGGAGGAGTCTGTTGGTACACCCTGTGTGACGATAGCAGTCTAATCGATCTGCATTATGGTTTAAGTAATATTCTGAGTATTAACAAGTGTTTTGATATATATGTTTATATGTGTTTGTTTGTTATTGATTGTGTGTTTGAACTTGATGTAACATATTACAAGAAGTTCAAACATAAAGGTCAAAGATTAACTCAAGCATAAGTAAAACATAAGTTTCATCACTTAAGTATTTAAGTGTATTGGCTAGATTCGAATAGTTAAAGGAAGACATTCGAATCTGTGATAGATTCGAATGTAACCATAGATTCGAACGAAGGCTAGATTCGAGAGTGTCTTGTGGACAGACTCGAATGGGCCTTGGGCCAGATTCGAGCTTGGCCCACAACAGACTCGAATCAGGGTCTATAATTAGGGATAGACTCGAATCATTAAGGGACTTTTAGCAGAATTCGTGAGGAATTAAGCAAAAGGCGATCTCGAGTTTATCAGCTAGGTGAGTGCCGTTTTGGAGAGAATTAGTTCGTAGGATCGTTCGTGTGTCGTTCGTTCAGCGTCTAATAGTCTCCGTGTTCCGTTGGTTGAGAGTTGTCCGTCTAACCGTCAACGAGGATTCCGCACTCGTTCACGGATCCGCGTCTAGATAGATCTTGCAGTCGTAGACCTTACACTTTATAAGCAGATTCGAAGAATTAGCTAAACTCGAATGTGTATTCGACTTTATCTTAAACCCGATTTTAAACTTTGAAAATTTTGAAAATCTTTGAAATAAATTCAACTATTTCAACTTTTTCGTGTAACGGAATAAACTATGCCAAATCTTTTACCCTAAGCACAAGATTTTCACGCAATGTTTATTTTATTCAATGCACCATCAGTAAATTTTGACCTTATTCCTAAGTAAAAATAATATTAAAAAGAAATAAAATACCAGAAAAATAAATTAAAGTTAAAATTGTGAACAAAAATTAAACTTAGACTAAACTACATTATTTAAAATTTACAACCTATACTAAACAATTAACAGAATATTTTTGACGAGTATAGTCAAAGAAAGGTTCAATCAGATTGCGATGTCAAATACGCACTTTTAGTATTTAAACTTTCACACTTAGGAATTTTTGATTTCTTTGATTGTTTGTCGTGACATACATTTCTAGCCGATTGTTGGTATTATTGTCCATTTAAACATGTTACGTTTTGGAATATCCCTTGGCCTTTTTATTTATATGAAATTATCTTACGTGACTCATACATAGACATACCTTTATGATCAAGGCATACACACAGTGATAATAACTTTTTGGTATTGCAGACTTTCTTTAAAAGGCAAACATCGGACACAGGTCTGTATTTACATAAAACAAAGTGTCTTAGTTTGTCTTAAGGTTTATTTTTAAAGCTAGCAAGACAGCGTGACAGGTCTGTACCGACGTACAACAAAGCGACTTATCTTGCTAATCCGAATCAAAACAGAGGCAGCAGGTCTGTACTTACGTACAACAGAGTTACTTGTTTTGACTCTCGACTCAGTATGATTTTTCTATGCTTTCCATTTTAAGATGTATCTGATGTTGCTATACATCCCCAGAAAGTTTGCATACCTCATTTATTTTCAAAGTTTGTATGTCTCTAACATAAAAATTACGACCGATTGGTCATACATCTAAGTTAGTGACACGTTTGACTTTTCCTTGAGTATTTTATTAGCCTTGAGACTCCCTATATGTATTATGCCTACCAACATATCAAACTAGATAATGTACAACACTTAGAATTTTTGGTGCATTATGTGTGAAAGCCTAAACACTTAGAGTTTGTAACGACTGTGCTAATTTTCGTCACTTTGAACCTATGCATCTAAGACTTAACTCTTTTTCTGATATTCTTTTTTTTTGAACTTTTTATAGTTTTCTCTCTTTTTTCTTTTGTTTTTCATAAGCAATAGCAAGAAAATAATATAACCTTCTAACTTACTAAAAATAGAAACTATCCTAATTTACTAGACTTACTATAAAAAGAAAGAAAGACTACTACTATAAAAGGAAATAAGATTCTACTAAGGTCAATTCACTATGGGTTGCGCATTCCATTTAGTTGAATCAAATACTCAAACCGTGACTTATCAAAAGCTTTGGTAAATAAATCAGCATTATTATCATTCGTTGCCACTTTTACCAATTTAATTAAATTTTTTTCAGCACAATCACGTATAAAGTGGTGTCTTATGTTTATGTGCTTTGTTTTATTGTGTTTAACTGGATTATTGGTTATGCAATAGTTGACTGGTTATCTATCCTAATAGGAGTTTGAGTGTAAGCCAAACCGTAATCCCGCAATTGTTGTATCCACAGAACCTGTGAAAAGCAACTACCAGCAGCAACATACTCGGCCTCGCACGTTGACACGGCTACCGAAGTCTGTTTCTTGCATTGCCAGGAAACGAGTCTCCCTCCTAGGAACTGACAACCTCCAGTTGTTGACTTGCGCGTCAAGCTGCATCCTCCGTAGTCAGAATCCGTGAACGCCTCCAATTCCAGATCGCCCTCCGCGTGATACCAAAGCCACATCTTCGGTTTCGACTTGAGGTATCGAAGAATCCGCTTCACAGCTTTCATGTGCATCTCTTTCGGATTAGCTTGAAACCTAGCACAAATATAAACAGCAAACATAATGTCAGGTCTTGAAGCAGTTAAATAAATAAGTGATCCAATCATTGCCCGATATAATGTCGGATCCACATCAGGATCACTTTCAGTACCTGGTCCGAGATTGTGATTCACTTGAATCGGCGTGCTGAAATGAGCTATCAGTTTTGTCCCTTCCATCCCGAAGCGCTCTAATATGTCGTAGACATACTTCGTTTGATGGATAAACATCCCCTCCTTCTTCTGGTCAACTTGCAAACCCAAAAAGAAGTTCAACTCACCCATTGCACTCATCTCGAATTTGACTTCTTCACCTTCTCAAAATCCTTGCACATTTGCTCGTCTGATGATCCAAAGATGATATCATCGACGTACACTTGTACCAAGATGAAGTGTTCTCCCTTTCGCTTTACGAACAGCTTACTGTCTAACCTTCCTCTTTCAAACCCATTTTCTAACAGATGGTTGGACAGAGTCTCGTACCACGCCCTTGGTGCTTGATGCAATCCGTACAGAGCCTTATCTAATCGATATACTCTGTCTGTATATTTCGGATCTGTAAACCCGGGCGGCTGTTCTACATACACCAGTTCCTTAACTTTCCCATAGAGGAAACCACTCTTAACATTTAGCTGATAAACCTTAAATCCCTTGAAGGAAGCAAAAGCCAGAAACAACCTAATTGCTTCGAACCTTGCTACTGGCGCGAACACCTCATTGTAACCGATTTCCTCCTCTTGGTTGAAACCCTTTAAAACTAACCTTGCCTTGTTGCGAGTGACTATACCCCGATCGTCTCTTTTGCACTTAAAAACCCATTTGGTTCCTATTGCTATTTCCCCTCGAGGTAATGGAACTAACTCCCACACTTCTAGCTTCCTAAATTGAGAGAGTTCTTCCTGCATCGCTTCAACCCAAGAGTTATCTTTTAGTGCCATCTGCACGTTTTTCGCCTCTACTTGCGATATGAAACAGGAATAGAGGCAGGTATGAAAGCCCTCGGAGTCATTTATCATCGACAACAACACAGTGTTGTTATTTAAACTACTCCTAGTCCTCACACCCGCATTAGGATTTCCTATGATGCTTTCTATAGGATGGTTTTTGTTGATCTTAGATGTCTCTATCTTGTCAACTCTCAGATTATCTCCTAAATTTGATCCTATTTCATCTAACGGGGGAACAACCTCAGATTCCACATTTCATTCCTCGTGGATAGTTTCCTCAGAGTTGGAAGTTGTTGTCTGAGTCTGATTCTCATTTGTAGGTGCCTCTGAATCAGTGACTCCTGGAGATCCATCTTCAGTTGAAGTAGGCTCGGATGTGGATTTAAATGTGGTCCTCGGAAAGCTATGACCTTCGTCAGTCAGATTCAACGTCACCATGTCCTCTTCGATGGTACCTGCATTTTCATCCAAAGGAATGTTAAATGACTCAAACAGTTTGTCATAGTCAAATATCCATTCCGGACCTGTTTGGGGTTCATGTGTATAACTTGTGACTTCAATGTTATACACAATCTCTACTGTACCATTTGTTTTGTTAAAAACCCATTTGTTTGGTGAGTTCGGCACATAACCTAGGAAGTATCCTTCGTCAGCCTTTTCACCAAACTTAGGTTGATGTTTTATTCGCAATAAAGTACATGGTACCCCAAAAGGTTCGAAACCAGTTGAATTAGGTGGCCGTTTATTCAAAATTTCATTACAGGTTTTGTTTAAAGATTTGACAGTAAGGACCCGGTTTAAAATATGGCATGCGGTATTCACTGCCTCCCCCCAAAACATGGTAGGAAGCTTTGAATCCGAAAGCATGGTCCTTGCTGCCTCAATCAATGTCTTGTTCTTTCGTTCGGCCACCCCGTTTTGTTGTGGCTCATAGGATGCACTAAATTGATGCACTATGCCGTTTGATAGGCAATATACACCAAATACAGTATTTTTAAACGCTGTTCCATTATCACTACGAAGTCGTTTAACCCTTGTTCCATAGGAATTCTCCACTTGGTCTAAGAACCCGATGAGCTTGGAAGCCGTCTCGTCCTTTGTACCTAGAAAGAAAACCCAAGAAAATCGTGAGTAATCGTCCGTGATAACTACACAATACCAACTACCACCTCTATTCCTTTTGTTGATTGGCCCGAAGAGGTCCATATTCAACAAATCGAATGTGGTAGAGATGGAGTTCTGAGTCTTGGACTTGTGTGCCTTCTTATGTTGTTTGCCCTTCTTGCATGGTAGACACTTGTCCTCGAACTGAAAACTCTTCATAGGCACACCTTGCACTAATCCATGTTTTGAAATATAGTTCATCTTTCTCAGGTGCAAGTGTGCCATGCGTCTGTGCCACAGAACCGACTCAGTCTCCGAAGCTTTAGATAACAGACAGATTGGACCCATCGAAGTTTCAGGCTTGTTCATGTCGAGCATGTACAAGTCATTCTTCCTTGGAGCCCTCATCAATATCCACTCTTCAGGTATCTTGAAACCCGGTTTTAGCACCAACGCCTCAGTATCAGTGAACATCACTGAATTCTTCTTATCACAGATTTGAGATACACTAATGAGATTATGAACCAGTTTATCAACGTGATAAACTTGATCCATTTTGTTCGTCCCATTAGTGACCACTCCAGTACTCGTGATGTTTCCTCCCTTATTTCCCGCGAAAGATACAAATCCCCGATCCCCTCCCTTAAAGTCTGTAAGTAGACTTCTTTCCCCTGTCATGTGCCTGGAGCACCCATTGTCGACGAACCATTTGTAGTTTAGACCAATGGTTATCTCCTGCACATGAAAGAAAGTAGGTTAGTTATCACGGGGAACCCATGCCATAACTGACTTGGTAATACCATTCTCGTCCACATATTTAAACTCTTTCAAATACCCATCTCTCCTTTCAGGTGACCTGGGTCTTTGAACTGGAGTTTGTTGTGGTGCCGAGTGATTTAAATTCACTCTTTGCCTTTGTGTGGGCATTCGCTTTGGAGCTCTTGAATAATTACGATTATAATGCATTTTAGATTGATATCCCTGAGCTCTACCCGGTGTGTGATGTCTAACAGGAGTGCGTGACCTAACTGGAGTGTAAGCTCTGCTAGGTGTTGTGCTCCTATATTGTTGTTGTGGTCCAGACCTAGATTGATTAGTAACTCGATTTGGTGAATTAGTTCTAATCACTTCTTTTGGTCCACCTTTTACCGGTATTTGTTTCACAGTAGTTTTTGGTGTAACTTGCAAAGTTTTCTCGGTATTCTAAGAAATACTAGTGCTCGCAACACTTGTAGAAGGCTTAACTGGTTCTGGCTTTCCTGTCTTAGGTGTATTGTCTACTTTCCTATACGGACAGCTAGAAGCAACGTGCCTCCTTTCGTGACATCTAAAGCAAGACATTTTGTCAATAGAATTCTTGTGTGTGCCCTTTGACTTAGGTGTCTCACTAGTGTCTGGTTCTTTTGGTGCATCTATAGTGACTGGTTCATCATCCTGATCAATAAAGTCAATTTTGTGTTTTCCTACAAGTATATCACTAGAGGATGGCTCAAATTTAACTTTCTTAATCTTAACATTGCTATCAGCCACCTTAGGCACATTTTCTTTTACAGGTTCAGACACTGGTTCAGGTATTTCCTCTAAGTCTACTGATTTCTCAGTTTTCTCCTGAGGTTGAGGGACATAGTTGTCATTGAACGGTGGAGGAATCTCATGAAATCCTAGACCTACCAGCTTTTTAGATTGACGTTGTGCATCTAAAATTTTCCCTAGGTTAAGACTTGAGTTCCTAAACTTTTCAAGTTTACTATTTGCCTCAACTACCTTCACCTTAGACTCAGCTAGCTCTATGTCTCTGGTTTTCAGCTCCTTGGTTAATGCCTCAACATGTTCATACATGAGTTCTAACCTAACACACTGTTCGCTCAGTTTGTCCTTCAGAACAATAACATCTAGTGCATCAGCCTTAAGCTTATCCCTAAGATCTTGCTTTATATCTATCGAGCTAGCATTATCTGTTTTTAATGTTTCATTTTGAGCAGATATGTTTTGATGTGATTCTAGCACTAAATTTAACCTATCATTAGAAGTAGCACATAAAACACACAATTCACGGAAAAGAGAAATGTTCAGACTTACCTTTGTATGATCTGATTCCACGTTGGCCATCTTAGCGGCAAACTCTAAAATCGTCTGATCATCTGACTTCTCTACCACATTGGACTTCTTTCAGTTCGATTGTTGTCCCCTGTGATCTGCTCTGCCCCGTCACATCCAGTGTCAGTTACTTCAGCCATAAAAGCTCTAGCATTCGTTTCTGGATGTGTACTCCAGTCCTAAGTACCGTCTAGCTGTCTGTCTGATGTGATGTTAGATAACAGACCAGCTATATTAGCTTGAATGGTTGATGTACTCGGAAGATAGCGCTGTTGAGATTGGTTCTGATACGGTCCTTGATTCTGATTTTGTCCTTGGTAATTCTCTACCTTCGGTCTCTGACACTCTCTAGCGAAGTGTCCTAACCCTTGATAGTTGTAGCACTTTACCTTGGATTTATCGGAGCCAATCCTGTTGTTACTCATATTCAGATTTCTTCCAGTCCGTTTAATGAACCTCTTAACCCGTTGAGTTACCATGGCCAGTTGCCATTGGAGATCCATCTCTTCAAGGTCATCAGGGTCTACCAGATCGTAATCCTCATCCCAGAGTGCAGGATCGTTGATTTTACCCTGAACGCAATTTCCGTATGCGGCCACGAATGAAGCCAATAGATTTAGATGGTCTTCATCCGATTTAGCGCTCATAGGCATCTTAGAATAACCCTGAGATTAGATGCCGGTGTAGTCTGATGCTGCTGTTCTTCTGGTCTACTAAACCCTAAGAAAGCTCTACTCTGTACGTCCTCTGGCTCAGCTGGTGACGATGTTTCTCCCGAGAAAAAGGCTGTGGCTGTCTTCATTTCGGCTGCCACTTAAGGTTTTGATTTTCAAAAATACATTGCTGGACTTTGAACTTGTTCATAATCCGTTTCTGCCTTCAGTAATTCAAAATGATACGCCCTCAGCGTTCCCACCACATTCTCCAGAGTTAGAGTATAGTATTTATCCTCATCATGCTTAATCAAGGCCACATACATCGCCCATTTGGCCGGTAAAGCATCCAGAAGCTTATTATTCTTTTCAGTGTCGCTATACTCAATATCATGACTTTCTAGCTCAGTCAGCAGATGATAGAAACGCGTGATGGTGTCCTCCAGCTTTTCATCCTTCAATGCCTTGAAGATCGCAAACTGCTGCTTAAGCATCTCCATACGTTTCCTTCTTACCCTCGGGTTACCCTCACACCTTTTTTCCAATGACTCCCACAGCTCTTTCGCTGTCTTTTGGTTTCGGAAAGTGTGCAGTATGTCCTGAGGTAACGCCATTCTTATGATAGCGTATGCGCGGTTCGCTGCTTCAAACAACTTTTTGTCATCGTCCTTCATTTTAGAATAAGTAACAACCTTTTGTCGTCCTTCTATCTCAGCTGTCGGTGGAATGTATCCCTCGTCGATACAAATCCACATACGCATATCATTGAATCGCACAAAGTCGGCAAACCGATCCTTCCACCAGTAATAGTCTTCAAGTTTCATCAGTTTAGGCGGAGTATTTGCTTTTTCGACCTCGTGATCTATCTCCAGAAACCGTTGTAGATTTGTCATTGTTTCAAAGATAATTGGATTTTAACTTAATTAATTTAATTCGAAATTAATTTAAACTGATTCTCTCGAATTTAGGTAAATTCGAAACTAATTAAATTTAAACCTATTTGGAATTAAATTCGAGTTAAGTGTTTTAAATCCAATTAAAGTCGAAAGTGATGACAAAGTCGAAGGTCTCCAAGTCGAATGTCCAGGTAAACTCGAACTCTACTCAAACTCGAACTCTAGCCAAACTCGAAACCCGGATAAATTCGAATCCCCTTTATTCGACTTTAGTGCAAAGTCGAAGCCTAAAGTAAAATCGAAATGGCCAAACTCGAAAACACTTTTTAGGAAACTCGAAGGGAGCGTATTTTGGTCAAACTCGAGAATGAGAAAAACCCTAATTCTCCTTAACAAAGTCGAGCGCCGCAAATTCGAGAAACGGCTAATACCTCGAGTATTTCACCTTTTTCAGATGAAATCAATATTTTTACAAGTAAAAATATTGATTTTGATCAAAAATGTGAACTACAACAAAGTATTTCCCAGACTCTAATTTGATAAGCTCGAAAAATCTAAAAAAACAAGTGAGATTAACCGTCCAAAAGCGTCAAGAAACCTAGGATGTATCTTTATGAACACGAAGAACACTCCTTAGGCTCTGATACCACTTGTAAGGTCTTGCACTACACAGATCTATCTAGACGCGACACAATCAACGAGTGCGGAATCCTTGTTAACGGCTTGACGGATATGTAGGTCCCAAAAGATATCCCAAGTATATAGCTTTAAGCTGTAGAGGGGGGGTGAATACAGCTCTTTAAAAACTACACACAATTTTCTCAATGTTTGTATGTATTATTAACAAATGTTAATTACAAACAAGCTTGAATGCGGAAAGGTTCAAGCTGAGATGACAGATACAACATTATGTTTAACTAGTCTAAGACTGACTTAAACTAATTACAATGAATACACTCACTAAGAATCACTCACTGTGTTTACAAGACTCTGAGGAACAGCTTGAACAAGAACAGCTTAGACACTGAGCACTGTTTTATTCAAGCAGACTTGCATGCATGAAAGACACACCTTGAATGCACGTTCACTCTTGTTTTCAGCACTTAGCTTTTTGGCTTCATCTTTCAATCCTTGGAAGTTTCCTTTTATACTCACTTAGAGGATCTAAGTGAAGCTTCTGCATTGGACGGAATGAAAAATGAGAAGTCTTGTTGAAAAGACAACATAACCTTTTCTGCACTTTTCTGAAAAAGCAGACTTTTCTTCATATGTGCAGAACTTTTGTCTTTTCACTTTGTCTACTGTTGCATTGCCTTTAACAAAATAAGGAATGTCAACTTTGAGTTTTTCTTCCTTGTAAAGGCCTATTTTGATATAAGAAAAAGGTCTGTCACCCTTTTTCAAATATCCTTTTGTCTTCATGTAGCAGAACAGCTTGGGCAGGCTGAGCAGTTCTGATTTCCACTTTGTCTTCGACTTTGTAAACTGATCTTGCAGTCAAAAACAATACATGAGGACTTGGAAACACATTCCATAAAGTGTTTAGCCTGTTCACAAAGAACAGGTTCTGTTCACAAAGAACAGAACACTTGTAGACTACCCAAGCTGCTCACCAGTGTAGAGCACCATAGACAGTTTATGTCCAGCCTGTTCAGCAGACTGAACAGCTTGGGCAAAACTGTCTTTGTTGCAACACATGCAACACATAGAACAGCTTTAGGCTGATATTGCAAATCTTTTTCAGGTTTCAATAAGGCATATAACAGGCCTTAAATTCAACCTTCAAAAGCATCAACAGGTTTGATTAATAATCTCCCCCTCAGATGCAGAACATGTTTGACTGAGGCCTTTTTGTGCCTAACAATCTCCCCCTATTTGCAGACTCAGAGTGAAGAGAAGTTTGAGTGGGGGACAGTGTGGACGCAGTATGGAGTGGAGAAGGCTCCTGTCTTTCAATATCCTCAGCCTGTTGGGAGGCTGGAATAGTTGAGGTGGTTATCTCCTTTTGTACAACTGGTTCCTGTTGGGAGGAACCAGAGGGTCTAGGCTGACTCTGGGTGGACACAGGCTGGAGTGAAGCAGTCTCCAATTGTGCTGAACCTTCTCCCAATATAGGAGAGGCAGCAGGGGTGGCTTCTCTTACAACTGAACCCTATTGGGAGGGAACAGAGGAGGTGGTTGTTTGGGCTGGTTTCTTTTTGGAGAGGGATTTTCTTTGGTAGTTGATGGATGAAGTGGGTGATTGTGGAGAGGTGATGAGGGGTTCAAACTGGACAGGTTTTGAGACTGGGTCAGAAACAGGTGGGTTGGCCTGTTCCATAGTCTCTGGTGCCACGAAGGCACCAGCCACAGAGGCTTCAGGTTCAACGAATGAACCAGGGTGAGGAGCCTGCTCCCCCTCAGCCACAGAGGTTAAGAGAGCAGACTCAGACTGAGCTGTTTTGGCCTTCTTTTGCACAGGCCCAGCTTCAGTGGTTGCCAGGGTCCTCTTAACAAGTTTGGACCTGGCTTTGGATTTTCTCTTGGGAGCAGCAGCTTCTGGATCCACCCTCACAGCAGAGGGTCCTTCCACCAATCCTAACAACCTCCTCATTGGTGTGGACAGAGGAGGCTCATTTGGAAGTACAGCAGTGTAGAAAACTCTATTCCCTATTACAGGGAATGCAGCAGTATGAAGTAGAGGCTGAGAGTTGTACAGATGCTCACCACAAAAATGTCTGAATATGAGGCTCAGAAACCTGGGGTAACGAACAGCAGCTGGTCTTGGCTCTTGCTGCACCAGGTTCCTCAAGTTCAGAAAGATCCACTTAGCCATATCAATGGTAGTCCCATCCACCAGCTGTAGGACTATTGGGACTTCATCACGGCTCAGTTGGTCAAATGAACCAACTTTGCTGCTGAAGCTCATCATCACTGAGGCAAACAGAAAGCTCTAAGTAGGAGACAAATCCTTCCTATACAGTGTTGCTCCAATTTTGGGTTCTGCTACACCACAGAAGCGTAGCAGATTTCCCATTTGCTCATTTTCTTGTTGAACCTTTTGACAAGCATGGCTATCATCTGCTCATCATCCAGTTCAGCACTATCTGCATTGTCTTCCTCATCAGACTTTCTTCCTTATCATCAGCCTGTTGATCAGGTTGAGTGAACACATCACTCACTTGATTCATAGGTTGTCTCACACTAGCCACAAAGGCTGCACCTTTCTTAGATATTTCCAAGGCATTTCTCTTTTGTTGCCTTGATTGCTCATCATTTAATAAGGATCCATATAAGTTAACAAGATCCATACTTTTGATGGTACCTGAATTCCTTAAAATTGTAGAGAAATAATTCCATTCTTCAGGCAGAACATCTAAGAACTTGTTTACCAAAGTCAGGCTATCCTTGGTGATCCCAACAGCTTTGAGATCATTTACAAGAGTAGTAAACTTGGTGTAGGTTTAAGTGAGAGTCTCCTTTGGTTTTGCAAAGAAGAGTTCATACTGTCTAACAAGATTATTAATCCTGTTGTCAAGTGTGATTGTGGGTCCATCATAGACAGTACACAAAGTATCCCACATCTCCTTTGCAGTCTTCATCTTCTCAACCTATTTGAACACATCATCAGGTAGAGAGATGACCAGATTGTTTCTGGCCTTTGCATCAAGAGCCACCAGTCTTTTGTCAAAAAAGTTCTGATGATTGAACTTTGGGGGTTTGCCCATTGAGCCATTGTCATAGTATGAGGAACTTGCAGCACTGTTGTCCATGGAAATTTTTGGAGAATGAGAGATCTAGAATGACACACACTCTAAACTGCTCTGATACCAGTTGTAGGTCCCTAAATATATCCCAAGTATATAGCTTTAAGCTGTAGAGGGGGGTGAATACAGCTCTTTAAAAACTACACAAAATTTTCTCAATGTTTGTATGTATTATTAACAAATGTTAATCACAAACAAGCTTGAATGCGGAAAGGTTCAAGTTGAGATGACAGATACAACAGTATGTTTAACTAGTCTAAGACTGACTTAAACTAATTACAATGAATACACTCACTAAGAATAACTCACTATGTTTACAAGACTCTGAGGAATAGCTTGAACAAGAACAGCTTAGACACTGAGCACTGTTTTATTCAAGCAGACTTGCATGCATGAAAGACACACTTTGAATGCACGTTCACTCTTGTGTTCAGCACTTAGCTTTTTGGCTTCATCTTTCAATCCTTGGAAGTTTCCTTTTATACTCACTTAGAGGATCTAAGTGAAGCTTCTTCATTGGACGGAATGACAAAGGAGAAGTCTTGTTGAAAAGACAACATAACCTTTTCTGCACTTTTCTGAAAAACAGACTTGTCTTCATATGTGCAAAACTTTTGTCTTTTCACTTTGTCTACTGTTGCATTGCCTTTAACCAAATAAGGAATGTCAACTTTGAGTTTTTCTTCCTTGTAAAGGCCTATTTTGATATAAGAAAAAGGTCTGTCACCCTTTTTCAAATATCCTTTTGTCTTCATGTAGCAGAACAGCTTGGGCAGGCTGAGCAGTTCTGATTTCCACTTTGTCTTCGACTTTGTAAACTGATCTTGCAGTCAAAAACAATACATGAGGACTTGGAAACACATTCCATAAAGTGTTTAGCCTGTTCACAAAGAACAGGTTCTGTTCACAAAGAACAGAACACTTGTAGACTACCCAAGCTGCTCACCAGTGTAGAGCACCGTAGACAGTTTATGTCCAGCCTGTTCAGCAGACTGAACAGCTTGGGCAAAACTGTCTTTGTTGCAACACATGCAACACATAGAACAGCTTTAGGCTGATATTGCAAATCTTTTTCAGGTTTCAATAAGGCATATAACAGGCCTTAAATTCAACCTTCAAAAGCATCAACAGGTTTGATTAATAATCTCCCCCTCAGATGCAGAACATGTTTGACTGAGGCCTTTTTGTGCCTAACAGGATATAACACTCACATGAAACACAGAGACTACCACAACGCTGTACGATCGACGACGAACGAACCTAGCAATGATTCTCTCCGAAAACACTCACTATCAGCTGATAAACTCGAGATCACCTTATGCTAATTACTACACGAAATCTGCAATAGTCCACTAATGGTTCGAGTTAATCCCTAATTATAGAGGCTCATTCGAGTTTGTCATGGGCCAAACTCGAATCAGGCCCAAGGCCCATTAGAGTTTGTCCCCTTGACACTCTCGAATCTGGCTTATATTGCACATTCGAATTTACTATAAATTCGAATGTCATTTAATGATGAATTCGAATTTATTCTAAATTCGAATTTCACATATTAAACTTATATTTGAACTTATGCTTTAACTTATGTTTGAATTTATCTTTGAACATTATGTTCGAACTTCTTGTAACACATTACATCATGTTCAAACATACAATCAATAACTATCAAACATATATAAACACATATATCAAACACTCGTTAATATTCAATACTTTGCAATATCACTTGAACCAAAATGCTAATACACTTAGACTGCTATCGTCACACAGGGTGTACCAACAGTGAACTGGATGATGAGCAAATGATAGCCATGTTTGTCAAAAGGTTCAACAAGAAAAGGTTTGGAAGAAACATGCTGCAGGGAAGTTCAAATGCTGTTAAAAAGAAGGCATTTGATAAGACCACAAGAAAATAAGGGATGATGGCTATAGGGTTAAGTACCTTATGGTTATGGCTAAGCTGAGGAAGTTGGAAAACTTAGTGGTTTCCAATCGGCAAGAGGGACTCATGGCAGAGACTTGTGACTGGGAGGAGTCTAATTCATCATCTGATGAAGAAGACAATCACTGTCTGATGGCCAACACTGATGTCCCATCAACAAGCAACTTCAAACAGGATCTGATTGAAGCTGAAGCTTTTAGCAGCTTGGAGAACTGGAACCCTACAATGATGTATAAGGTACAAAATTTTATGGATTATAGTTCTGAAGAAAAAGTTAAAATGTTTGAATATATGCTTGTTGATCTGAAAGCTGCTGTTGAGAAGCATACTGTTTTATTATCTGAAATCTCTAAGCTTAAAACTGATCTTGAAACAAAATCCAGTAAACTGGAAAGCTTCCATAAGTTGGAAACTGAGCTTGATGAATTAAAACACATCTACTCTATTTTACTGGAAGAAAAGAGAGAAACAGATATAAAACATGCCAAGTTGCAAAAGATAGTTGACTCTTGGTGCCAATCTGCACAAAAAGTCAGCCACTGCATAAGTCAACAAATTCCTGCACAAATCCAAGCCTATCTTGGAGGGGATCTTGACACAGCAACTTCCATTGTTGAGGTTAATAATCTGAAAGAAGACTTGTCCACTCTTGGTGAGCTTCCAAACACTTACATTCAAAAAGTGAATGGTAAACTAATCTCAACAAACAGGTTTGTCAGGCCTCAAAACACTGATAGCTCGTGTGAACTAGCTCAAAAGCTGCTGATGAAATATGTTCTTCATCAAATCAGCTTGCTAAGTGCTCTACTGATTCACACAAGCAAAAGGAAGGAAAGCATGTCCAAACTACAGCTGTGGACACCAAGCCTGTAGACAAAATAGGCTTTGGATCTAAAGCTGATGGTAAAAGGCATACTAATCCTTTTAATGCTGAACATTTTGAAAACAAGTTTTCAAAAGGTAAGCAGTCAGCTTATAACAAGGGCAAGTCTCATGTTGAAGGCAAACCTACTGTGATTTCAAATAAGTTTTCTAATCATAGTGGTAAACAGGTCTTAAATGAGAATAAGTTTTTCAAAACCAGAAATAATGATTATGTTGATTGGCAGCATCACTCACATCTCAGGAAGGACAAAGGCAAAGCCATTGCTCAGCCTGAGAGATTTGGGAATAAGTTTCCTAAACCTGTGGAAGTTCAAAAGCCAGTTAAGCTTCCTATCTTTGACATCTGTCCTCCTAAAAAGAGGAAAGAAGAGACAGGCGAAGCTGTTGCTATTGAACCCTCCACTCAAGCTGTTGATTCATCAAATAGTAATAAGTTTGCTAAATCTGCTTATAAAATCAACAGAAATAACTTAGAATGTGTTTCTGAAAGGTCTTCTTCCAAAAATGCTAAGAGGACAAAATGTTATAAATGTGGAATGAAGACACATCTTGCCAAAGATTGTCCTGAAACTAAGGACATGAGGCCTGCTGACTCTGATGGTTCCCTTACAGCTAACATAAACATAGTTGGAAACATCTTAGTCAATGAGAGTGGTATCCAAACTGATAATATTCAAATAGGGAATATTAGTGTTGATATCACAAGACCATCAACAATGTTGATGAAGTAGGAGAACTCATCTCTGTGACGAGTTCCCCTAAAAATGACTAATATTCTTCTTGTCACTCTGAAGGAAAAACAACCATCCCAGGTTTGGTACTTGGAAAGTGGCTGCTCAGGGCACATGACAGGTTGTAAGGATGTGCTGAGTGATCTTAAGCCTGAAAAAGGGCCAAAAGTCACATTTGGTGACAATGTACAGGGATCCACTAAGGGATATGGAACTCTTAAAGCTGGTGCTGCAGTGTTGAAAAGAGTAGCCTACGTGGTTGGGCTGAAACATAACCTTGTTAGCATAAGTCAACTGTGTGATGCTGGCTACAAGGTTAACTTTGATGAGCATCTGGGTTACATATTGGATCCCCAAGGCAAAGTTGTGCTGTGTGCTCAACGAAAGAAAGGTGTATATGTTGTGGACATGCAATCTGCTGATCCCACAACTGAAACCTGTTTTCTCACAAGGACAAATGCAGATGTACATTGGCTATGGCACAGAAGGCTGACACATTTGAATTTCAAGAACATTAACAAACTCTGTGAGAAAGAGTTAGTGACATGTTTGCCTTCTATGACTTTTGCTAAGGATAGACTCCCTTCTTAATCCACATGGACTTGTTTGGACCTGTTAATGTCCCATGTCTAGGAGGAAGAAGATACACTCTAGTAATGGTTAATGAGTTCTCTAGGTACACATGGGTTATCTTCCTGAAAAGCAAAGGAGAGGCTGCTAGAGAAATTATTGGATTTCTGAAAAAGATGGAAATGCTGAACTCTGCCCAAGTGAAGCAGCTTAGAAGTGATCATGGTACTGAATTCAGAAATAGTTGTCTTGAAGACTTCTGTGAAGAGAAAGGTATCACTCAACACTTTTCAACTGTAAGAACTCCACAACAAAATAGAGATGCTGAAAGGAGAAACCGAACTCTCATTGAAGCTGCCAGAACCATGCTGTGTGCATCTGGTTTACCTTCATCATTCTGGGCTGAAGCTGTTAACACTGCTTGCTTTACCCAAAACAGATCCTTAGTGGTGAAAAGGTTCAACAAGACTCCCTATGTGCTACTCAAAGGGAGAAAGCCAAATGTCAGTTACTTCTATGTGTTTGGGTGTCCCTGCTTCATTCTGAATCAAAGGGACCAACTGGCAAAGTTTGAACCAAAAGCTGATGAAGGTGTGTTTGTTGGCTACTCTGCTATCTCCAAAGCCTACAGAGTGTACAACAAAAAAAGAAAGGTGATAGATGAATCTATAAATGTTACCTTTGAAGAGTCCAAGAATGCTTCCACCAAAGCTGTTCCTGAATCAGTTTCAGGGGAATTAAACTTTGATGATCTCATGCATTCAAACAATGAAGAGGACTCAAAAGCTTCTACTACATCCAGTGTGGAACCTGTTAACCATGATGGGCATGATGATGATTATGTCAATACACCCTGTGTGAATATGTGTACTGACTTAATTACAATTGCATGTCCTGAACCTATCAATGCTGATTTTCCTGGTTCTTCTGCTGATATGTTCAACAGTGGTCAGTCATGTTCAACAAGTGAACAGGCTCTAGACAACAGTGTGTCTGAAAATCGTGAGAGTTGTTCAACAGGACCTGCTGAAGATGATGATAACTCAGGAGAATCCTCATTGAAGAATGATCCTAACTGGATCAGATGTCCCCCCAATGATCAAATAATTGGTGACATCAACAAAGGGGTACAAACAAGGTGGGACAGCTTAAGGAACTTCTGTATGTTCTCTAGTTTTGTTTCACTAATGGAGCCAAAGAAGGTGGATGAAGCACTAAAAGATGCCAATTGGATCACTGTCATGCAAGAAGAACTCAATCAGTTTAAGAGAAACAAGTTATGGAAGCTAGTTCCTGCTCCTAAAGGTAAAACTATAATTGGCACTAAATGAGTTTTTAGGAATAAGATAGATGAGCAAGGTCATGTCATTAGAAATAAGGCAAGACTGGTTGCTCAGGGTTATAGACATGAGGAAGGAATTGACTATGATGAGACATTTACTCCTGTGGCCAGGCTAGAAGCAATTCGTTTGTATCTAGCCTACGCTGCTCATAAGAGCATTAAGGTATTTCAAAAGGATGTGAAGAGTGCATTTTTGAATGGGAAGCTGCAAGAAGAAGTTTATGTCAAGCAGCCTCCAGGTTTTGAAAATGAACAACATCCAGGTTTTGTCTATAAGTTGGACAAAGCTCTCTATGGTCTCAAACAAGCCCCTAGTGCCTGGTATGACACTCTTACTGAATTCCTTATGAGCAATGGGTTTTCCAGAGGTAAAGTGGATACCACACTGTTCATAAAGAAGGTGAATTTTGATATTATGCTTGTTCAAATTTATGTGGATGACATAATATTTGGTTCTACCAATGAGCAGTTATGCAAGAATTTTTCATTACTCATGAAATCCAAATATGAAATGAGTATGATGGGAGAACTTACTTTCTTTTAGATCTCTTGAAAAAGTTTAAATTTGACCAAAGTTGTCCTATTAAAACCCCAATGGCAACCAATGTAAAATTTGGATGCTGATGCCAGTGGCAAAGCTGTTTCAGTAACAGCTTACAGAGATATGATTGGGAGCTTGCTATATTTAACTGCTAGTAGACCTGATATTATGTTTGCCACCTGTTTGTGTGCAAGGTTCCAAGCTGATCCAAAGGAATCTCATCTAGCTGCTGTTAAAAGAATCTTCAGATACCTGAAGGGTACACCAGGTTTGGGTCTTTGGTATCCCAAAGACTCAAGCCTTGAACTAACAGGTTATTCAGATTCTGATTTTGCAGGATGCAGGCTAGATAGAAAAAGCACAATAGGTGGATGTCAACTCCTTGGTGGTAAGTTGATAAGTTGGTGTAGCAGGAAGCAGAACTCAGTGTCTACTTCTACTGCTGAAGCTGAGTACATTGCTGCTGGAAGCTGCTGTAGGCAGATTTTGTGGATGCAGCATCAGCTTGAAAACTATGGGCTTGTGTATAGGAAAATTCCTATTCTGTGTGATAACACAAGTGCCATAGCCATTTCCAACAATCCAGTATTTCATTCAAGAACAAAGCATATTGAGGTCAGACATCATTTCATCAGGGATCACATTTAGAAAGGTAATGTGGAGGTAAGTTTTATTTCCAATAATGAACAGCTTGCAGACATTTTCACCAAACCTCTTAATGAAACCAGGTTTAATTACCTTGTCAGTAAGCTGGGCATGTTAGACAAAAGTGACTAAGTGTCCTCAAAGGTCTAAGACTTTGTATGTCTCACACTGATCACGTTTCTCAGAACAGCTTATACAGAACAGGTTATGCATATTCTGTACTTAGTTCTCTTTCTGAAATCCTTGAGCAGCTTGAACATACCACAGGCTGAACAATCACAATCTATACGTCCAGCCTGCTCTGATGGTCCATTCTCCACCCTGCTCACTCTTTTACACTGATCTACAAGACATTGTCTTGTAACATGTTCAACTAGTGAACACAACCTGATCTTACATTAGAGCACAGGTTGAAAGCTCAGTGCGAAGAGTAAACAGCTTGAAGAATGAACAGCTTGTAATGACCCTACTCATCACAGGTTTGACCAACAGTTTAGACCAACAGTGTTTAAGTACCTTTCTTCACATTTAAGTTACTTAATTTTTGCTTTTATTTAACTTAATTACTGCGGATAATGTGGTTTACGTGTGTTAGTGATTAAAAAGGGCTCAAGTGGTCTAACAAACATTCTGACATGGACAACCGTTCCGTATTCCGTTAACGACTTTTTCAAATCAACCACCCAAATGTTTCTCTCATACCCGCTCACATTCAAATCCTATAAATACCCCCTAACTGTTTCATCTTCGTCTTCCTCACTATTTCCAGAAATCCTCAAGAACCCTAAATCGACTAAGTGTCTTCTGCTTCTCAATATCCCAAACCTTCACAAATGGCTCAAAGAAACACCCCCTTTCATCCAGTGTTCGTTGGTGATGATGTAGTTAAACACTCATCAGTAACCACAATGCTGACCATCAAACCCACTAACTACATTGCTAACCTAACCATTCCCAAAAACTATGTGGGGAAGGGTTATGAACAGATGGTGGAGTTTCTCAAAGTTCATCCGTTGAACTACGCTATGACTGCCACTTCTGGTGTCCTGTACCAGGAGATGGTGTACGAGTTTTGGTACACTTGTGCCTACAACCCAACACCAAAGTCATAAAGGGGACTATTCTCAATTGGACTCAGACCATTGAGATCATAACTGATCTTCTCAGGGAGGTCTTCATCTGCCAACTACTGACCCATATGACATGTCTCAACCTGAAGATGATCAAATGGGCAATCTGCTACGCTTCTGTGGTGTAGCAGAACACAAAATCGGTGCAACATTGTTTAGGAAAGATCTGTCTCCGACCTATAGCTTTTTACTTGCCTCGGTGGTGATGTGCTTCGGAAGTAAGGTTGGTTCATTCGACCAACTAAGCCGTGATGAAGTCCCCATTGTTTTACAGCTGGTGGATGGGACAACAATCGACATGGCAAAATGGATTTTTTTGAATTTGAGGAACCTGGTACAACAAGAAAACCGTCCAGCTGCTGTTCGGTATCGAAGGTTTCTGAGCCTCATCTTCAAGTATCATTGTGGTGAGCAGTTATATTCCTCTCAGCCTTTACTTAAGACTGCTGCATTCCATGTAATACGGAATAGAGTGTTTTATACTCCTATTCTACTAAATGAGTCTCCTCTGTCAACACCAATGAGGAGGCTGTTAGGATTGGTGGAAGGACCCTCTGATGTGAGGATGGATCCTGAAATTGCTCACAAGAGAAAATCCAAAGCCAGGGCCAAGCTTGTCAAAAGGACCCTGGCAACCACTGATGCTGGGCCTGTCCAAAAGAAGGCCAAAACAGCTCAGTCTGAGTCTGCTCCTTTAGCCTCTGTGGCTGAGGAGGAGCAGGCTCCTAACCCTGGGTCATTTGTTGACCCTGAAGCCTTGTTGGCTGGTGCCTCTGTGGTAGCTGAGACCATGGAACATGCCAACCCACCTGTTCCTGACCCAGTCTCACACCCTGTCCAAACAGAACCTATCTCCTCTCCACAATCACTCACTTCATCCATCAAATACCAACGCAAATCTCTCGCCAAAAGGAAATCAGCCTCAACAACCAGCTCCTCTGTTCCCTCTCAACAGGGTTCAGTTGTAAGAGAAGTCACCCCTGCTGCCTCCCCTATTTTGGGAGAAGGTTCAGCACAATTGGAGCCTGCTTCACTCCAACCTGAGTCCACCCAGAGTCAGCCTAGACCCACTGGTTCCTCCCAACAGGAGCCAGTTGTACAAATGGAGATAGCCACCTCAACTATTCCAGCCTCTCAACAGGCTGAGAATATTGAAAGACAGGAGCCCTCTGCACTCCATACTGAGTCCACACTGTCTCCTCCTCAAACTTCTCTACACCCTGAGTCTGCACGAGGTGTCCACACTGCTGGTTTAGACCAATCAGTAGATCAGCCTCAAACTTCTGTTCCCTATGATCCAGCTGTTCAACACCAAACAGCTGTTGAGGGACCAACAACTCAAGTTGATGAACCTCAGGGAACATACCATCCCTTGGGTGAGGCTGCTCCTTCTGTGCAAATACCATCAGCAGAATTTACCACTACTGATGTTGAAATGCATATCCCATCTCCCCATGATGAGGTGCTTTTACACCAAGGCACTGCAGAGGGAACCCCCACTGGCCTTAATGAAGGTGTTGCAACACAGGCAGCATCTGAAAGGCCACCAACATCAACTCCTTCTCCTGATGATGCAGCTACTGCCACTGCTGAAGGACCCTTTGACCCCTCCCAGCTGGGCCACATTACTTTTGCCCAGGCTATGGAGGTTCTTTAAACTGTTCCCTTCCCACTCCATCACATCCTCATAGACCAGCCTCATCCTCTTCCTCTCCCTCAACACAATCTAAACAGTCTACTCATTCACCTCCATCTCCTACAGACCTGCCTTTGAAGGATTAGCTTACACTGCTGACCAACAAAGTTAGCTCTTTAGAATCCTCCATGTCCTCTCTACCTTCTCTCATTTCAGACTCTGTGTCTGAACAGCTTAAGGGATTCTTTGATCTATTCAAAGATTCCTTCCCAGCCGCTACACAACCTGACAACTCTCCACAGCTCCTTGCACTCTCTGCACAGCTGCAAAGTTTCTCTACGTCCCATTCCTCTATTCTTTCACTCCAACAATACTCCGTGTCCTCAATGGCAGCTATATCTCAACAGCAGTCTTCTCTCCTCACTTCTTGCAATTCTACCATTCCTGCCACCTTGGCCAGCTTGAACACTGTTATGGGCTCCCTATCCAATTCTGTGTCATCAGATCTTGCTGATGTGCAAGATTCCCTTGAACTACATCTTGCACAACTTCAAAACCTGTTGTTCACCGCTTCTGATAGGGAAAACATTGTCAAACTGACCTCTCTTGCTGACACCCAGGCCTCCTCTCTTCAGTCCTGTGTTTTCCAGCTTACAGGGGTGAAGGGCAACTTGGCCTTATTAGTGAATAGCCTTGTTGGCCCCAAGCCTACTGCCAAAACAGCTGGCAAGCCTGCTGACTTCGTGTCTTCAGGCAGACCAGGTGTTGAAGGTCCTGGTACATCTCCTTCAAAGGGGGAGAAGTCAACTGCCTCGAAGACCAAGTCTAAGGGGGAGAAAACTTCTTCTCCTAAGGAGAAATCAATGCCTGCAATACCCACTGGTCAACCAGCAGGAGCATCTGATACAGGTACAATGGAAGGTGCTTCCCAGGTTGCTCAGCCTACTCAGGCTAAATCTCCAAACCTTGCTCAGTCTTAGGGGGAGGAATTCATTCCCGAGGACAGGCCAAGAAGGAGAAGGAGGCATCTGATTCTACAAGAAGAATAAGAAGAAAGTCTTGAAGCTGCTGTCACTACAGCAGCTAAAGGAAAAGAAAAGGCAGCAGTTGATCCCCAACAGCAGAAAGCAGCAGAAATTAAATTTCACAAAGCCAGGGCTATAGAAATGGGTCTTCCCATGCACAAATACTTTGAGTTCAGAGAAGAATAGCTTCAAGCCCTGGAAGCTCTAAGGAAAGAAGAAGAATCTGCCAAAGCTGCTAAGTCTTTTGCACTTCAAGAGGCAAGGAAAATTAAAATGTCCTCTCTGGAAGTGCAAAAGAAATTAATGGAAGCTGCTAAGGGATCAGCAGGAGAGAAGGAAGCAGAAAAAGAAAAGGGTGCTCAGGTCTCTGTGACCAAAACACAAGCACCCTCTGCAAGAGCTCAGTTCCACTTTGACAACTTGGCTAGAAGAAAATTTCAGGATGTTGCTGATAGAACGCTTGCCAAGGAAGCAATTGTCAAAGCTGTTCCCATATCAAGAAAAGGCAGTCAATGGAAGTTGAAAATAACCAGAATGGGTGCAACAGGCCCAGAACTAGAAACGTATGACTACACTGATGTTGCACAGATGGGGTACAGGGAATGGATTGAGTTGGCAGTTGCTCTGAGTGAATCTAAGTCAGAAACGGCAAAGACAATCACGACATATGTCAAAAAGTTGATGGAGAGAGTAAAGAATCTTTGCCTGATCTCAAAAGAAGTTAGTGAGGGTGTCTATGTGACACAACCCAAAATAAAGGCCAGGAGGACAAGGAGAGACACCGAGCTTGAAAAACTCCTCATCTTAATTGAACAGGGTGACTATGCTGTTGAGATGAAGGGAATTGACTACAGCCTGCCTAATGGAGTAGAGTTTGAAGAAGGCAAGATAATTGAAAAGCCTGACTTGGGGCATTTTTTGTAGGTCCCTTAAATCAGAAGAAATGCTTTCAAAGAGCAAATCTATACAAGGTGGATCTGAGACAACTTGTAGCCTTCAGACTTGCAGTTTCATTTAGGCAGTCAAGCATGTGGAGAGCAGCCGTCTGGGATCAGCTCAGAGGCTTTTATGAGAGAAATGAACTTGAAGATCCCAAGTTTATGATCATCAGAAGTGAAATTAAAGAGCTTGTGGATACAAGGGAGGAACTTGAAAAGATGTTTGAAGGTCCTCCTCCACTGGAGTAAAGTCCATCTACCATCTGGGTAGGTGAAGAATGGAAGCTGTCCATCAGTTGGACAGGCTTACCATTATCTGCTCCTAACACAAACAGTCCAAAATCTGCTATATGTTAGTTGTACTTTAATTACATAAGTTGTAATTTTTCTTTTGCATCAGTTGTAATATACATCAGTACATCAGTTGTACTTTTGTAAAAACATGTGTTGTTTTATGTAATCAAGAATCAATGTATATATAAACTGATCTTTTACTTTACGTTGATGTTGTAATTTTATTTCAGCAAATGTACTATAAAAATATATAGTGATTTTTGATAAGATCAGCTTAGACTGGTTATTGCAAATAGGGGGAGATTGTTAGGCACAAAAAGGCCTCAGTCAAACCTCTTCTGCATCTGAGGGGGAGATTTTCAATCAAACCTGTTGATGCATTTGAAGGTTGAATTTAAGGCCTGTAATATGCCTTATTGAAACCTGAAAATGATTTGCAATATCAGCTCAAAGCTGTTCTATATGTTGCATGTGTTGCAACAAAGACGGTTTGTCCAAGCTGTTCAAACTGCTGAACAGGCTGGACATAAACTGTCTACGCTGCTCTGCACTGGTGAGCAGCCTGGGCAGTTTACAAGTGTTCTGTACTTTGTGAACAGAACTTGTTCTTTGTGAACATGCTAAACACTTTATGGAATATGTTTCCAAGTCCTCATGTATTGTTTTTTTCTAAAATATCAGTTTACAAAGTCGAAGACAAAGTGGAAAACAGAACTGCTCAGCTTGCCCACGCTGTTCTGTCACATGAAGACAAAAGGATATTTGAAAATGGGTGACAGACCTTTTTCTTATATCAAAATAGGCCTTGACAAAGGAAGAAAGACGTAATGTTGACATTCCTTATTTAGTTAAAGCTTATGCAACAGTAGACAAAGTGAAAAGACAAAATTCTGCTACATGAAGGCATGTCTGCTTTTCAGAATGTGCAGAAAAGTTATATTTTCTTTTCAACAAGACTTTTCACTTTTCCTTTCGTCCAATAAAGAAATTTCTCTTCGATCCTCTGAGAGAGTATAAAAGGAAACTTCCAAGGATTGAAAGGGTAAGCCAAAAAGCTAAGTGCTGAAGACAAGAGTGAACGTGCATTCAAGTGTGTCTTTCATGCATGCTAGTCTGCGTGAATAAAACAGTGCTTAGTGTCTAAGCTGTTTCTCTGAGTCTTGTAAACACAGTGTGTAATTCCCAGTGAGTGTATTCATTGTAGCTAGTTTAAGTCTGTCTTACATTAGTTAACATACTGTTGTATCTGTCATCTCAGCTTGAACCTTTCCGCATTCGAGCTTGTTTGTAATTAACTTTTGTTGATAATACATACAAACATTGAGAAAAGAGTGTGTAGTTTTTAAATAGTTGTATTCACCCCCCCCCCTCTACAGCTTAAGACTATATACTTGGGAAACCTTTCGGGACCTACATCATTAAACCTCGTGAAGTCGGCAAACCTATTTTTCCACCAGTAATAGTCCTTAATTTTCATTAACTTCGGTGGTGAATTCGCCTTGCCAACCTCATGATCCATCTCTATAAACCTCTGCAGACTTGACATTGTATTAAATATATTTGAATTTAAACTTAATTAATTTGATTCGAAACTAATTTAAATTAATTCTTTCAAATTTGGGTAAATTCGAATCTAATTAAATTTAAACTTGTTTGGGATTAAATTCGAATTAAGTTTGAAATCCAGCTAAACTAGAAATTAATGACAAAGTCGAAAGCCCACTAATCTCGAACCCCAACTAAATTCGAAGATCCACTAAACTCGAAATTACCTATTTCGACTTTAGTGTAAAGTCGAAACCCTAAGCAAATTCAAACTGGCCAAATTCGAAACAAACTTTTAGGAAACTCGAAAGGAGCGTATTTTGGTCAAACTCGAAATTCTTGTAAACCCTAATAACCCCTTACTAAACTCGAGCGCCGCAAATTCGAAAAACGGCTAATACTTCGAGTTTTTCAAGTTTTTCAGATTAAATCAATATTTTTACAAGTAAAAATACTGATTTTGGTCAAAAACTTGAACTACAACAAAGTATTTCCCGAAATCTGATTTGTCAAGCTCGAAAAACCTCAAAAATCGTGATATTAACCGTCCAAAACGTCAAGAAACCTAGGATGTATGCTTATGAACACGAAGAACACTAAGAACACCCCGTAGGCTCTGATACCACTTGTAAGGTCTTGAACTCACGGATCTATCTAGACGTGACACCGTCCAACGAGTGCGGAATCCTTGTTAGAGGCTTGACGGTAAGATCACACGCACGGAACACGGAGACTACCACGGCGTTGTATGAACGACTACGAACGTACCTACACGATGATTCTCTCCGAAAACACTCACTGATTGGTGATAAACTCGAGATCGCCTTTGCTTAATTACTCTCTGGAATTCTGCAAAAGTCACATAATTATTCGAGTTAATCCTTAATTATACTTACCATTTCGAGTTTGTCTTAGGACAAACTCGAACCAGGCCCAAGGCCCATTCGAATTTGTCCACTTGAAAAATTCGAAACTGCCTTATATGCAAATTCGAGTTTACACCAAATTCGAATCTGCCTTATGTGATAAATTCGAATTTACTCTAAATTCGAATTTCAAAAGTCAAACTTCTATTTGAACTTATGTTTTAACTTATGTTTGAATTTATCTTTGAACTTTATGTTTGAACTTCTTGCAATATGTTACACCAAGTTCAAACATACAGTCAATCAATATCAAACACATATAAACACATATATCAAATACTAGTCAATATTCAATATCACATAAGTTGACTTACACAAAATGCCAACTTATACTTAGACTGCTATCGTCACACAAGGTGTACCAACATCCAAGGGAGTTTTCATAGGAGTACTGTTGACCATGTCTTGAATATATTTGGACTGATTTATAAAGATACAATCAGTCTATTTTTTAACTTGCAAACCTATGAAAAAACTCATTTCTCCCATCATGCTCATTTCGAATTTATGGGACATTCAGAAAGCGAAGTTCTTACAAAATTCAGGATTTGTATACCCAAATATTATATCGTCTACATATATTTGTATTACTATAATATCCAGCCCTTGATGTTTTATAAACAGGGTTGTGTCAACTGCACCTTTGTTGAATCCACATTTCAACAAGTATGTTGAAAGTGCATCATACCAAGCACGCGGTGCTTGTTTAAGGCCGTACAGTGACTTGTCTAAAATATATACATGATCAGGTTTCGAAGGATCAGTAAAACCTTCGGGCTGATATGTATATACTTCATCAGTTAATTCCCTGTTCAAAAACACAGTTTTAACATCCATTTGGTAAACAGTGAAATTTTTATGAGCAGCAAATGCTAGAAACATCCTAATTGCTTCAATTCTTGCAACAGGAGCAAACGTCTCATCATAGTCGATGCCTTCTTGTTGACTGTATCCTTTGGCAACAAGTCGTGCTTTGTTACGAATGATGACTCCATGTTCATCCTTCTTATTCTTAAAGATCCTCTTCGTGCCAATGATAAATTTATCTTTAGGTCGTTTTATTAGTCTCCAAACCTTCAACCGTTCGAACTGATTCAGTTCTTCTTGCATTGCGACAATCCAATCAGCATCCAGAAGAGCTTCTTTCACATTTTTCGGCTCAATTTTGCTGAGAAAATTGGAAAATAAGCACTCGTTTATTGTGGCTCTTCTGGTTGGACTGAAGCAGAATGATCACCAATGATATTTTCTGTTGGGTGATTTCTAGTCCACTTGAAAGTATGTGGATATGGTTGAATGTGGTCTTGATTGGGATTTAGTTCTAAATAGGGTAGTCGGGGGTTGGCTTCAGATGTAGTCGGTAAGGTATCTGAGATAGGAGTTTCTGAATGTTCAGATGTTAAGAAGGTTTCAAAAGATTCTGGAGGTTGAATAGGTTGTACACTTTCAGCTGGCTCGTGCACATCTGTTTTCGAAGCTTCTCCAGTTTCTTCTGATACTTGTTGATGAGAATGATCTGAGACTACGACGGGATCTTCAGTAATCTTGTCAGGCACCAAATTTAAAACATTAGTTTTGGGCTTCTCAAAGTAGTCTTCATAGAAATTCTCAAAGAGTTTATTTAAATCTGAATGTTCTGCACTCTTTTCAATTGATTCCATTGAAGTCGACTTGTTATGTTCGGGTCCTGAACTGGTATGTTCACAAGCCATTACCACTCCTTCATCAAATTTAACATTGACGCTTTCATTTACTGTCTTGGTCCGCTTGTTGTAGACCCGGAAAGCGACTGACTCCTTCGAATATCCTATGAAAGTACCTTCATCACCTTTTTGAATAAATTTTCCAAGGTTGTCTTTGTCATTTAATATGAAGCATCTGCATCCAAAGACATGGAAAAACTTAATATTAGGTATCTGTTTGTTTATTAGTTCATAAGGAGTCTTCCCGAATCGTTTATTGATGATTGGTCGATTCTGTGTGAAACAAGCTGTTGCAACAGCTTCAGCCCATAAGAATAACGGAAGATTGGAATACGCCAGCATCGTTCTCGCTGATTCCACTAGTGTCCGATTTCTTTGTTCAACGACACCATTCTGTTGTGGAGTTCGAGCGGCTGAAAATTGATGTGTGATTCCTACAGAATTCATAAATGGTTCAAGAGATTTGTTCATCAATTCTGTACCGTTATCTGATCTGATTGACTGAACTGAAAGTTGCAACTTCAATTGAATTTTCCGGATGAAGTCTATAATGATTTCGGTAGCATCTGATTTTGTCCGCAAGAAGAAAACCCATGTGGATCGTGAGTAGTCGTCGACTATTACCAATACATATCTTTTCTTGTTAATACTTTGTACTCTCATTGGTCCACACAGATCCATATGTAGCAGTTCCAATGCTCTCGTTGAAGAGTGTTCGGATTTGGACTTGTGTGAAGCTCTAGTCATCTTTCCTTTTTCATAAGCGGCACACAACTGCTCCTTTTCAAATTTGAGAGTTGGTAGCCCATTAACTAATCCGCCTTTTGCTAGGTTGGTTAATTCGTTAAAGTTCAGATGTGAAAGACGACGATGCCATAGCCAAGCTGTTCTAGATGTAGCTTTTGACAGTAGGCAGACATCCTTTTTTAGATTAATGGAGGCTAGGTCAATGGAGTACAAGTTGGTTTTCCTGTTTCCTGTGAGGATTTCTTTTCCTTCTCCGGATCGAATGCTGCACTGATCAGCTTTGAAGTTGACTTCAAATCCTTTATCGCAAAGTTGTCCAATGCTAAACAAGTTGTGACCAAGACCATCAACGTAGAAGACCTTCTGAATGGTAATTTTATCATATTCAAGACTCCCATAACCTTTGATCGGACAAAACTGATCGTTCCCAAATCTGACCGTCCCACAGAACTTTTCTACAAAGTTAGTGAGTGTTTCTCTTTGTCCGGTACTTTTTGATGTTGGTAAATCAAGCAGTTGATGATGCGTTTTCTCATTAGATATGTCTATTATCTTAACAATTGATGATGAGTTAGGTACCCACTTTTTAACAGTTCTTTTTTGTATCCACTTTTGTACAATTCGCGGCGGAACTTTTTTTGAAAAATTTTGCTGTGGAACCTTTTTCTGTATGAAAGATGGGGCCTTTTTCTTAGGTTGCCATACAAGTTTTTCAGATTTTACAAGCAGTGATTTACATGAACCAGAATTCAAAGAAATTAAATCAGTTCGAGAGAATTCCATACAAGATTTATCCACAAATTCATTACTACATACAGAATTTTCAAATTTGCTATTTCTATCTGTAACAATATTTTTCTTCACTCGCCACTCTTTTTTTATTTTCTTGTTTTTCTGTTCTCTCTGCTTCTTTCGCCAAACTTGCTTCCGAGAACCGTTCACAATATAATCTGACATAGAAGAAACATGAGAATTAGTGATCTTAGAAACTTGTTTCTTCTGTAAAGGTTTCTTACCTTTTTAAGTTTGGACTTTGAGTGCAATTGAGTCCTTTGTAGAAGATCATTCACCTTTTTCATATTCAGGAGTATCAAAAGTAACTTTTGTTTTCTCCTTCTTTTGTTTTAAACTTGGTGAATATTCAGATGATTTCTTTGAATCTGTAGATATTCTTTTTAGATTTCTAACAGGTTCTTTAAGATCATCAGATTGTTTGTTATGTAAAGGTTTTACAAATTCATCAATTTTAAGAAACATATCTTCTAATGAATTAAAATCAGAGTTCATATACAGGTCAAATTCTGTTTCAGAGTTGATAGAATCAAGTGAAGGTGAAGATAATGGATCTGATAATATTTTGTTCTCAGGCTGTTTTTGTAACTTCTCTTCAAGAATTTTAAGTTCAGCCTTAAGAGTTTGATTTTCTGTCTTAAAATTTTTGATTTTCAATTCGAGATCAGTGTTTATCTTTTCAAGAATTGAAAATGGTAAATATAACTTTTGAGATTGAGTAGTAGATTCAGATAAATCCTTTTCAGAATATGTCTGAATATACTCCTCTTTAATGTCAATATTAATATTTGATTCATTTATTCTGTTATAGACAACAAAATTTTGCATTTTATCTGATCTTATTCTTTTTTATTCTTCACTAGATTCTACCTTATCTGATGCTCTCATAAAAGTCATTTTTAATCCTAGATTCGTATATCTGACATCATATAAAGTCGGTGAATTTGAGATAGCCTTTGTCAAATATTTAGGATTTTCCCAACCAATACCAGATTTTGAATTGTAAAATTCTGTGTCTTTTGGTTGATTTAAATATATAGTTTGATAAGTTTGACATCTTTTGATAAATTTATCTTCCATTTTCTTTATTTCCTTATAAAGCTTAGTTCTTTCTTCAAAAATGGCATGATATTTTACTAGAAAAATTTGAAGCGTCAAATTCTGCCAAACTCAATTTTTCTTGTAGGTCAGATATATTGTTATTAAGTTCTTGGATTTTGCTTTGAAGTTCATTTTCTTTGTCTTGCAAATCTGAAACTGCTCGTAATGCCAATGCTTTATCCTTGGAGAAATCTAATACTAATGCATGTTCATTACGTAACTTAGTTTCCAAGGAGTGAGCATTTATCTTTTCAGCCTTCAATGATTTTTCAAATTTCATAAGCATAAAGGACATTTTTGTTAATTTTTCTTTAAGTAAACAGGAATCATCATTTTCAGAGTCAGAGTTAGAATTTACCTCTGGTGTTTCTGAACTATCTGATTTTCTTACTCTGATTCATCCATCTCTTTGTCATTGCTGCATCCAGCTTTTCCTGTTGCCATCAACGTGAAGTCTTCAGTCACTTCCTCATCAGACTCTTGCTTTTCCTCATTTTCTTCGTCTGTAAGCCTAACCCATACCTCATCTTTTGCTATCATAGCTGACTCACTCATTTCCAATTCATTGAAGACTTCTGATTTCAAGCAGATATGAGCATCCTCATCCGATATGTCTTCATCCTCTGATAACTGTAGCCAATGATCATCCTCTGCCATAAGGGCTTTTCCTGCTTCCTTTTCTTTGGCTGGCAGAGCTTTTCTTGTGCAGTAGTTTTTGCTCTGTTTTTCACAATTGTAGCACTTTTGCTCTGTTTCTTTCTTGGCTGATTTATCAGATATTTCATATTTTTCATCTTTCCTACAACTACTCTCACCAGATTTTTCATATTTCTCCTTCTTTTCAAACTTCCTTGAGCCAGTCTTGTAGCGCATTTTGTTGTTGGTTGGCTTATGATAGAATTTCTTTTGGAATGCTTTAGTAAGTAAGGCCATCGGCTTTTTCATCTCTTCTATCTCTGAATCAGCGAATGAATCTGATGTGTCTGATTTAGAAGAGCTACTGCTAATGACTGCCCGTTTCTCCTTTTTCAGCTTGTACTTATATTTCTTTTCTGCAAATAAAGCCATAGGGTCAACGGTTTTGTTTCTCGGCTTTCTTTTTGCCAGATATTTTCCTCAAAACAACTTCTTGATAGTTATTGAGGTTTTCAAATATCATGTGGAAGTCCATCTCTTCAATGTCTTTCGTTTGTCGGATAATCATCGCATACTTTTCCCATTCTGGGTTAAGTACGTTTAAGAACTTGACATTGATATCTAGATTGGACTTTGTAACCCCATTTCTTTTCATCTCACTTACCAGACTGACAAACCGCAAGTAAGTGTTTTCTAGTAATTCTCCTTCTAGTGCTCTAAAATTCTCGAAAATCATCAGACTGTTCCTTGCTCTATTGGTTGTAGCCTTGTCGGATCCCCTCATTAACTTGCACACCTCATCCCAGATGGATTTGGCGGTCTTTGTGTTTGTAACACATGTATAGATGTCATTAGGGATTGAGATCAGTAACAACTTCATAGATGTTTTGTCCCTTAATTTTCTGCTTTTCTGTGCTTCAGTTAAGTTTGTAACCTCAACAGTTTGTTGGCGGAATTGGGGGATTTCCAGCGAGTACACCAGGGATTGTCTCCATGAACACAGTTGGTCCGTCCGTTAGGGATTTTAGCATTTCTTCCGAAAGATCATGGACACTGATAAATTCCACAAACCTTTCCCTCCATTGTACGTATTCTCCCCGATAGAGAATTGGAGGTTTCGTCTCTGACCCCATAGCAAGTGCGTCTTTTGACATTATGACTGATAGATATGTAACTTTCCAGGATCGAATGATATTTGATTGAAATTGAATAGTTGATCAACTTTTGAAAATTGATCAGACTTTGAAAGAATGTTGAATGAAACTTGAATGAACAAGATAATCAACTCGAATGATGAGTTGAACAACTCGATTAATGAATGTGTGAAAATCGAACCAATGTATAATCAACTCGAATCTATAACAAATGAACTTGTTAGAAGAATTAAGCAACTCGAATCAATTAGTTATGAAACTCAAATGACTCAATGTGCAACTCGATTTGAACTTATGTGCAACTCAATTGATTCAGTGTGCAACTCGATTGATGCAGTGTGCAACTCGATTGATTCTGTTTTGCAACTCGAATTAAACTAAGTGTAACTCGAATGAATATATGTGCAACTCGAATTAACCTTAGTGTAACTCGAATGAATATATGTGCAACTCGAATTAACCTAATTGTAACTCGAATGAGGATTTGTGCAACTCGAATTAAATTTTCCTTTGAACTTGATCAACTCGAATTGAACTGAGTTCAACTCGAATAAAGTGTAAGTTCAACTCGAATGGAAGTCACTACCAACACGAATGTAAGTTCAACTCGATTGAAATGCAAGTCAACTCGATTGAACTAATATTTCAACTCGATTGACACTAAAGTTAACTCGATCAAAACTTGTAATCAACTCGATTGGTAAAGGCTGTAAACTCGAATTGGCCAAGAACACAGTATAATCCGAGTTTCTTAGTTTTTCCTATATTTCAAGTCTGAAACTCAAATTAATTTGCAAAACACAGCTATTTTCAACCAAATTGATATCGAAGGTAGGGATACTGATTTCAAACACTTTTTGTGAAAGTATATGTAACACCCACATTTCTCACGCAAATGCCACGTCAATATATAATCATAAGTGGCAATATCGCAAGCATCTCGTAATGCTCATGTCATAGGATTAGCGGAAAACACTGTTAACTAAAACTTTAATGCAGAAGTCATACATCATGTCACATGCTGATATAACACATACACAACTGAATTATTTGTTAAACACTAACTACTGATAGCTAACTCGATGCTGATCAAGTACAAAATACAGATGACAGTTCTGAAGTCTAATATCAAAAGCCGACAAACACCGATAAACTCTGAACTACTTCGGCTGCTGCTGCTGTGACTGCGATCCCACGGTATCACTGCCTGAGACACGGAAGACTCGAAAACATAAGCTAGAAAGCTCGTGAGTATGCGAGGGTTAGACTCTACAACATAACACATAACATGCACAACACAGTAATATCTCAACACACATATGCAAGCTCAATGCACAACACATATCTCTGCTCAAAAGGAGACGCCGTTCCCCAGGTAACAAGACGCACACAGCAGCGGTTAGCTACCTAATAGGCACGGGAGCGACCTGGCAATGAACACTGCTATATATATACAGTCTCATACTTAGTGACTGGTTAGGGACAGTCAGCCTGCGCGATCACATATCGTGGACACCTACAACTCAAACACATATAGCACGTATAGGGTAGAAGAAATCATACCTGCGCGCTATACCTCAGTCTCATATACAATATATCACGACACATATATGACTCATAAAAGTTTAGGCGCGTTTTATAAAGAACTCGAGTACTCACCAAATACCCAAAGCAACGGCAACCAAAATCTTATCACGGATCGGTACGCGGTCGGCTCGAACCTCTGATTACTTAAGAACAGAAGGAGGAAGAAGGAATTCATATTAACACCCTCAAATCCAGATTTCCTTTGCTGGTTACTGCTCCAAACACTCTCACACACTTCACGATTCTGTTTTTGGAAAGCAAGGGAAAGGAAAAGAGGCTAAGCTGATACACTTGCCTCATATATACGCTTTTTACAATTAGAAAGCCCCGAACCCGCTAAATCCGAACCCGATATCGCTTTTTCACTATTATTATCATTTTAACCAAATTAAATCCACGATCTTAATAATAATAATAATCCACTAATTATTAACCCGTAGACACGTATCACTTGGTCTCGACACGTTTAATCCACGAAACGGGATTCAATTGGAACAACGCAATAATATTAAAATAAAGAGCCAATAAATTAAATTCACGTAACAGGCTCAATTTCGGGAATGTTACAAATCCTCTCCTCTTAAAAAGATTCCGTCCCAAATCTAGCTCGAAGACTGGAACAGGTGCGGATATCGGCTCCTCATATCGGCTTCGGGCTCCCAGGTGGCACAAGTACCGTTATGATGTCTCCACTAACCGAGTACTAATGCAATCTCTTTATTTGTCAATCTCTTTATCTTACGGTCAGTAATTGCCTCGGGCTGCTCGACATATCGCAAATGATCGTGCACAGTGATCTCAGATAGTGGCACGTACTGATCATCTTTGGCCAGACATTTCCTTAGGTGACTCACATGAAAAGTTTCATGAACTCCGGCCAACTCGGGAGGCAGTCTCAATCTATACGCCTGATCTCGGACTCTGGCAATGATCTCAAACGGACCGATGTATCGCGGACTCAGCTTACCTCGGTATCTGAATCTAATAACTCCTTTCCATGGTGATACCTTCAGCATAACGCGGTCCCCAACACTGAACTCAAGCTCAGTTTGACGACGATCGGCATAACTCTTTTGCCGGCTCTGTGCTACTCTCATATGCTCACGAATGACCGCCACCTTATCGCTCGTCTCTTGTAGCAACTCGGGTCCACTGATAGGTCGCTCGCCGACCTCACCCCAACACATAGGGGTTAGGCACTTACGCCCGTAAAGTGCCTCGAATGGAGCCATTTTGATGGAGGTATGGTAGCTGTTGTTGTACGCAAACTCAACCAATGGCAAGTGAACGTCCTAACTACCACTGAAATCGATCGCACATGCTTGGAGCATATCCTCGAGAGTCTGATTTGTCCGCTCTGTCTGCCCGTCTGTCTGAGGTCTATACGCTGTGCTCAACTGAACTCTCGTCCCCAGCTCGCGCTGAAAGCTCTGCCAAAACCTCGAAGTAAACCGCGTATCTCTCTCATACGTGATCGACATCGGAACGCCGTGCTTCGAAACCACCTCATTAATGTACAACCGAGCCAACTGATCCATCAAAATAGTGCCTCGAACCGCTAGAAAATGGGCACTCTTGGTCAACCGATTTACAATCACCCAGATCATATCATTGCCTCGAACCGTGCATGGAAGTCTAACGATAAAATCCATCGTGATATGATACCACTTCCACTCAGAGATCTCCAGAGGCTGCAGATGCCCATAAGGCTTCTGATGCTCGGCCTTAACACGCAGACAAGTCATGCACTCCTCAACATATCGGCCCACATCTCTCTTCATCCCAGGCCACCAGTAGAACTCACGCAGATCTCTGTACATCTTGGTGCTCCCGGGGTGGATAGATAGTCTCGACCGATGCGACTCATCTAGTATCAGCTGCCGAAGATTACCGACTTTCGAAACCCAAACTCGATCATGAAACACATACAAGCCTCTGCTATCTCTGCTCAATACATCAATCTGACATGTAAGCCGCTCTCTCTTTACATTCTCTGCTCGCAAGCCCTCTAACTGGGCCAGTCTCAAACTCTCCACAAGAGTCGACGTAACCTCGAGCCTCGCTGCTCGGGAAACCACTGTCTGGCCGCACGCCTTGCGGCTCAACGCTTCGGCCACCACATTGGCCCTACCCGGATGGTACTGAATCTCGCAGTCATAATTCTTCAATAACTCTAGGCTGTGCCGCTGTCTCATATTCAACTCTTTCTGAATGAACAGATACTAAAGACTCTTATGATCTATATACACCACAAATCGAGAACCATACAAATAATGACGCCATATCTTCAACGCAAACACTATCGCCTCCAACTCTAGATTGTGCACGGTATCGTTCTCCTCGTAGGTCTTCAAGTGTCGCGACGCATACGCAATCATTTTGCCTCGCTGCATCAGAACACATCCCAACCCAGTACATGACGCATCACAGTAGACTACGAAATCCTCTGTACCCTCGGGCAACGCTAATACCGGAGCCTGACATAACCGGGACTTCAACTCTCTGAACGCCGACTCCTGCTCATCGGACCACACAAAAGGAACGGACTGCCATGTCAATCTCGTTAACGACATGACAATCCTCGAAAAGTCCTGAATGAAGCGGCGATAGTACCTGGCTAGTCCCAAAAAGCTACGGATCTCAGGCACAGTCTTCGGCGGCTCCCAACTCATAACGGCCTCTATCTTTCCCGGATCCACTGAAATACCCCCGGCGCTCACAACATGCCCTAGAAACTGGACCTCTCGCAACCAGAACTCGCACTTTGAGAACTTCGCATACAATCGCTCCTTTCGCAGCACGGTTAAAACCTCTCGCAAATGCTGCTCGTGGTCCTCGGCACTCCTCAAATAGATCAGGATGTCGTCGATGAACACTATCACGAACCGATCCAACATAGATCTACACACCCTGTTCATCAAATCCATGAATGCCGCGAGTACGTTAGTCAGTCTGAAGGGCATTACAAGGAACTCATAGTGGTCGTATCTTGTTCGGAACGCAGTCTTCGGCACATCCTCGTCTCTAACTCTCAGCTGATGATAACCCGATCTCAAATCTATCTTCGAAAAGGAACTCGAACCCTGCAACTGGTCAAACAGATCGTCGATACGTGGAAGAGGATAACAGTTCTTCACCGTCAATTTATTCAACTCTCGGTAGTCGATACACATCCGCATACTGTCGTCCTTCTTCTTCACAAACAACACGGGAGCTCCCCACGGGGACGAACACGGATGGATAAATCAACGATCCAGCAACTCCTGAAGCTGCGACATCATCTCTCTCATCTCAGTAGTTGCCAGCCTATAAGGGGTCTTCGCAATAGGCACCGCTCCAGGGATAAGGTCTACACGAAACTCGACCTGACGATCTGGCGGTAATCCAGGCAACTGCTCTGGGAATACCTCAGGGAACTCTCTGATCACATATATATCCGCTATGGTCTTCTTCTCCAATCTGGTGTCAACCACATAAGCCAAAAAGGTCTCACATCCCTTCGCAACATACCTCTGGGCTCTGGCCATCAAAACAATGCCAATCTCACCTTGGCGCCTCTCGCCATACACTGTCACCGTCTCACTGTCAAAATGGGTATCCGGATCATCTTTTTCGCGCACAAAATGTCGGCCTGCCTGGTAGTCATCCCATCCATACCCTATCACATCGAAACTACTGATCTCTATCGGTAACAAGTCAATCTAAAACCGGTGAACATCGATCTCTAAAACACAATCTCGAAATACTCAGCTCACTAATGTTGTACTACCATCTACTCTCTGAACAACTAACGGAACATGTAAAGCAGTAAAAGCCAAAGAAAAGTATGCACAAAACATAACAGACACATACGAGCGATCCCCTCCAGATTCAAATAAAATGCGACCACTAAGCCCGTTTAGGATGTACGTACTGGATACTACATCAGTAGACTCGCGAGCCTCCTCTGCCGTAGCCTGTAACACTCTACCCCGGCCTCTGGGTGCTGACTCTCGGTGGCTCGATGAGGCGGGCTCTGCTCTGGCACCGCTGGTACTCGCTCCCTGTACAGCTGGCGGCGCATCTGGACAATCTATAGCTATGTGACATGGCCTCCCATAGCGGAAACACAAGGAATCCCTCGAGGTAGAAGTGAAGGAGGTGTGACCGTACTGCCCACAACGGTAACAACGAGGCTGCTCCGGCATACAATAACCTGAATGGCGATAGAGGCATCTCTGACAGCCTCTCTCCCCGACTGAACTGTCTTCCCGGCTCCCTGCTGGCTGGGACCCCTACCCCACACTGCTCTGGCTCTGGCTGGGAACACTATAGCGGGAAGTCTGACCCTGACTCTGACCGGCCGTCCTTGACCCCTGATACTTCCCCGATCTCCTGGACCTGCGTTCTCTACCCCTATCTCTACGGGACCCCGAACTCTGTCCCTGACCCTTCTGCTGCTCAGGCTCTCTCTCCCTCTGGATATCCTGAGGCTCTCGGTAGTAGCTTTGGGACTGCTCAGACGTCCCTGTCCTTTGTCTCTGGGCTGGAGGCTGACCCCTCTGTCTCTCTATCTTCCTCTCTCAAACTCGAGCCAACTCTAATGCTCGCGCAAAAGTAGGAGTGTCCTGAAGACCAACAAACTCTCGGATGTCAGATCTCAAACCATCGATGAAGGCATCGGCCTTACGGATGTCGGTAACAACATGCTTGGTTGCAAACTGAGCATACTCATTAAACCGGTCTACGTACTGCTGAACTGACATACTACCCTGCTGGAGGTGCAGAAAGCGGCGCTCCATTTCCCGGCGCTCATCACGGGGAATATACTGCAGCTCAAAGATAGCACGGAACTGCTCCCACGACATGGCATACGTTGTGCCTGTAGTCATAGATGACTCAATGGACTTCCACCCCTGTGAAGCCCCTCCTTTCAGCAGATAGGTCGCATAACCGACCATATCACGTGGATCGACATGAGCGACGCGGAAAGCCGCCTCGATCTCTCTCTCCCAAGCCATAGCCGCACCCGGCTCACCACCACCCCTGAACTGAGGCGGGACTCCTGTCATGAAGTCCTTAAAGGACCCACCTCTCTCAGAAGAAGAAGAAGATGCACCCGCCCCGGTCTCAACACTAGTAACTGGTGGAGGATCCGATCTCTGACGCCGATCCCTCTCTCTGTAGAACTCAGTCAGAACCTCTAAAATCTCTGATCGACGGATATACTCGTCCCTTGCTGGTATCTCTGGCCCTGGACCCTCTCCATGATCTGCTATAATTACCTACACATATCACCCTGGTAAGAAAACAGATAAACCACCCAGCGTTATACAGTAAGCTAGGACAGTTAGTTCCGCTAAACTCAGTCACAGGGGAGAATCCTACGGATTTCAACATGGTATAAGCTTAAGCATCCACTAATACTCAATACTGAAACCACAAGCTCTGATACCAAGCTGTAACACCCACATTTCTCACACAAATGCCACGTCAATATATAATTATAAGTGGCAATATCGCAAGCATCTCGTTATGCTCATGTCATAGGATTAGCGGAAAACACTGTTAATTAATACTTTAATACAGAAGTCATCATCATGTCACATGCTGATATAACACATACACAACTGAATTATCTGTTAAACACTAAGTACTGATAGCTAACACGATGCTGATCAAGTACAAAATACAAATGACAATTCTGAAGTCTAATATCAAAAGCCGACAAACACCAACAAACTCTGAACTACTTCGGTTGCGGCTGATGTGACTGCAATCCCACGGTATGACTGCCTGAGACACAGAAAACTTGAAAACATAAGCTGGGAAGCTCGTGAGTACGCAAGGGTTAGACTCTGCAACATAACACATAACATGCACAACACAGTAATATCTCAACACACATATGAAAGCTCAATGCACAACATATATCTCTGCTTTAAAGGGGGCGCCGTTCCCCAGCTAATAGGCCGCACGCAGCAGCGGTTAGCTACTCAATAGGCACAGGAGAGACCTGGCAATGCACACTACTGTATATATACAGTCTCATACTTCATGACTGGTTAGGAACAGTCAGCCTGCGCGATCACATATCGCGGACACCTACAACTCAAACACATATAGCACGTATAGGGTAGATTAAATCAAACATGCGCGCTATACCTCAGTCTCATACACAATATATCACGACACATATATGACTCATAAAAGTTTACGTGCGTTTTATAAAGAACTCGAGTACTCACCAAATACCCAAAGCAACGGCAACCCAAATCTTATCACGGATCGGTACGCGGTAAGCTCGAACCTCTGATTGCTCAAGAACACAAGGAGGAAGAAGGAATTCAGATTAACACCCTCAAATCCAGATTTCCTTTGTTGGTTGCTGCTCCAAACACTCTCACACATTTCATGTTTTTGTTTTTGGAAAGCAAGGGAAAGGAAAAGAGGCTAAGCTCAAACACCTGCCTCATATATACGCTTTCAATAATTAGAAAGCCCCGAACCCGATATCGCTTTTTCACTATTAATATCATTTTAACCCAATTATATCAATGATCTTAATAATAATAATAATCCACTAATTATTAACCCGGAGGCACGTACCACTCGGTCTCGACACGTTTAATCCACGAAACGGGATTCAGTTGGAACAACGCAATAATATTAAAATAAAGAGCCAATAAATTAAATCCACGTACCAGGCTCAATTTCGGGATGTTACAGTATAGCGTTCAAAGACAGATGTAAAAGTGACTTTTGCAATGAAACAATGAGAAACTTTTGGTTTTTCAAAAATTCTGAAATATCAATAGATCTTTTTCTGTGTTTGATGAATCATAAGAAATCTTTGATCAATTCAATCGACTTCCTAACCTCTTCCTTCGATCGAATTTTCAGAATCAATAATCAACAAGATAAAAACCCTTGTTGATTTTTATGTTTTTCAAAAAAAAATATGTCAAGAACAGTGCTCGAAAAAATTCAATTTCAAGTCAAAAATCACCCTAAGAGCTCTGATACCAATTGTGAATTAAGAATCCTATCAATCAATCAACAGTTAATACAATTAATCAAGAACAGAATCAAGAATACTAACCAAATGCTTGTATTGATTACAAAGGAGAATGAGAATGACTTGCACTGTAGCGCTAGATCTTGTTAGAAATTCGTGCGTACAAAATAAGAGAATGTCAGATCTGTCCTCTATTACAATGTCAACTATTATTATATACTATTTACAACTATGAACAAATTACAACATAGACCCTAGACTTTGTTTTCATCAACAAATGTGAGTTTTAAAAACACTCGGAGACTTACCTGGTGGTCTCCCGTTAACGCGTGACAAAAAATATAAATTAACACAACGATAAGAATTAAATAAAATAAACACGAAACATAATTTATTAGAAAATGTAACATTCGCAAAACGAAAATCTGTCTTTTAAGAAGGAAAAAATGTTGCATTTTAAAATAAATTATGTTAACAAATTCATCATACCTAACTTGTTCACTAGAAAATTAAAGCGTTTTTCATCCAAAGGTTTTATGAACAAGTCAGCTATCTGATTTTCAGTGTTTACAAAATGTTATTCTACGGTACCTTCTTCGACGTGATATTTTATAAAGTGGTACAGGATGTATATGTCTTTAGCACGATAGTGTTGTACAGGGTTACTAGTAATGGCTATTGCGCTCATGGAGTCGCAATAGATGGACATCCGACTAAGTCTGAATCCATAGTCTCGGAGTTGAGTGTACATCCACAGCAGTTATGAACAACAACTTGCGACAGCAATATATTCTTCTTCAGTGGTGGACAGAGAAACACTGTATTGTTTCTTTGATGCCCAACTTACCAGTTTGTCTCCAAGGAACTGGATGTTGCCCGAGGTACTACTTCTGTCATGTTTGCAACCTGCATGATCTACATCTGAGTAGACATATAGATCGAAACTGGTTCCTTTCGGATACCAGAGACCAAGATCAGGCGTGCCTTTTAAATAACGAAAAATTCATTTTACGGCAGCCAAGTGTGACTCTTTAGGTTTGCTTGAAATCGAGGACAAAGACAAGTAGAAAACAATATGTCCGTTCTACTAGCGGTTAAATACGATAAGGAACCGACCATTCCACAATAAGCCGTGATTTCAGTGGATTTACCCATTGGATCGGCATCACGCTTTGAGGAAATGGACATGGGAGTTTTGACAGACGTACAGTTTTCCATCTTAAATCTCTTTAGGAGATCATGGATGTACTTTGACTAGTTTATGAGAATTCCTTCAGGAAGTTGTTTGACTTGTAATCCGGGGAAAAAGTTCATTTCCCCCATCATACACATCCCAAACCTCGATTCCATTAATTTTTAAAATTCTTCACAAAGTGAAGGTTTTATAGACCCGAAAAATAATGTCATCTACGTAAATTTGAATGACTAGAATGTCATTACCTGTATGTCGTATAAATAGGGTTGTGTCGACTGTACCTTTGGAAAATCCGAAATCGAGCAGGAACTCAATTAGAATGTCATACCATGCCCGAGGTGCTTGTTTCAGACCATATGGACCTTTATCGAGAGCATAGATATATGATGGTCTAGACTCATCGACAAAACCTTCAGGTTGAAAAATGTACACCTCCTCTTTCAGAACACCGTTGAGAAACACTGTGTTCACATCCATCTGGTACACTATGAAGTCCTTGTGGGACGCATACGCTAGGAATATGCAAATCGCTTCAAGTCTAGCAATTGGGCAAACGTCTCATCGCAGTCGATTCCTTATTGTTGTCGATACCCTTTAGCCACGAGTCTCACTTTTTTTCGGATGACAATTCCGTTCTCGTCTTGTTTCTTCTTGAAAATCCATTTTGTGCCGATAACGGACCGATCCTTTAGTCATGGGACTAACCTCCATACACGTAGGCGTTTGAACTGATGTAGCTCGTCATGCATTGCGTTCACCCAGTCTGGATCTCGTAGGGCTTCGGTTATGGTTATCGGTTCGATCTTGCTCAGGAACGTAGCGAATAGGCATTCGGTGTTTGTAGCTCTTCTGGTTTGAACCGGAGCGGACTTATCTCCGATGATTTGAGATTCGGGGTGGGATAAAGTCCCCTTGGGAAGCAGTACGAGGTCGTCAGCGGATTGGGGTGATTCAGATGGAGTTGAATCGGTTTGAGGAGCATCAACTGGTGTCGAAGGTTCTGAGGCTATCTCCGGGCTCAGGTTAGGAATAACAGAACCGGTTGGAGATTTAGGAGATGTTGGTGTGAACTCAGAAGGTTTGGGCTCAAGTGTCTCAAGGTAGGTGAGCTTGGACTGACCTCAGTAGTATCTATATTAGATTTAAGAAAAGAATTAGAACTAGACTTAGAGTGAGGATATAATAAGTCAAATAAGGAGTCTACGTCTAGATCATCTTCTCCTATTGGAGCAGCAGAGGTGGATGCAGATGACGTCTGAGTCGGTTCAGTGATTGTTGAGGAGCCGGTTCTGAACTGATGTGTTGAGAGACGTTCTTGGATTTAGCTAAATCATTGAATGTGATGTTCACACTCTCATTAACTTTTCTAGTCTGTTTGTTGTACACTCGGTAGGAGGCTGAGTTCTTCGAGTATCCGATGAATGCTTGTTGGGAAATATTCTAAGTAGTTCAAGCTGTTAGTTAGATTTCTCAAACTGTTAGTAGATTTTCTGTGTAAGTACAAAGTTCATGTTGTTAGTTGAAGAAGTTCGAGCTTCAAGTATAAAAGTTCAAGCTGCCAGAGTAAATTCATTGAAGCTGCTATGTTCAAGCTGCTTAGTGATTCAAGTTGCTCAACAGTTTCATAAACAGAAAGTGCTGATATTCAGGAAGAGATATTTACATGAAGATTCCAGCATATCTACCATCAGAGAAGTCAGAGTCCTTCAAGGAAACAAATCAGAAAGCATTATAAATACATAGAATAGGTTTTTCTATTGTAATCAAGTTTCTGCACGTTCAAGTTTGTAATTGCTTTTTGTTTAAGTTTTCATAAGCCTCTAAGGTTGTAAAACCCTAAGAACAATTTGTGTTCTTCGTCTAATCAAACAGATTAGAGGTGATTGTAATCATTGAGTTTAGTAATACAAGCAACTTTGTCTATTCAATTATATTTATTTGTGTTTGATTTAGAAAGTTTTTCCTAAAACAATTAAGTGTTATTTCGCAAACTTCTTAATTGGACTTCGATTCAATACAAGATTATTGGTTTATACTCTGATCAATTCAAATCAGTTAATCTTAGGTAGTTTTATTTAGATCCTGACAAGTGGTATCAGAGCAAGGTTGTTCTTTGTTTTCAAAGTCAAAAGCTTTCTTTTAAAAAATTTTTTATTTTCTGCAATGGAATTTGATAATAGCAGTAGTGGATCTGGGTAAGGACTCAAAGTGCCTATGCTCAAACCCACTGAGTTTGAGATGTGGAAACTCAGGATTTAACAGCATATTCAATTCATTGATTATGCCATATGGGAACCTGTTGAATTTCCTCTTGCAGTTGATCCTGAACTTGATGCTGATGGCAAACCCATCAAAACTCCTCCCAAAACTGAACTTGAAAGAAAGGCTAGAATGAATGAAGTGAAAGCTCTTACACTTCTACAAATAGCCATTCCTAATGCTTATAACATCAATTTAAAAAGTTTATACTGCTCATTCTCTTTGGATTGCTTTAGAGAAAAGATTTGCTGGGAATGCCAGTACCAAGAGAAATCAAAAGGATCTTTTGAAACAGCAGTATGAGAACTTTCTGGTGGCAAGAATGAAAACCTTACTCAAATCTTTGACAGGTTCAACAAACTGATAAGTGAATTGGAGAGTGCAAAAGTCAGTCTGGATCAAGATTAAGTCAACAGAAAATTCCTTAGATCTCTTGGTGAAGAGTGGACAGTTTATGCTGCTCAATGGAGAACAAAAGACACTCTTGATGAAATAGAGCTTGATGATCTGTACAACAGTCTGAGAGTGTTTGAAACTAAGATTGACACTAAAAAGAAATCTTTATCTTATAATCACAACACTGCTCTACTGTCATCTGAAAAATCTAATTGCAGTGATTCCTTGTCAGGTAGTGATGGTAACTCCACTGAAGCTCACTATGAAGCTTTTGTTGCTAATGATGGATTGTTTGCTCTAAATGCTGAAGATCTAGAACAGATTCATCCAGATGATCTAGAAGAGATGGATCTGAAATGGCAACATGCAATGCTGACCATGAGGGCCAAAAGGTTTCTAAAAAGAACTGGCAGATCCAACTTTCAAGCCAGAACAGAAGGCAAACCAGCTTTTGATAAGTCAAAAGTTGAGTGTTTTAAATGTCACAAGCTTGGCCACTTTGCCAGAGAATGCAGATCTCAAGGTCAACAGCCATCAAGATCTCAGCAGACTAATCAGGCTTCATCATCACAAGCACTTGTCTCTCAAGAAGACAATGTGTTTGACTGGAGTGATCAGACAGAGGAAGAGTTTCAAAATCAAGCTCTAATGGCAGAAACATCAAATGTCACCTCCACTGCACTACCATCTGAGGTAAATTCTAAACTCTGCTCTCAAACATGCAAAAATATGGTTAAAAAGTACAGAGATCATAATGAGAGCATGTGTAAAACTCTAGCTAAGATGGAAGAAAGGAGATATGAATACATGTAGGCCATAGAAGATCTTGAAAAACAGATCAATGACTATAAGGATAATGAAATTCAAATGGGACATGATAGAACATATCATGAGTGGGAGAAGAAGGAGCTGAATAAGAAAATAGAATCCCTAAATAAAAAATTAGAAGAGACTGAACAAAAGGTGTTAGAGGCTAATAAGAAGCTAGAATCTGTCAATATAGATCTAGGAAACTTCAAATTGGCAAATCAAAAGCTGGAACACCTAATGGAAGTCCAATTTAAAGATAGGGTAAAATCTCAGCTCAATCCCAAAGAAGGTATAGGATACAGAGCCACTCCACCCCCATACAACAACAAATACATTCATCCAATGAGTGAAGTTGTTGATAGGCTCGTTAATGAACCATTAGATGAGTGTATGACCACTGTAGATCCTATCCTTGAAAACAGTCCTGAATCCAAAGAAGATCTGATTCTAAATAGAGACTGTGAGTGCAATATAGTTGAGAAAGAACACAAAACAATGAGTGCACCTATAGAAATCCAAATGCCCAATAAGAAAGGAAAGGAGAAGATGAGTGTATGCAATGCTGCTCCACATGTTTCTGTCCCTTCTAACTGTAACACTGCATCTTCATCAAAGAATAATAAAAAGGGTAAAAATGTTCCAATCTGTATATGCCAAAAGCATGGGGTCCAAAAGTTTCCCAAACAACAGTAGGTAAGGGGAAATCAAAGGAACAAGAACCGGATATTATCCAATAAAACTGGTTCTCCAATCCAAACAGTAAAAAATGCTTCCATTGTGGCAGGAAAAATCACTTGGCCAGGGATTGCTTTTATAAACCATCTGTTGCAAAACAGACTGTGATTCATAGAAAGACAAACTCTCCAATTTTAAAAAATTCAAAGGCCAAACCTCCTACTGCATCAGTTCCTAAGAAAACAGTTGATCACAGGTTCTCAAAAGTAAATAAAAAACAGTCCACACACCAAAAACAAGTTTTAGCTAAACCAAAATTAAAATTTAAACAAATATGGTGTGTTAAAGGTAAAAACTCAGGTGAACCTGTTGATACAAATGTTGAAACTGCTAAGTCTAAAGTTGAGACTGCTAGTGCAAATTCTCAAGCTGCTAGCACTACAGCCCCAGTTCAGATTGCTAGGCTCAAAATTGGGACTGGTAATGGATCATCTGAGACTGTTATTGAAAAGGATGGACAAAATACCTGGATACCTCATGTGATAACTAAATACTCTCCACAAAATCCATCTTGGATCTCACTAAGTATAAGAAATCAAAGACAATGTTTAGTTATGTTAATGCACAAGGACAACCCAAAACCAACTTGGTTTGGGTTTACTCCACTACTAACTAAGCTTTTATTTGTGCAGGGCAACCACAGGTCACCTCATAAAACAAGATGGCATTTGGACAGTGGATGCTCTAGGCACATGACAGGCAATTCTGAGTGCTTGTCAAATTTCAAAGGCTTTAAAAGAGGGTTTGTTGCATTTGGAGGAAACTCCAAAGGAGGTAAGGTTACAGGTAAAGGTACTGTTAATGCAGGCAACATGATTTTCGATGATGTTTTGTATGTTGAACAGCTTAAGTATAACTTATTGAGTGTGTATCAAATCTGTGAGAAACAAAATATTGTTCTGTTTACAGATTCTGAGTGCATTGTCCTTTCAAAAGATTTTACAATTCCTGAAAATCTTGTTTTACTAAGAACACCAAGAAAGGACAATGTATACTGTTTGGACACAGAACTTTTATCCAAATCAAGTACTTTAAGCTGTTTGATATCCAAAGCATCATCCAATGAGTCTGCTCTTTGGCACAGAAGGATGTGTCACATGAACTCCAAATCCATGAATGTTTTAGTCAAAAAGAACTTGGTAAGAGGTTTACCACAAAAGGAGTTCATATGTGATGATCATTGTGTAGCATGCCTTAAAGGCAAGCAACGAAAAACTTCTCATAAGGCCAAAGAAATAAATACAATCTCATCTGCTCTTCATCTGATTCATATGGATCTATTTGGTCCAACATCTGTTTTGAGTTTGAATAAAAGGGCTTACTGTTTAGTCATTGTTGATGATTTCACCAGATTTACTTAGGTTTACTTTCTTAGGTCTAAAGATGAAACTGCTGAGCTGGTTAAGTCATTTATTCTTAGGATAGAAAACCAGTCAAACTCAAAAGTTAAGGTGATAAGGTCAGACAATGGAACTGAGTTTAAAAACCATATTCTAAACAGTTTTTGTGAGTCCAAAGGTATTGCTAGGCAATGACCTTTTGGGCAGAAGCAGTTAATACAGCCTGTTATGTTCTAAATAGGGTTCAGGTTGTTCAATCACAATGGAAAACTCCATATGAATTATTCCATAATAGACTTCCCTTAATAGCCTTTTTCAAGCCTTTTGGTTGTCCATGTACCATTCTTCACATAACGACTCACTTAGATACTCAAATCAAAGCAAAGCTTATAGAGTATATAACAGTGTGTCTAAAACCATTGAAGAAAGTGCCAATGTTGAATTTAATGAAAATACCTCAAATGCCAAAGGCACTGGTCCTGATTGGTTGTTTGACTTAGATTCACTAACAAATTCTCTGAGCTTTGCTGAGTATACTGTAGAATCTGATGAACACAGGATTGAAACTGTCAAAGCAAATTCTCATGCTGGCAGCACAAATGATCAAGTTGTTGGCACAAAGCTTCAGTATACAGTTATACCACTTCTGTCTTGTGACCCTCCAGGGGTTCTGAATGCTCAACATGATTCAAATCCAGACAATGAAGTGCAGATCCCAAGTCCTGGGAGAACAGCTCCAACACAAAGGGAAACAGTCCCAGATACAAGTAAAGCTGTTCTAGAAGGTGAACCATCAACTGGTCCTGATGGAGATGATACAAATCTTGGATCCTCTTTCTAGACAGATAGATAGCCTACCCTCAGGATTCACAAGTATCATCCTTTGAATCAAATAATGGGTGATCCACGTACACCTGTGCAAACAAGGACCATGGTTCACAAGGAGACTGATGCTGCTGACCCAACAGTTCCTGAATTTAGTCTAGCTGCATTTGAACATGCCTGTTTCATGTCACAGCTAGAACCTAAAAAGGCATCAGAAGCTTTGAAAGATTCATCTTGGATTGAGGCAATGCAGGAAGATCCTCTCCAATTCAAGATTCAGAATGTATGGACACTTGTTGATCTTCCTAAAGGTAAGAGAGCCATTGGTACAAGATGGGTGTTCAGAAACAAGAAGGATGAGAGAGGGATAGTGATCAAGAACAAAGCAAGACTAGTAGCACAAGGATACACTCAAGAGGAAGGAATAGACTATGATGATGTCTTTGCTCCAGTGGCATGGATTGAAGCCATCAGACTGTTTTTAGCTTATGCAAGCTTCAAGTGGTTTAAAGTGTATCAAATGGATGTGAAGTCTGCGTTTCTGTATGGCACAATTGAAGAAGAGGGCTATGTGTGTCAACCTCCTGGTTTTGAGGACTACAAGTATCCAGACAGAGTCTACAAACTAGACAAGGCTCTCTATGGACTCCACCAAGCCCCTAGAGCATGCTATGACACTTTGTCATCATACATTCTATAGAATGGATTCAAGAGAGGTAATCTGGACAAAACACTAATCACAAAGTCCATCAAATCTGAAATTCTGCTTGTACAGATATACGTTGATGATATTATCTTTGGGTCAACAAATGATAGTCTGTGCAAAGAATTTGAGGCCTTGATGCACAAAAAGTTTCAAATGAGTTCAATGGGAGAACTCACCTTCTTTCTAGGATTGCAGGTCAATCAGAAGCCCTCAGGTCTCTTCATAAGTCAATCAAAGTATGTTAAAGACATACTGGAAAAGTTTGGGTACAAAGATACCAAAGTTGCAAGTACTCCTATGGATCCTCACAAGCAGCTTCATACAGACAAAGATGGAATAGATGTGGACATTCATCTATACAGATCCCTTATAGGATCTCTTATGTATCTAACATTTTCTAGACCTGATATTATGTTTGTTGTTTGTGTTTGTGCCAGGTTTCAATGTTCTCCAAAGGACTCCCATCTGGTTCTTGTTAAGAGAATCTTTAGATATCTCAAAGGCCAACCACATTTGGGCCTCTGGTATCCTAAAGATTCTCCTCTTGAGTTAACAGCCTATTCTGACAGTGATTATGGAGGATGCAACATTGACAGAAAATCCACAACTGGTGGATGTCAATATTTGGGAGCAAGATTGGTCTCTTGGCAGTGCGAAAAGCAAACAACTGTCTCCACTTCATCTACTGAAGCAGAATATGTAGCAGCTGCAAGTTGTTGCTCCCAAGTGATGTGGATTTAAAATCAACTGAGAGACTATGGTATGAATTTCCTATCCACTCCCATTTACATTGACAACTCAAGTGCAATTAGCATTGTACAAAATCCAGTGAAATTTCCCAAAACCAAGCATATAGACATTAGATTTCACTTTATAAGGGACTGTAATGAGAAAAAATTAATCCAAGTTACAAAAATTCATACTGATGATCAGCTAGCTAATCTATTTACAAAACCATTTGATGTAGGAAGATTCACCTTCTAGTATCAAATATTGGCATGGTTAATATGGATTAATTTGTTTTTCTTTATTCTCTCTTATTCCATGATTATGCTTGATTAAGGGGGAGTCACTGTTTCATTAGCAGTTACTTAATTTTCAACTAACAGCTTGAGTCTTTTCTCAAGCTGCTAGTTCATTTTCTCGGACTGTTAGTTGTTTCACTTGATCTGTCAAAGTGTGCAGGGTAATCTGGTAATTTCCATAAGTGTGTGCACGGGTTTAGATATTTTCAAAACCTTTAAAGGTTCCAGTTTCGTTCTATTGTAACTACCAGTTGCAAAATATCTTCCACAACCCTTCTTCGATTCTCTGATCAATTCCCACGCACATCACTGCAACCCTAACTCATCGATCATCAATGGAGTTTGTAAAAGAACACAACTGCCTACCCTGCTCTCTCAAACACGCTGATCTTGAACCATTCCACGACATGATGGACTTCCTTCAAAGTTCCCATATCCATCATGCCCTAAACATCAATCCCACTATCTACATCTCTCATATAGAACAGTTCTGGAAACATGCCTCCCCCAAAATCGTTAATGGAGACACCTGTTTGACATCCAAAATTGATGGCAACACTGTTTCTATCACTGAGGAGATCATACGCCAACACTTGCATCTTCAAGATGCCTCATGTATAACAGACTTATCCCTTACCGCCTTACATAATGGTCTTCATACTATTGGATATAGGGGACCTGCTGAATCTTATACTTTCTTTAAATCAAATTTTGCCCCTATGTGGAAGTATCTTGTACCTATTATTCAGCAATGTATAAGCCCAAAAAGAACTGGTTGGTCAGAATTTTCTTCAAATATATCCATTGCCTTAGTGTGTTTATCAACGGGCCAACAGTTCAATTTTTCTAATATGATTTTCAGGGTATGCTAAGGCATCATGCCCAAAAACATGGGAAATTTTTTATGTATCCCAGATTTTTGGCTGAAATTATTGCAAGAACTTGCAGTAATTTCAATGTACATAAAAGGATTCATGTTTCCCATAGGCACTCTTTACCATCAATAAAACGTCTTCTAAAAACAAGTGCCAATGTTTTGTCTGTTGATGTCCCAATCACCTTCTGCAATGTTGGGCATCATTCCAAGAAAGAGAGGAGAGGGTCCTGAGCAGGCTCAGCCTAACATTACTGCTTCACCCCCAGGACCCTAACCCACTTCTCATGATACTCAATTGCCATCTGTTCCAATTATTAAACCCACATCCCCAATCATATTAAATAAAAGGAAGAGAGGTCCAGGAGCTCCTTCCTCCTCAGTCCTCTTACAAGAGCCAAATATCCCTGTGCAGGAGGACACTTCTGCACAGAATATCCAAAGGGCACCCACTGAGGTCTCTCCCAACCTCAATTTAGAGGTGGACATCTCTACAGAGGACAACCCTACTGTTGCATCTGCACAAGAGGCACAGGACAGGGTTAACATCAATAAGACCACACCCATGGCAACAGAAGGTGTGCAAGCACCATCTGGAAGTCCCCAGTACCAAGAACAGAGGGGCCCAGAGGTTTTCACTTCTGGAATTCCTGCCAGTGATAGATCACAAGCACCACATTCATTTGCTCATCTTGAGGCTAGTCTGCAACTCATGCTATTGACGGATCCTCAGCTGCAACCTGTTGTAGCAATGTTGGAACACTATCAGTCCATCATTGCCGCACAGGGGGCACAAATCATTGCACTAAGATAGACAGAAGCTGCTCAAAACCAAAGAATGGATTATCTCCATAGAGGGTTCACCCTCTGTGGCAATAAGATCATTAAATTAGAGCAACTGATTCGAACCCAATTGGCAAAGGTTGTAGGTCCTCCTGACCAAACCAATGCTTCCAAAAAGGGGGAGAATCAGGAGATCCCTCCATCAGTCCAAGCAGCTCCAACAGTCCAAGATTCTAGGCTAGCAGTCCCAACAGCTGCTCAAGCTTTAGCCTAGAAACTCATGCTGCTCCTACAAGAACAACTGGAGTTGTTATCAGAGAAGGAATTCAGGCTCCCATCAGTACAGTCCAAGATACCTCTTCTGCAACCAAGGATAAGGGCAAGGGTATTCTCATTGAGTTTCCAAAGCATAAATTTTCTTCTAGAGAAGCCCAGATTGCCTATGATGCTGAAATTGCCAGAAAGATAGCAGAAGAACAAGATCAGGCATTAGACTAGCAAACCTATGCCCCAATGCAAGATGATGAAACCTTAGGTAATTACCTAAGAGGGTTTGTGGTCAAGTAGAATGAGAAAAAGAGGAAAATGCCAACAGGGCATTCTAAGCCTGAGCATAGAAGATTCTTGATCAATTTTGCCTTTTCAGCTGGCATTCCAAAGAAGATGGCTCAGTCTATGAGCACAGAGAGGCTACAAGATATCCATGATAAAGAGATGGAAAAACGTAAGGTAGCCAAAGTCTCCCAAGAAGTCCAAAGTCAACAAGAACCAGTTCAAGCTGGAATAAGTAATGATCAAGCTGGTGTGAGTGATACTACTCCTTCTGTTTAAGCTGCTGCTTCTATTCCTCAATCAGATACAATTTCACAGGCAAAGCTTGATCAGGTAAAGAGGGTGTTGTTTGAATATGAGCTTCAAAAACTAATGGAGATTGAAAAGACCCTCGACCAGCATGACTTCTCAAAACCTCCTATTACATACTGGTATTCTAAGTCAATGGATGACATTGACTTAAGATATCATTTTGTAGTAAGAAGAGAAGCTGGTCCTGAGGAAGAATACAAAAGTATGATGCACATAGTGCAAGGGATGACCAGAGATGAGCTTATCAGAATGCATCATGTTGGATCTGTGACTCAAGTCAAATCTTCACTTCCACAAGTCCAGCAGGTTATAAGAGATTTAAAGAGCATTTTTGATCCTGAGTCAATAAGGAAAGATATAGAAGATGCCAAGGAGATGAAGATTGCACAAGTTGATCTGTTTGTCAAATCAAAGACTTACAGACTCAAATTTTCAAATGGATCCGGTATGTACTTCAATTTTGAATTTTATGATCTTCCAAAGGCTTTGTTACTTTAGATGAGATCAGTGAGAATATATTGTGATAGAGAAGATCTGAAGAAAGAATTTTTGAAGGCAATCAATCAGAAACTTGCACAATTGTAAGTTTTGTTTTGTTTTTGAAAGCCTTGGTTTGTAAATAACAGTTTTACTTGGTTTTATTTCTTTATTTGTATAGAACTTAAAGTCTTGTGTAAAGAATTTAAGTTAGGGGGAGATTGTTGGGAAATATTCTAAGTAGTTCAAGCTGTTAGTTAGATTTCTCAAACTGTTAGTAGATTTTCTGTGTAAGTACAAAGTTCATGCTATTAGCTGAAGAAGTTCGAGCTGCTAGTATAAAAGTTCAAGCTGCCAGAGTAAATTCATTCAAGCTGCTATGTTCAAGCTGCTTAGTGATTCAAGCTGCTCAACAGTTTCACAAACAGAAAGTGCTGATATTCAGGAAGAGATATTTACACGAAGATTCCAGCATATCTACTATCAGAGAAGTCAGAGTCCTTCAAGGAAACAAATTAGAAAGCAATATAAATACATAGAATAGGTTTTTCTATTGTAATCAAGTTTCTGCACGTTCAAGTTTGTAATTGCTTTTTGTTTACGTTTTTATAAGCCTCTAAGGTTGTAAAACCCTAAGAACAATTTGTGTTCTTCGTCTAATCAAACAGAATTGAGTTCAGTAATACAAGCAACTTTGTCTATTCAGTTATATTTATTTGTGTTTGATTTAGAAAGTTTTTCCTAAAACAATTAAGTGTTATTCCGCAAACTTCATAATTGGACTTTGATTCAATACAAGGTTATTGGTTTATACTCTGATCAATTCAAATCAGTTAATCTTAGGTAGTTTTATTTAGATCCTGACAAGTGGTATCGGACTGTTAGTTATTTCACTTGATATGTCAAAGTGTGCAGGGTAATCTAGTAATTTCCATAATTTGGCGTCGAACTTACCGAGATTATCTTTGCCGTTTAGGATGTGTAACACCTGCAACCAAAAACACGGAAGTTTTTAACATTAGGTGAGCGTTTATTAATAATCTCATAGGGTGTTTTGCCAAACCCTTTGTTGATGATGGATCGGTTTTGAGTGTAACACGCAGTGTCCACGGCTTTAGCCCGGAAATGAAGAGCCAGCTTTGAGTATATGATCATGGAACGAGCTGCTTCAACCAGAGTTCGATTCCGTCGTTCGACGACTCCATTCTGTTGAGGAGTTCTGGCAGCGGAATATTGGTGGGAAATACCGACGGAATCTAGGAATTCGGTTAACTCCTTGTTTTTTAACTCAGTACCATTGTCTATGCGGATGGTTTGGGCTTGAAGTGGGAGATTTACTTGGATCTGCTTCAGAATTGAGATGATCAGTTATGGCATCTCATCCTTCATGCATAGGAACTTTACCCAAGTGCAGCGTGAGAAATCGTCGATCATCACAAGTATGTACTTCTTGGCATTGATGCTCTGAATGCACATTGCCCGCACAGATCCATGTGGATAAGCTCGACAGGTTTTGTAAAGTTGGGTACCGGCTTTGATTTGTGTGAGGCTTTCTTGATCTTACTCTTTTCACAAGCTGCACACAGTTGATCTTTGTCGAACTTCAGTTCCAGTAGACCTCTGACAAGTTTGTCGGATACGAGCTTGGTTATGTCCTTGAAATTTAGATGAGAGAATCGCTTGTGCCATAACCAAGACTGTTGAGATGAGGCCTTGGACAGGAGACATATCGTCTTGTTGACCTTGACTTTCGAAAGATCGATGGTGTATAGGTTTGACCGTCTAGAGATCAAATACTGCATCGGGTGGCTTTGAAAGACACCTCAAGTCCTTTATCACAAAGTTGGCCTATACTAAAGAGATTGTGGTCAAGACCTTGGACATAGGAGGCTTGAGTTATCTTTAGATTTTCCATTTTGAGATCTCTAAAACCGCAGATTCGAGCAACATCATTGTTGCCGAATTTCACCGAACCACCATCAGTTGACGTGTAGTTGGACTATTGATCATGTCGGCCAGTCATGTGCCGCGAGCATCCAGGGTCTAGAATCCACACACTGTTTTCCTGAAAGCAAAGGACAGAGCAGTGTGTGAAGATTTGAAGAGCGGGTTTTGAACTGGGTGTTCAAAAGCCGTTGAGAAAGAAGAACGGATCCTAATCTGAGGTGATTAGAAGCCATTGTCTGCAAGACAGTTAAGTGACTTTCAGTACCCAAAATGTGCGGAATTTGAGTCCAGATGGATTAGCGTTTGTGTTAGGGTTCTTAATGGGAGAACCACCATCGGTCTTAGAGATAGTACACTTAATGTCGTTGTTTGCAGAGATGCTATTTTTAGGGACCCATATAGACTTATATTTAATAGTCCTGTTAGTTTCCTTGTTAACCTTAGGTTTAGGTTTGCGGCGGCATCTATGTTTGAGTATAGGAGCATAATTTAACAATGTAGGTCTAGACAAACTTTTTGGTGTTTTGAACAATGTAAACAACTAATCAAATGAATATGCATTAATTGGAATAGCATTCAAAACAGTACTAGAATGTAAATCAACCACACGTTTGTCTTTTATTACATTGGAAATTAAAAACTTTGAAGAATGAAAAACTGCTCCTTGACTCTTGACTTTAGATGCCGTCTTTTGAGGTGTGCGCTTTTGTCTTACTCGATTTTCGGAAAAAAAACGAACATGTTTGTTAGCTTTTGCAGATTTAGAATTACTAGACTGTGTGTGCGATTTCTATTTCCGGGAACCCTGTTTGTGTAAGGTCTACGACTGCAAGATCTATCTTGACGCGGATCCGTGAACGAGTGCGGAATCCTCGTTGACGGTTAGACGGATAACTCTCAACCAACGGAACACGGAGACTATTAGACGCTGAACGAACGACACACGAACGATCCTACGAACTAATTCTCTCCGAAACGGCACTCACCTAGCTGATAAACTCGAGATCGCCTTTTGCTTAATTCCTCACGAATTCTGCTAAAAGTCCCTTAATGATTCGAGTCTATCCCTAATTATAGACCCTGATTCGAGTCTGTTGTGGGCCAAGCTCGAATCTGGCCCAAGGCCCATTCGAGTCTGTCCACAAGACACTCTCGAATCTAGCCCATTCGAATCTAAGGATACATTCGAATCTATCACATATTCGAATGCATTCCTTTACCTATTCGAATCTAGCCTATACACTTAAACACTTAAGTGATGAAACTTATGTTTTACTTATGCTTGAGTTAATCTTTGACCTTTATGTTTGAACTTCTTGTAATATGTTACATCAAGTTCAAATACACAATCAATAACAGTCAAGCACATATAAACATATCTAATACATACTTGCTAAAATCACTATGGAGAATCACTTAGACTGCTATCGTCACACAGGATGTACCAACAGACTCCCCCTTGACGATAGCTTCTAATAATTCACACATTTGACTTAAAAACTTTGTTTATTTATTGATTCAAAATACTACCAGCATATAAACCTTTCTCGACACATACCTTGACTACATTTTCATACTTATTAGCTTCACCGTCCATATGTGTATCACTTGAGATCTTACAGGCATGCAAAATGTGAAGATCATCTTTGGAGAGGTTTACCAGGTGAAGAGGGTCGTAGACTCTAAGAATAACATTTTCTTCTAAGTCTTCCATAACTGCTTCCCCAGTCTCCGTGTCAGCATACCACCACTTCAGATTCTTCAGAATATTTTGTGGCATCGGCTTGAGAGGAACCTTCCTAAGACATCTAGCCGGCTTATAGTGAATCCTCATCCAAGGTCGTCCAGTTAGAGGATCAATACGTGACGGATCCTCTACTCTTCTCCCGACCCTTGGATTCAAACGCTCGAACTTCCTTGATCTCCCTTCCTTTCTTATGATTCTTTCGATTACGCTCGCGTAGGGATCATTGCCAATGTTTATATGATCTTTCCAAGCTAGCGCAGTGATTTCGATCTTTGGCAGGGAGTTGAACGCTTTTAAAGTTCGCCTCATGTACTGAAGCCCGTCTTTTCTCTTTATTATAAATAGTTGCAGATCTCTGTCAAAGAACCAGCTTAAAATTCGCTCAGACAGCTTCCCAGTACCTGGCACTCTCATTTTCTTTTTAATTGCTACTTCCTTCTCTTCAGCCCTGAACCATAGCTTTCGTTTTTCTTCATTAGTTAGCTCTCTTGCAGGTTCTTCTGTCGATGGCTGAGGATTCAATGCAGCATTTACTATATCTACATTGACAATTCTATTTCCATCAATCATGTAGGTATCGGTAATAGGATTCTGCTGCACAACTATCTCATCAGCTTCATCATCCTCATCAGCGACTACCTCATCATCTGACTGCCAGTCCACTATCTCTTCTGGCACAAACTCCCCTTCCTCCAGCTCTTCATCTTCATTATCAAAACCTACCTCCAGTGGATCATCATCGAGATCCATGAGCGCTTCAATCATCTCACTGATCTCAAAGTCTGTAGGCTGTTTAGATGAACTAGTCTCACCCCTTTCTCCTTCGCCTTGACTAGGCTCCCCCTGAACTTGTGTAACTTGAGCTGCAGGAAAATCTACAGACTCAATCTCTTTATTCGCACCGGGATCATCGCCTTCATTATCATCATCTCTTCTCTGTACCTCCTGATCCTTACAACTCGTCTCCCCCTGAGTTTGTAGATTTTTTATAAGTTGCTCTAGAAGGGACCTCATTGCTCGGATTTCTGAAGATTGATCAGCTACGAAAGATTTTAGCTCCGTGTTTTCGTCTCTGACACTTTCCACAATCTTCCTCAACTCTGCATTCTCCTTATCAAGATTTGAGTTATGCTCCTGGAGTTCACCTACAGCTTTTGTAAGAGTTATTATTTGAACGTGCTGAAAGTCAACACGACTCTTGAGTTGCATGAATCTTTGATTTTCGGTATATGCGGCTGACGTAGAAGGAATGGACTGAATGGGAGATGGGATGAAAGGTGGTGGAATGTATGGTTCATGTTGCTGAGGTGGCGGTGATGGTGGAGCGGTGGCTTGAGGTTGGGATTGGGGAACTTCTGACTGACTAGTGGATGTCGAAAAAGACCCTTGCATGAACCGATGGCGTTTGGCCCGTTGCCTCGTCACTAGTTGAGCAACCTCCTCTTCTTCAAAATCCGAATCTTCAGATTCCCTTTTCTCTCCTCCTCGATCCTGCTGCTTCATTCACTACTAACCTAGCTCCATAGGTTCCGATGTGAATATTGGGATCTGCAGCCACTGATTCAGGAGCTTCAGTCTCCTGCCCATCCATATCATCTGATTCTGATTCTGATGATGTCAAGCCTTCATCAACCCTTTCTGCCTCATACTCATCCACATCTCTAAGAACATCTTCTGCTCCTTCTGGTGGACTGAGCAGCTCCCCCACTAATGTTGCGGCCACGTCCTCGTTCGCATGGGGTCCTGATGCCCATATCTCTTCTAGTGTTTGCGCAATTTGTTCAGAATCAGGAACTGCACTTGAAGGCCCTGCTTCCTGTGCTTGGGGCTGTTCGCTTGTAGAAGGCCTTGATGCCTGGATTGGACTCACTGCTGGTCTCTGACGGCGTCTTTGAACTCTTGGCTGTTGTTGTTGTTGACGTTGTTGCTGTTGTTGTTGTTGTGGAAACTCAACGACCCCTGCCCAGTTGGCATCTTCCGGGGCTTGAAAATCCCTATCCACAATAGCTCCGAACAATGGACGAGCAACAGGAACAGCCAATCTTCCTCGGTGTGAGGAACAATCAGCGAAAATCTGTTTGTTCATAACATTAACACTCAAAGAGTCATTTGACGGCGGCAAGTCTGGCAAGAAATGCCTTATCAGCATCATTATGAATCTTGGGTACAGCAAAAATCTTTCCCTTTCTGGAGCCGCAATCTGATGAACAAACTCCGAGAAGAACATCTGCGAAAAACTGAACTTCCGATTATATAACAATGCAATAACTCCAGATTGGATCTTTGACACTATGTAATCAAATCCAGCTTTCTTCGGTGCAAAACAGACCATGAATACGTGCACCAAGAATCTCCACTGCCCAATCAGGCCACTTTTCATATACGATGACTTCGTAACGTCCAAACTGTAGCCCATTCTCAGAAACGCGGTCTGCCTAATACTTAACGGGAAGTCAATAGGCCCGTCCTCCTGTTCCTGAGAACCCAACTGTAGAACTTGGCGCAACATATCTGCTGAGAAGACTAGAGGCTGGCCAGCGATTCTGGTTCTTATAACTGTCGGGGTGACAGTACAGTCAACCTGTAAATGATCATAGAACTGGCGTACATACGAGATTACAATTGGAATGTTATGAAACAAAGCATAGCTAATCCTAGATTCAGCTAGGAAATCCAAAACTTGGCGAAAACCCTGCGCCTCAGGAATATTATTGTCTGGATTAAGGACCATATTATGCTTAGGGACAAAAGCGCGAACCGCCATATCTGCACAATAAATAAAACTGTTAGACTCATTAAAAATCAATAAACTTGTTTAAATTCAAATTTGTTTTATTTTGTACTTTATTAAATACAAAATCTAACACAATTAAATTTCCACAAGTTTAAAAAAATTTAAATTAAACAAAGTAAATAAAGTACAGATTCGAAAGTAACAGATTCGAAGTGCCCATATTTGAATGTAATGGACAGATTCGAAGAGTCCCTATTCGAGTCTAATGGACAGATTCGAATATTATGGTCATCTCGAATCTAATGACAGATTCGAGAAACCCATGAACAGATTCGAAAGTCCTAGAACAGACTCGAAGTCCCGTCGGTTTTGTTTTCAACAAAAACCCAAGATTTTAACCATTTTGAACTTAGTAAATCACATACATTAGTTCAACTAGGTTCTAATCATTGATTTATGCTTTTAATTTGATCTTTTATAGGTCCAATCTTGGTAATTTAGCAAAAACCCTATTTCGACCTATAAAACTTCAAAATTTGACGATTTGGTCTAAAATTGTGCATAAAACTACACAAATCTTGTACAATCCGGTTGATTATACCTAGATGTATCTGTAGAATCGAAGACACAGTCTTCAAACTCGACAAATTGTCGTTTAGAAGGATTACGATAGACTCGAGAAAATAGATTCGAGATCGCCTTGACAGATTCGATAGTATAGATTCGAAAACAGATGGAGTTAATGACCTTTACTGTTAACCTATTTATACCACCAACCCTCGAGTCTAAGCGAAGATTCGAATCTACTAACAGATTCGAATTACTCCTTATTCGAGTCTGTCTTAGATTCGAAACCACCAACACTTAGAAAAATTTCGAAAATTTTAAAATAATTTCAACTTTTCCAACTTTTTCTACGGTATTGTGTAACCAGATAAACTATGCCAATTCTTTTACCCTAAGCTCAAGATAGTTCACGCATTGTTTATTTTATCCAACTTTGAATGCACCCTCAGTAACTTTTGACCTTTTCCCTAAGTAAAACATTAAACTAAACTAAAATGAAATAAAATAAACTAAGGTAAAAATAAAATAAAATAAAGTAAAATAAAATTTTGACCAAAAATTTAATCTAGACTTAAGAAAAATTTACAATCTAAGCTAAATACTTAACAACATATTTTTGATGAGTATAGTCTAAGAAAGGTTCAATCAGATAGCGATGTCTGATACTAACTTTCAGTACTTAAACTTTCACACTTAGGAATTTTTGATTCCTTTGATTGTTTGTTGTGACATACCTATTTAGCCAATTGTTGGTATTTTACCCTGTTAAACATTCTACATTTCGGAATATCCCTTGGCCTTTTTATTTATCAGGAAATTATCTTACGTGACTCAGACATAGACATACTTTTATGATCAAGGCACACAGACAAAGATTCTAACTTGTTGGTATTTGCAAACTTTCTTTAAAAGACAAACATCGGACACAGGTCTGTATTTTCATACAACAAAGTGTCTTAGTTCGACTTAAGGTTTTCTTTTAAGGTTAGCAGATAGCGGTGACAGGTCTGTACTGACGTACAACAAAGCGACATGTCTGCTAACCCGAATCTAAACAGAGACAACAGGTCTGTACTTACGTACAACAGAGTTGCATGTTTTCGACTCTCAGTTTTACATGATATTTCTATTCTTTCCATTTTCAGATGTATTTGATGTTGCCATACATCCCCAGAAAGTTTGCATACCTCATTTAGACTCAATGTTTGTATGTCTTGTACATAAAAATTAAGACCGATTGGTCATATATCTAAGTTAGTGACACGCTTGACTATTTCTAGAATATTTTATTAGCCTTGAGATTCCCTATATGTATTATGCCTACCAACACATCAAACTAAATAAAGTATAACACTTAGGATTTAGTTGCATTATGTGTGAAAGCCTAAATACTTAGAGTCTGTAACGACGGTGCTAATTTTCGTCACTTTGAACCTATGTATCTAAGACCTAACTCTTTTTTCTGATATTCTCTTTTTTTTTGTATTTTTGTAATTTTCTCTCTTTTTTTCTTTTATTTTTTTTCATAAGAAAAGCAGTAAAATAAGCTAACCTACTAACTTACTAAAGATAGAAACTTACTAAAAATAGAAACTTTCCTAAATTAGCAGATTACTGAAAAGAAAGAAAAACTACTACTCTACAATAAAATAAAATAAACTTACTACTACTAAGGTCAAATTACTCTGGGTTGCGCATTCCATTCAGTTGAATTAAATACTCAAACCGTGACTTATCAAACGCTTTGGTAAATAAATCTGCATTATTATCTTCTGTTGCCACCTTTACCAGTTTGATTAAGTTCTTTTCAGCACAATCACGAATAAAATGATGCCTTATGTCTATGTGCTTTGTTTTACTGTGTTTTAACTGGATTATTAGTTATAGCAATTGTAGATTGATTGTCTATCCTAATAGGAGTTTGAGTGTAAGCCAAACCGTAATCCCGCAATTGTTGTTGTATCCACAGAACCTGTGAGCAGCAACTACCAGCAGCAACATACTCGGCCTCGCACGTTGAAATGGCTACTGATGTTTGTTTCTTGCATTGCCAGGATACCAATCTCCCTCCTAGGAACTGACAACCTCCAGTTGTAGATTTTCGCGTCAAGCTGCATCCTCCGTAGTCAGAATCCGTGAACGCTTCCAACTCTAGATCTCCCTCCGCGTGATACCAAAGTCCCAGCTTCGGTTTCGACTTGAGGTATCGTAGAATCCGCTTCACAGCTTTCATATGCATCTCCTTCGGATTCGCTTGAAACCTAGCACAAATACACACAGCAAACATTATGTCAGGTCTTGAAGCAGTTAAATACATAAGTGACCCAATCATGGCCCGATATAAAGTCGGATCCACATCGGTATCACTTTCAGTACCCGGCCCGAGATTGTGATTCACTTGAATCGACGTGCTGAAGTGGGCAGTCAACTTAGTTCCCTCCATCCCAAACCGTTCTAATATGTCATAGACATACTTAGTTTGATGGATAAACATCCCTTCCTTCTTTTGGTCAACTTGTAACCCTAAAAAGAAATTCAACTCCCCCATAGCACTCATCTCGAACTTAGACTTCATCACCTTCTCGAAATCTTTGCACATCTGTTCGTCTGATGATCCAAAAATGATATCATCGACGTACACTTGTACCAAGATAAAGTGTTCTCCCTTCCTCTTCACAAATAGAGTACTATCTATCCTACCCCTTTCAAAACCGTTTTCTAAAAGATGGTTGGATAAAGTCTCATACCACGCCCTAGGTGCCTGATGTAATCCATAAAGAGCCTTATCTAAGCGATATACTCTATCAGGATATTTTGGATCTGTAAATCCGGGCGGTTGTTCTACATACACCAACTCCTTCACTTTCCCATACAGGAAAGCACTCTTAACGTCTAGTTGATATACCTTAAAGCCTTTGAAGGAGGCAAACGCTAGAAACAACCTAATGGCTTCCAGCCTTGCTACTGGTGCAAAAACTTCGTTGTAATCGATTCCCTCCTCTTGGTTGAAACCCTTTACAACTAATCTCGCCTTGTTGCGCGTGACTATACCCCCGATCGTCTCTTTTGCACTTAAAAACCCATTTGGTTCCTATTGCAATCTCCCCTCGAGGTAACGGAACTAACTCCCACACTTCTAGTTTCCTAAACTGTGAAAGTTCTTCCTGCATCGCTTCAACCCAGGAGTTATCCTTAAGTGCCATTAGCACATTCTTAGGCTCTACTTGCGATATGAAACATGAATAAAGACATGTGTGATATGCCTCGGAGTCGTTTATCATCGACAACAACACGGTGTTGTTATTTACACTACTCCGAGTCTTCACACCCTCGTTAGGATTTCCTATGATGCTTTCTATTGGATGGTTCTTGTTAATCCTAGAGGTCTCTATTTCATTAACCCTTAGATTATCTCCTAAGGTGGATCCTATTTCACCTAAAGGGGGAACAGGCTCAGCTTCTACATTTTCCTCCTCACGGACGTTTTCCTCAGAGTTAGAACTTGAAGCTTGAGTCTGATTCTCAGTGTTAGGTGCCTCTTGATCAGCAACTTCTGGAGATCCATCTACAGTCGCAGTAGGCTCGGACGTAGACTCGAACGTGGTCCTTGGAAAGATTTGGCCATCGTCGTTCAGATGCAACGTCGCCATGTCCTTCTCGATTGTACCTGCATTATCATCCAGAGGAATGTTAAATGACTCAAATAACTTATCATAGTCAAATATCCATTCCGGACCAGTTTGGGGTTCATGTGTATAACTTGTGACTTCAATGTTATACACAATCTCCACAGTACCAGTTGTTTTGTTAAACACCCGTTTGTTTGGTGAGTTTGGCACATAACCTAGGAAGTATCCTTCGTCAGCCTTTTCACCAAACTTCGGTTGATGTTTTGTTCTTAAAAGTGTGCATGGTACTCCAAACGGTTCGAATCCAGTTAAGTTAGGTGGCCGTTTATTCAAAATTTCATAGCATGTTTTGTTCAATGATTTGACTGTAAGGACTCGGTTTAAAATGTGGCACGCGGTATTCACTGCCTCCCCCCAAAACATGGTAGGAAGCTTTGAATCCGAAAGCATAGTCCTTGCAGCCTCAATCAAAGTTCTATTTTTACGTTCGGCCACCCCATTCTGTTGAGGTTCATATGGTGCACTGAATTGATGCACTATGCCCTTTGATAGGCAATATACACCAATTACAGTGTTTTTGAATTCAGTTCCATTATCACTACGAATATATTTAACCCTAGTTCCGTATGAGTTCTCCACTTGGTCCAAGAACCCGATGAGCCTTGCAGCTGTCTCGTCCTTCGTACCTAAAAAGAAAACCCAAGAAAAACGTGAGTAATCGTCAGTGATAACTAAGCAGTACCAACTACCTCCAATACTCCTTTTGTTGATTGGGCCGAAAAGGTCCATGTGCAACAGATCGAATGTTGAGGCTATGGAATTCTGCTTCTTGGACTTATGTGTCTTCTTGTGCTGTTTGCCCTTCATGCAAGGTAGACACTTATCCTCGAACTGAAAACTTTTCATGGGCACACCCTGCACCAGTCCATGCTTCGTTATGTAATTCATCTTTCTCAGGTGCAGGTGAGCCATGCGTCTGTGCCACAGTACGGATTCCGTCTCCGAAGCTTTGGATAGTAGACAGATTGGCCCCATCAAAGTCTCTGGCTTGTTCATATCCAGCATGTACAAGTCGTTCTTCCTTGGCGCCCGCATCAACACCCATTCTTCAGGAATTTTGAATCCAGGCTTTAACACTAACGCCTCAGTGTCAGTAAATAACACCGAGTTCTTCTTATCACAGATTTGAGAGACACTAATGAGATTATGAACCAGTTTATCAACGTGATAAACTTGATCCAAAGTAATCGTCCCATTAGTGACTTCTCCAGTTCCAGTGATATTTCCACCCTTGTTACCCGCGAATGATACGAATCCCCTATTACCTCCCTTGAAGTCTGTGAGTAGACTTCTTTCCCCCGTCATGTGCCTGGAGCAACCACTGTCGACGAACCACTTGTTGTTTGGACCTGGTAGTTATCTCCTGCACATGAAAGAAAAGAGGTTAGTTATCACGGGGAACCCAAGCCATGACTGACTTGGTAATACCATTCTCGTCCACATACGTGAACTCTTTCAAGTACCCATCTCGCCTTTCAGGTGACTTGGGCCTTTGAACTGAATTCTGTTGTGGTGCCGAGTGATTTAAGTTCACTCTTTGCCTTGGTGTAGGCATTTGTTGTGGAGCTCTAGAATAATTTCTATTATATGCCATTTCTGACTGTGATCCTTGAGCTCTTACCGGTGCATATTGTCTAACTGGAGTATGAGACCTAACTGGAGTATGTGACCTGCTAGGTGTGGTGCTCCTATAGACTTGTTGTGGTGCTGACCTAGATTGATTAATGACACGATTCGGTGAATTTGTCCTAATCACTTCCTTTGTTCCAACCTTAACCGGTGTGTTTTTCACAACTTGTTTGGGTGCGGCCTACACAGTTTTCTCGGTAGGTTGAGAACTACTGCTGCTTGCCACACTGGGTGAGGGCTTAACAGGTGTTGGGTTCACTGTCTTAGGGGTAACATCTGCTTTCCTAAGTGGACAGTGAGAAGCAACATGCCCTTTCTCGTGACATCTAAAGCAAGACATCTTATCCATGGACTTTTTGGTTGTTCTCTTAGATCTAGATGTCTCACTAGTGTCTACTTCCTTTGGTACCGCTATGATGTCTGACTCGTCGACCTGGTCAGCCCATGAAATTTTCTTGTTTTCTGCAGGTGTTTCACTGGAGGAAGACACAAATTTCACTTTCTTGACCTTGACGGTTGAGTCAGCCACCTGAGGTGTATTTTCAACTGTAGGCTCTGGTGTCGGTTCAGGTAGGTCCTCTAAGTCTACAGACTTGTCAGTTTTCTCCTGAGGCTGAGGCACATAGTTCGCATTGAATGGTGGAGGAATTTCGTTAAAACCTAGACCTACGGGCTTCTTAGACTGTCGTTGGGCATCTAAGACTTTCCCTAGATTTAAGCTTGAATTCCTAAACTTCTCCAACTTGCTGTTTGCCTCTGCTACCTTAACCTTGGTCTCAGCTAGCTCTATATCCTTGTCCTTAAGACTTTTTGTTAAGGCCTCTACGTGCTCATACATAAGTTCTATCCTAACACACTGCTCACTGAGTTTGTCTTTTAGAACTACTACGTCCTGAGCATCAGCCTTAAGTTTTTCTTTTAAATCTTGCTTTATATCATTTAGGCTAGCGTTTTCAATTTTTAAATTCTCATTTTGAGCAGATATGGTTTTATGTGATTCTAAGACTAGATTTAACCTATCATTAGAAGTAGCACACAAAGCACATAATTCACGAAATAAGGAATAAGACAGACTAACCTTTGAGTTATCAGATTCCACGTTGGCCATCTGAGCAGCAAACTCCAGCACTGTCTGACCATTCGCCTTTTCAACCCACATCGGACTGTTTTCCCTTGTGGTCTGCTCGTCTTCTTCACAACCATTCTCCGTAACTTCAGCCATGAAAGCTCTAGCATTGGACTCAGGATGTGAACTCCAGTCATAGGTACCATCTAGCTGTCTATCTGAAGTGACATTGGATAGAAGACCCGCTAGATTGGCCTGTCCAGATGAGGAACTTGGAAGGTATCGTTGTTGGGACTGATTTTGGTACTGTCCCTGATGCTGACTCTGTCCTTGGTATGTCTCTACCTTCGGTCTTTGACACTCCCTGGCGAAGTGTCCCAATCCCTGACAGTTGTAGCATTTCACCTTGGACTTATCAAACCCGATCCCCTTGTTATTCATTTGCAGATTCCTCCCAGTTCTTTTGATGAATCTTTTTACCCTCTGGGTCACCATGGCCAGTTGCCACTTAAGATCCATTTCCTCTAAGTCATCAGGGTCGACCTGATTGTAATCTTCATCCCATAGAGCTGGGTCATTGATTTTCCCTTGAACACAATTTCCGTATGCGGCCACAAAAGAAGCAAGTAGATTCAGATGCTCTTCCGCTGACTTTGCGCTCATGGGCATCTTCGAATAGCTCTGACTTGACGAAGCCTGTTGGACTTGAGGTTGCGGTTCTTCCGATCGTCCTAATCCTAAGAACGCGCGATTCAATGAGTCTTCAGACTCTGCTGGCGATGACGTTTCTCCGGTGAAAAACGCTGTAGCACTCTTCGGTTCAGCTGTCACTGATGATTTAGATGTCTTTCCAAAATACATTGCCGGATTCTGGACTTGCTCGTAATCAGTCTCAGCCTTAATCATCTCAAAGTGATATGCCCTCAACGTTCCCACAATGTCATCAAGTGATTGAGTATAGTATTTGTCCTCATTCAGCTTAATCATTGCCACGTACATAGCCCATTTGGCTGGTAGGGCATCAAGAAGCTTGTTGTTCTTGTCAGTGTCCGAATACTCAATTCCATGACTTTCAAGTTCCGTTATCAGATGATAGAACCTTGTGATAATATCATCCAACTGTTCATCCTTAATTGCCTTGAAAATCGCGAACTGTTGCTGTAACAGCTCTGTACGCTTTCTCCTAACCCGAGGATTTCCCTCACACCTCTTCTCAAGCGACTCCCAAAGGTCTTTTGATGTCCTCTGAGTCCGGAATGTGTGTAGAATATCTTGTGGTAACGCCATTCGGATTAAAGAAAAAGCTTTGTTTTCAGCTTCAAAAAGTTTCTTGTCATCTTCTTTCATCATCTGATATGACAAGACCTTTTGACGGCCTTCAACTTCAGATACTGGCGGAATGTACCCTTCATCTATGCACACCCACTTGCGCATATCATTGAATCGTACAAAATCTGTAAATCGATCCTTCCACCAGTAATAGTCCTCAACTTTCATCAACTTAGGTGGTGCATTTGCCTTCCCAACTTCGTGATCCATCTCAAGGAATTTCTGAAGATTTGACATCTTTTCTGAAACAAAACAAATTGAATTTGAACTTAATTAAGTTAATTCGAAACTGATTTAGACTAACTTATTCGAATCTAGGTAGATTCGAAACTAATTAAGATTAAATCTTTTGTGATTAAATTCGATTAATTCTTAAAATTCAATTAGATTCGAAATTATGTCAGATTCGAACAAATCCTTAGAATCGATGGTCCTTAGAGTCGAAGGTCAGCAGACTCGAATTTCAGCAGATTCGAAACACAGATTCGAAAAAAAAATACTAGACTCGAAACAAACTCGAAACTAATCTAGACTCAAGATCCTATTCGAATGAAGCAACAGATTTGAAACAAGATAGATTCGAAATTCTCTGAAATTGACTCGAAAGGAGCGTATTTAGGTTAGACTCGAGACTAAAGTGAAACCCTAATTACCCCTATAGATTCGAGCGCCGCAAACTCGAAAAACGGCTAACACTTTGATTTTTTGACGTTTTACAGATTAAATCACTATTTTTCAAACGAAAAATAATGATTTCGATCAAAAACGTGAAAAACCACAAAGTGTTTCCCGAATATGAATTTGCTAAGCTTGAAAACACGTTTTTGAGAGCAAAACCGTCCAACTAGCGTCAAGAAACCTAGAATGTATCTGATGAACACGAAGAACACCAAGAACACTCCGTAGTCTCTGATACCACTTGTAAGGTCTACGACTGCAAGATCTATCTAGACGCGGATCCGTGAACGAGTGCGGAATCCTCGTTGACGGTTAGACGGACAACTCTCAACCAACGGAACACGGAGACTATTAGACGCTGAACGAACGACACACGAACGATCCTACGAACTAATTCTCTCCGAAACGGCACTCACCTAGCTGATAAACTCGAGATCGCCTTTTGCTTAATTCCTCACGAATTCTGCTAAAAGTCTTAATGATTCGAGTCTATCCCTAATTATAGACCCTGATTCGAGTCTGATGTGGGCCAAACTCGAATCTGGCCCAAGGCCCATTCGAGTCTGTCCATATTGACATCCTCGAATCTAGCCCATTCGAATCTAAGGTCTCATTCGAATCTATCACAGATTCGAATGTGTTCCCTTAAGCAATTCGAATCTAGCCAAAACACTTAAACTCTTAAGTGATGAAACTTATGTTTTACTTATGCTTGAGTTAATCTTTGACCTTTATGTTTGAACTTCTTGTAATATGTTACATCAAGTTCAAACACACAATCAATAACAGACAAACACATATAAACATATATATCAAAACACTTGTTAATACTCAGAATATTACTTAAACCATAATGCAGATCGATTAGACTGCTATCGTCACACAGGGTGTACCAACAATAAGTACTTAATTTAAGTGACTTAAATGTGAAGAAAGGTAATTAAAAGTTGATGGTCTAAGCTGTTTTTCAAACCTGTGATGACCAGGTTTCATCACACACTGATGACTCTTCAAGCTATTCATGCAACCTGTGCAGCAACACTAGAACAGGTTTCATTGTGAAACTTGTTCAGTAGCTGAACAGGTTACAAGGATTTGCCTTGTATGGCAAATTAAGAGAGTGAGCAGGTTGGCAGTTTGTACAACAGAATAGGTTTGAGATTAAAACTGATTTTGTCAAGCCTGTTACACATTCAAGCTGTCCAAATTTGTAATATTTGGCTAAGTACAGGATAAGTAAAACTTCACCTGTCCAAGCTGTTCTGTAGAAATTTGACAAATTTGAACAAGTGATCTTTAGAACATCAATAACACTTAGTCACTTTTATCTAGCAATCCCAGCTTGCTTACAATGTAATTAAACCTGTTTTCATCAAGAGGTTTGGAGAAAATGTCTGCAAACTGTTCTTCTGTGGAAATAAAACTTACCTCCACATTACCTTTTTGGATGTGGTCCTTAATGAAGTGATGTCTGACCTCAATATGCTTTGTTCTAGAGTGGAAGACTGGATTGTTGGAGATAACTATGGCACTTATATTATCACACATAATAGGAGTTTTCCTATATACAAGGCCATAATCTTCAAGCTGATGTTGCATCCATAGAATCTGTCCACAGCAGCTTCCAGCAGCAATGTACTCAGCTTCAGTAGTAGAAGTAGAAACAGAATTCTGCTTCTTGATGCGCCAACTGATCAACTTACCACCAAGGACTTGACAACCACCTGTTGTGCTTTTCCTGTCTAGCCTCCAACCTGCAAAATCAGCATCTGAATAACCAATTAGTTCAAGGCTGGAGTCTTGGGATACCAATGACCCATACCTGGTGTAGCCTTTAGGTATCTGAAGATTCTGTTGACAGCAGCTAGATGTGATTCTTTTGGATCATCTTGACACCTAGCATATAAACAGGTAGCAAACATAATATCTGGTCTACTAGCAGTTAAATGTAGCAAGCTCCCAATCATGCCTCTATAAGACGTTACTGAAACAGCTTTGCGACAGGCATCATCATCTTACTTTACATTGGTTGCCATTGGGGTTTTGATGGGAGAACATTGATCGAATTTAAACTTTTTGAAAAGATCCAATGTATACTTTCTTTGATTAATAAAAATACCATTTGAGGTATGGTTAACCTGTAATTCCAAATAGAAAGTAAGTTCACCAATCATGCTCGTCTCATATTTGGATTTCATGAGTAATGAAAATTCTTGCATAATTGTTCATTAGTAGAGCAAAATATTATGTCATCCACATAAATTTGAACAAGCATAATATCAGTTTTTACCTTCTTTATAAACAAAGTGGTATCCACTTGACCTCTGGAATAACCATTGCTTGTAAGGAAATCAGTAAGAGGGTGATACTAGGCTCTAGGGGCTTGTTTCAGACCATAGAGAGCTTTGTCCAACTTATAGACAAAACCTGGATGTTGTTCACTTTCAAAATCTGGAGGCTGCGTGACATATACCTCTTCTTGCAGCTTACCATTCAAAAATTCACTATTGACATCCATTTGAAATACCTTTATGCTCTTGTGGGCAGCATAGGCTAGAAACAAATGAATTGCCTCTAACCTGGCCACTGGAGCAAATGTTTTATCATAGTCTATGCATTCTTCTTGCCTATAGCCTTGAGCAACCAGTCTTGCCTTATTTCTAATGACATGACCTTGCTTATACATTTTGTTTCTGAAAACCCACTTGGGGCCAATTATTGTTTTACCTTTAGGAATAGGGACCAGCTTCCATACTTTGTTTCTCTCAAACTGATTGATCTCTTCTTGCATGGAAGTGATCCAATTGGCATCTTTCAGTGCATCATCTACTTTCTTTGGCTCCATTAGGGACACAAAAATAGAAAACATACAAAACTTTCCTAAGCTGTCCCATCTGGTTTGTACCCATTTGTTGATGTCACCAATTATTTGATCATTCGGGTGACACCTGATCCACTTAGGACCATGTTTCAATGGAGATTCTCATATATCAGTTTCATTTTCATTAGGACTTGCAGAACAGCTTTCAAGATTTTCAGACACACTGATGTCTTGAGCATGTTCACCCACTGAGAATGAATCATTATTGGTGAACGCATCAGTAGAGGTTTCAGGAAAATAAGCATTGATTGGTTCTGAACATGATGCATTAACTATATCGGTACACTTATTCGCACAGGGTGTACTAACATAATCATCATCATGCCCATTGTGGTTAACAGCTTCCGCTCCGGTTGATGTGGAAGCTTTTGAGTCCTCTTCCTCATCATCGGAATGCATAAGATCATCAAAGTTGAACTCTCCTGAAACTGATTCAGGAACAACTTTGGTAGAAGCATTATTAGACACCTCAAAGGTGACATCGATAGAAAAATCTATCACCTTTCTTTTGTAGTTGTATACTCTGTAGGCTTTAGAAACAGCAAAGTATCAAACAAACACACCTTCATCAGCTTTGGGTTCAAATTTGGCCAGCTGGTCCCTTTGATTCAGGATGAAACAGGGATATCCAAACACATGGAAGTAGCCAATATTTGGCTTTCTCCCTTTGAGTAATTCATAAGGAGTCTTATTGAACCTTTTCACCACTAAGGATCTATTTCGAGTGAAACAGGCAGTGTTGACAGCTTCAGCCCAAAATGATGAATGCAAACCTGATGCACACAGCATGGTTCTAGCAGCTTCAATGAGATTTCTATTCCTCCTTTCAGCAACTCCATTTTGTTGTGGAGTCCTTACAGCTGAAAAGTTTTGAGGGATCCCTCTTTTTTCACAAAAGTCCTCAAGAGTATTGTTTCTGAATTCAGTACCATGATCACTTCTAAACTATTTGACTTGAGCAGAGTTCAGAACTTCCATCTTCTTGAAATCCAGTTATTTCTCTGGCCGCCTCTCCTTTGGTCTTTAGAAAGATCACCCATGTAAACCTAGAGAACTCATCAACCATTACTAGAGTGTATCTTCTATCTCCTAGACTTGGGACACTGACAGATCCAAACAAGTCCATGTGGATTAAGAAGAGAGGAGTATCAATAGAGAAATTACGCTTGGATTTAACAGATGTTTTTCTCTGCTTGCCTTTTTCAGAAGATGTGCAGAGTTTATCCTTAACAAAAGTTATACAAGGAAAACCTGTTACCAACTCTTTCTTATAGAGTTTGTTGATATTCTGGAAGTTCAGGTGTGATAGCCTTCTGTGCCATAACCAGTTGAGGTCTACATTGTTCTTTGAGATGAAACAGGTTTCAGTTGTTGGATTAGCAGATTTCATGTCCACAACGTAAACAAATTTCTTCCTTTGTGCACACAACACAACTTTTCCTTGGGGATTCAGTATGTACCCCAAATGCTCATCAAAATAAACCTTGTAGCCAGCATCACATAGTTGACTAATGCTAACAATGTTATGTTTTAGCCCAGACACATACACAACTCTTTTGATTATTGTAGCACCAGCTTGGAGGGTTCCATATCCTTCTGTGGATCCCTGAACATTGTCACCAAAGGTGACCTTTGGGCCTTTTTTAGGCCTGAGATCACTTAGCAAATCTTTGCAACCTGTCATGTGGCCTGAGCAGCCGCTGTCCAAGTACCAAACCTTACTTTGTTGTTTAATTTACAGACTGTCATGGGAAAATGTTAGTTTTTAAGGGAACTCGTCATGAGGATGAGTTCTCCTTCTTCATCAACATTTGTTGATGGACCACTAGGATCTACACTAATATTTCCAATTTGGATTTTATCAGCGTGGATACTCTCCTCAATGACCATGTTACTCCCAACACTGCTGGTTTTTGCAATGTTGGAGCTATCAGTGTCAGCAGGCCTCATGTCCACAGTTTCAGGACAGTCTTTGGCCATATGAGTATTCTTCCCACATTTGTAGCATTTTCTCTTTTTAGACTTTTTGGAAGAAGTACCCCCAAAAACACATTCTGGGATGTCTTTGTTGGACTTCTCAACAGGTTTAGCAAACTTATCACTTGTCTTAGAAGAACCAAAAGTTTGAGTGGAAGATACAACAGCAACAGCTTTGCCTGTGTCCTTTTTCCTCTTTTTGGGAGGGCAGAGATCAAACACAGGTAGTTTGATTGTCTTTTGTCCTTCCACAGCTTTCGGAAACTTATTCCTAGCTTTCTCAGGTTGAGCAATGGCTTTGCCCTTGCCTTTACTGAGATGTGATGATTGTTGCCTGTCAACATAATCATTACTTCCTATTTTAATAAAAGATTTTCCTTCATTTATAACCAGCTTTCCACTATGATTTAAAAACTTTTGAAATCATAGCAGATTTGCCTTCAACATGAGACTTACCCCTGTTGAAAGCAGACTGCTTTCCTTTTGAAAACTTTTTCTCAAAATGTTCAGCATCAAAAAGGTTAACAGGTTTCTTCCCATCAGCTTTAGACCCAGACCTGTCTGGTTGACAAGTTTAGTGCCCAAAGCTACAGTTTTAACTTGTTTTCCCTTCTTTTATCTATGTGAACTGGCTAGACACTTAGTAGGCTGATTTCATGGAAAACACCATCTGTCATCCTCAGCCTTTGTAGCCTTTTCACATAAACTATCAGTGTTTTGAGGCCTGACAAACCTGTTTGTTGAGTTTAGCTTTCCATTTACTCTTTGGATAAAACTACTTGGAAGCTCACCAAGAATGGATAAGTCTTTTTCCAGATTATTAATCTCAACAATTGAAGCTGTTGTATAAAGATCTCCTCCAAGATAGGCTTGGATTTGAGCATGAATCTACTGATTGACACAGTGGTTGACTTTCTGAGCTGACTGGCACCAAGAGTCAACAATCTTCTGAAGCTTAGCATGCTTTGAGTCTGTCTCTCTCTATTCTTCTAATAAAGTGGTGTTGATGTGTTTTACTTCATCAAGCTCAGCTTTCAACTTATGAAAGCTGACCAGTTCACTAGTTTTTGTTTCAAGATTAGTTTTTAACTTATAGATCTCAGACTTCAAAGCATCATGCTTCTCAACAGCAGCTTTTAAATCAACAAGTAAGTAATCAAACATTTTGACTTTTTCTTCAGAACTGTAATTCTTAAAGTTTTGTACCTTATACATCATAGTTGGATTCCAGTTCTCCAAAGTGCTGAGAGCTTCAGCTTCAGCCAGGTCCTCTTTGAAGTTGCTTGTTGAGGTGACATTGGTGTTGGCCATCAGACAGTTGTTGTTCTCTTCATCTAATGATGAATCAGACTCCTCCCAGTCACAAGTTTCAGCCATAAGTCACTTTTGCTTGTTGGAATCCACTGAGTCTTCCAAGTTTTTAAGCTTAGCCATGTCCATTAGGTACTTAACCCCTGTAGCCATCGTCTTTATTTGTCTTGTATTGTTTGGAGGAAGAGCCAACAGCTTTAGACACACAGTCAGCAGCTATATGGCCTGTTTTACCACATTTAAAGCACTCAGCCTTAGTTTTTTCAAATGCCTTCTTCTTGATGGCACTTGATTTCTTTTGCAGCATCTTAACACCAAACCTCTTCTTATTGAATATTCTGAGAAGCATAGCAATCATTTGCTCATCATCAAACTCAGTAAGGTCTTCACAGTCTTCTTCCTCAGACATTTCCTCCATTTCATCATCAGCCTGTTGATCAACTTGTATGAACACATCACATACCTGACCAACAGGTTGTCTCACGCTAGCCACTAAGGCAGTACCTCTTTTGGACATCTCTAAGGCAATTCTTTTCTGTTGCCTTAATTGTTCATCATTTAGCAAGGATCCATAAAGATTTACAAGATCCATGCCTCTGATGGTGCCTGAGTTTCTGAGGATAGTAGAGAAGTAATTCCATTCCTTAGGCAAAATGTCCAAAAATTATTCCACCGAAGTTAAACTGTCTTTGGTGATCCCAACAGCTTTGAGATCATTGATCAAGGCAGTGAACCTCGAATAGGTTTTAGTGAGAGTCTCCTTTGGCTTTGCAAAGAACAGTTCATACTTTCTAACAAGATTGTTGATCCTGTTATCCAGTGTGATAGTGGGACCATCATAGACAGTACACAAAGTATCACACATCTCCTTTGCAGTCTTTATTTTCTCAACCTGTTTGAACACATCATAAGGAAGGGAAATAACAAGGTTGTTCCTAGCTTTTGCATCAAGAGCAACCAGCCTTTTGTCTTCATCAGACCATTGAGCTTTTGCCTTCTCAATAGTCCTGACTTCAAGAACAGCTCCTTCAGCAGCAGGAGTTATAGTAGTGACAGAACTTAAAGCAGTTTTAAGTAGCTCCACACTAAAGCAAGAAAATGTATAAGACTACAGTGTCAAAGACTAACTATTACAACATCATAAATTATTTTAAAGGCATAAAATCCCAGCCCCAAAGCTATATCATCCATGTACCAATAAGCCTCTTAGGTCACCGAGAATTGAAATGAAGTGCCTAAGAAGAAGGTCCATCTACACCTTTTCCTTTGCCTGAAAACATTGAAAGTCAACGAGTAAGCTAATGCTTAGTGAGATAACAGATTAATCATTCTACATATATTTCTTTACAAACTATTGTGAAAACGGGCAGTGTAAGCCCCATTACAAGTGAAAACCATGCGATGCAAGCATGTGGTTTAGCAGTTCAAAATGTTCGGGGATGTGTCGAACCTGACCTAGAAAGTGTGTGGGCTGATCAGTCCCCGATAGTGGCCTGCTGTCAGCCCCCAGTCTAGGTCGCATCAGATTGTGAAGTAATCATCATGCAGTGCAAGCATGAATTATAAGATGCACTTTCAAATGAACGCTGGCCACATCTTTGTCACATGTCAAGTACGAGTATGCATCATTACAATGAATCATATGTGAGTGCCAATTGATGTATATTGAACAACAGGAACATGCTATTGAAAAGTAAATGAATGCAATCTGAATAATAATCTATTACTCACAGTGGTTTATACAGTGTAAATTGGCTTTGAATCAATGTGTGTTAGTTAACACCACAAAGATCATGTTATGACAGTGTAATAGTGAATCAATGTTAGTATCTGCTTAAAAACTTAATTTTAAAATTTAAGTGATTTGAATCGAATTTCGGGTGTCGGAAGTCCATCCTTAGTAATTGTGTTTGTAACCTCATCCGAAATTCGGATGGTTCTTGGTCCGAAATTTGGATGGCTTGCTGATCCGAAATTCGTGTCTATACTTAATGATTTTCAAGATTTTCCATCCGATTTGCCTATGGTCCGAAATTCGCATGATCCAAAATTCATGTGGTCTGAATTTCGGATGATCCGAGATGTGTTCATCAGATGAGAGTTCTTACTTATATAATTTTATTATTTTCCATAATACACTTTTGATCGATTTATGTCTATTTTGTGACCGGAAACTATTGATATGAACTTATATGTATTCTTTTAACACTTTTTAACATGAAACATAACTAAGTATACCAAAATCAGCCCCTTTTTGTCCATTTTTCTTCACTGTCAAAGAACACACACTAAAACACATAGTAATTTCTGAAAATCATACTTATAAATTGAATCAGAAGCTGAAATTTGGTATATAGCTTCAACAATGCTCGATTTAAACATTTCTACAAGATAATATAACATGCAACTACATCTACTAACATAATCTGTAATTCGGTTTCTATAAAACCGAACACTAAAACTCAATATTTTGAAGTTTTGAAAAATTCTTACCTTAAATCGTTGATAAATTTGGTTATAGTTCCTTGACTGCAACTTATATCCAGATTTCCAGCACCTAATTTCCAAGATTTTGTGTTCTTTGAACTGAAACCGTGAGTTTTTAGAGAGAGAAGGAGAGACGAGAGAGTTGAAGAGCGAGAGAGAGAGAATGAGATTGTTAAAATGAATGGTTATTCCCATTTTTATTGTTATTTTCTCATATTGTTGGTACACCTTGTGTGACGATAGCAGTCTAAGTGATCCTACATTGTGATTTAGCAAATGTTTGTTATATATGTTTATATATGATTGAAAGTTATTATTGTTTGTGTGTTTGAACTTGATGTAACGTATTACAAGAAGTTCAAACATAAAGATCAAAGATAAAATCAATCATAAGGTAAAAACATAAGTTTCAATACTAAGTTGAGTATGTGAAATAGTGGATTCGAATTAAATAAGGTTTGACATTCGAATCTGTGATAGATTCGAATGTAGACCTAGATTCGAAGCTAGACAGATTCGAGAGTGTCTATGAGGACAAACTCGAATGGGCCTTGGGCCAGATTCGAGTTTGGCCCATAACAGACTCGAATTAGCCTATATAATTAGGGATAGACTCGATTAATTATCAGACTTTTTGCAGAATTCGAGAGTGAATAGGCATTAAGCGATCTCGAGTTTATCATCAGTGTTAGTGCCGTTTCGGAGAGAATCAGTTCGTAGGATCGTTCGTGTGTCGCTCGTTCAGCTTCTGATAGTCTCCGTGTTTCTTGGTGAGAGTTGTTTCCGTCTACCCGTTAACGAGGATTCCGCACTCGTTGACGGCTCCGCGTCTAGATAGATCTGTAGTTGGTAGACCTTACACATATTTGCATATTACACCCCTTAACTTTGTATCTTCTCATTTTTTTTATTCTTTATAACCATTCGTGTCGGTTTTCCTTTGTTATGCTTGCTAAAAAAAACTACAATGAGGATTTCTCCTCATTATTTCTCATTTTTAAAATTGTGAACGAAATTTGTTTAAATCGAAATGATAAATATCCAATAATACACATCAATTGAGTCTTTAATTGTAAATTACATGTACTTAAAAAGTAGGGATGTTACAATTTATCTCTAGGGTAAATTACAAATTCCGTTCATGTGGTTTACTATAAAATATGGATTGGGTCCTTTAATTTTAAAAATTACACTGACAGTCCTTGTGGTTGAAGTTTTGTTACGAATTTCATCCTTTGGCCATTTCAAATGACCATTTTACTCTTAGTGTTTAATAATTATTATTAAAGTTGTTTTTATTATTATTTCTATTATTATTAAATAAAAATAAAATCTAAAAAATAAAAATATTAGTATAAATAATTTAATATAAAAATAAAATAAAATAAAATAATAAAATATAAATAAAGGATAATGAATTATTATTGTTAATTAAAAAGTAAAATGTAACGTTTTGAGTTTAGATTTTAAATGTTTTAAGTAAAGTAAACTTTTCTCGATAAATCAAAAAGTAAATACAATCATTATCAAAAAAAACATTAAAATTTTTTTGACATTTTTAAAATTTTTTACATAAACAATTTTTTAACACTTTCAGTAAACGTTTTTTTTATAGTTTAAACGTTTTGAAACTTTTTTTTAATAGCTTAAAATATTTTAAAGTTTTTAATTTTTTTGAAATGTTTAAAATTAATAATCTTTAAATGATTTTGAAAATTTTAAGTAAAATTTTTTAAAAAATTTCTAGAAAAATAGCAAAATTTTTATGTTTTCTAAAAATAAAAATAGAAAAATTTTTATGTTTTCTAAAAATTTCAAAAATAGAACGTAAAGTTAATAAACTATTTTATTTTTAACGTTTAATTACCAAAATGATGATAATAACGATTATATATTTTTATAAATGTTTTAATTCTTAGAATCTTTTAATTTAAAAGTGTTCTTAATAGATTTAATTTATTTTATTAATTAAAAAATGTTTACAAAAAGTTCAAAAAATACAAACTTAAAAAGTTTTTTTTATGTTATTAATAAAAATAATTTATATGTTTTTATAAATATTTTGTGAATAATAGTTTCTAACAATTCAATCAACAACATGCAATTAATAAGAACAAAGAGATTAATCAACACTAAACAAATGATTCGATTGATGATTTTGTTGATTACAAAATGTATCTTGATATCTTCGTGTACAGTACTTCTATTCTGATTACAATCCGTACAAAAGGATATTCTGACAGTCTATCTCTTTTGGAAAGTCAAAAAGGCTATTTAAACTTATTTACAAACTATCAAGAAAATACATAAACAGTCCCTAGACTTTGATTTTCATCAATTAAAACATATTCTAACATTCTCCCCCTTTGATGAAAATAGCAAAGTCTTCAAATCGACAAGCCCAACTTCTGTTCAAATCTTCTGATACTTTTCCGATCTGAAAGCCTCCATTCAATTTTAGAAATAAACTCGACCATGAGTCTTCGGTCGTTAACAGATAAAGCTCCTTTCTTTGTCTTCCTCTTTTGATCTGCAGCAAGCTTGCCTTTCAAACCATTCAAAACTTTAATCAACGTACCATCAGAAAACTTGTTCAGCTCCACACTCCTCATTGCTCTCAACTTTTTATTCCTATCTTTATACATGACTGCTGGATGCTTTACCATTATTACTTGAAACTCTTTCAGCTCACCAGCAAAGTTAATATCTCTGTGAGGTGCAGTCATATTTATCTTCCTCATGCCTCTTTCAACCCCAATCTGTAGATCTTGCACTGACATTAATACCAGTTTGGTATGCATAAAGTGAAACAATGTCTTTAGCGCAAATCTACAATGTTCATTCCTTTTATTTCTGCACAGTTCGTCAAAAAGATCTTCAATATCGACCAAGTGCATGTTGAACATGTCAGCTTCCGTGAATACATACGTATTTCCATCAGACCTAGTTACAGTAAACTTCGGATAGAAAACCTTAACAAATCTTTCCTTTTCAATCTGCACCAGATCCACTATTCTGAATTCGCTCTTAACCTTCTCAACCTCCTGTGTTTTATTTCTCAGGAAACTGGCATAATTGACCAGATTAGGCATATTTGGCTCTAGAACTCGGAATAACTTGTGAAATGAGCATGGAGCTTGCTTTTTGCAAAAGATACGTTTCTCCAGAATATCTTCAATGTACGACATCTTGTTTCTTTTTCTGATAAACTCTGCAGACCTGTTCTCTGGCAGTTCAAGCTTTTTCACCTTCTTCTTGCTTATTTCATCCTTATTCAACAGAGTTAACATATCTTGAATCTCCCTCTGCACCACTTGTTGTGCTTGAAATCTTAGTCTGTGTTGCTTCTTTGATTCATCAGCAAGTACAAATTCATTAAAAAATCTATCCATCACCTCCACTTCATTCAAAACAACTGTTTCTTGAGCCATACTGCTCTCAACAGGAAACTCTTCAAATTCTTCTTTAATCTGTACAACCACCTCAGGCTTTTCAACCGTTGGTGTTGATTCAACATCTTTCATTATTTCTTTAACTAACACTTCCTCCTCCTCTATTCTTTCAGCTCTAAAGTCTACATCTGTCAAAGCAATTATGTCATCATCTTCAGATACTTCAATGTACTCCTCTCTTTCTTCTCCTGTCTCTTGAATACTTAGCTCTTTATCTTTCTCTTGTACGTCTTCCTCTGAATCAATATACTCAATAAACTGATAAATATCTGGCTGAGTGTTCAAAGGAACTGGAACATCTTCATAAAGAATCAATCCCAGTTCTCTCTGTTCACCAGCTGATTGTTTAGAACCCCCTGCTTCTTTCCCTTGAGCTTCCGACTCCTTTTCCGGATACGTTATCATTAAAACTCCAAGAGTCGGTTCATCAAGCTTTCTCCTCTTCTCCCCCTCATGAGGAGCATCATCGGAGTCTTCGTCATGCTCATCATGTTTCCTCTTTGATGAGGAAGCTTGAGCCTTGCAGGTATCTTCCACTGCAGCTACTCTTTCCGAAAGATTACCTAACGCCGTTACCACTGTATTTTCCAGACTGATCATACGTTCTCGCATTTCGTCAAACTGCTCAAACATAAAATCTTTCAATTCTTCCTTCAACTCTTCAATAGCTTGTTTTGACTCATTTTGCTTAACTGACTCCTCCGCAACATCCTTTCCCTTCAAGAACTTCTGAATGTTGGTCATTTGAGCCATTACCTCAGCCAGTTGATTAGATACATGCGTGTTTACTCCAGAAACAACTTCATTCAAGGTTGTTGTCAATGTTGACTCAGTCACAAACGGGGATAAACTCACCACTGGGTCACGGAGACTTCCAGTTGACACAACAGTCGAACTTGTATAAAGAACTTCTGTGTGGCCAGTGCTCAGAGTTGGTATTGGCGTTTCACTGACTGGACTTCCACCCTCTTCAAGTGACGGAGCAACAAATGCTTCCGTTACTAAGGATGTTCCAGTGGGAACACTCAGTTCAACACATGAAGTTGACTCAAGTGTCCTAAAGTGTATATCAGCTAGACTCAGTGATTCAAACGAAGTCGTACACACGGGCAATTGTGCACTTGTTTCAATATCCATCAAGTCCAAGTGACTTTCGGATAGATCATGTGGCTCATCCCTGTGTTCAATTGAAACAGTCTCCTGTTGAGAGGAGACTGAGTGGCTAGATGGGTGTGCAAGTGTGAGTGGGATACTGACTTGTTCAATGCTAACTCTCATAGGAGAGCTAACAGTAGACATGGTTACATCCCGGCTTTCTTGGGTTATGGTCTCCCTCACACTCTCTACAGCCATTTGTACAATATCAATCATCATTCCCCCTTCCTCATGATGATCACCACCATCATCACCATCATCATCATCATCACATTCTCCCTCTTCTTCTTGAATATCAGATAATGTCCTCTCAGAATCAGATTTTTCAGGTTCTTCCTCACCACCCCTCACACTGCCTTCTCCCTCACTCTCAGAACGGGCAACCTGAACTTCAGCCCCTTGCTGAGGTTCCTCTATCCTTAAAGCTCCTGGGCTAAGAGATCCCGGTTCCTGGGTCTCTATCGGAGCATGATCTATTCTATATAATTTCACATGTTCACTTTCTTGATCAGCATACTTGAGCAACGACTCTGGAATTGGCATTATGTTGGCATTTGGGGAGTCCGGCACTTCATGCAAACTCATCATGACATAGTCTGGACATCTCTGAGAATTGGCTCTCTTTGGAATATTTTCATTGGCCCTTAAGATCCCTCGGATAAGAATCTGGATAAACCTCTGAAGTGGAACGAACTTCCTTGCTCTGTTTGTAGTTTTAGCAAGCACAATCTCCTTTAAATCTTCCCATATACACTGAGCAAAGTCATAATGTTTGTTGAATGTGATCCCATGAAATATCCTCAGGCAATGAATGCTACATCTGTCAATCCTAGTATGTTTTGAAGTCATGCACCGATTTATGATACCAAAAGGTGTATACCATTCGCCATTTAAACCATTTCTGTGAAACTTTGAGCTCTTCGGAAGTGGCTTTGAGTAGCCTAGGCAAATTAAATCATGAACGAGCTCTTCATCTGAAACAAAATCTTCAAAATCTGCTAACTCTGGGAAGTTCACAGTGTCAATACGTCGCGGAAGAAATAGATTGTGACGTAGCCTTGCAAGAGTGATTTTCGTCTTGAACTGATCAATTGTCACTTTAAAATGATGATTACCGTCAGCAGGAACAAATTTGACAGTGTGCCAAAATTGTTGTAAATATACTTGTGGAATAGATGGTTTATACTGAAGCAGATAACCGAGTGGATGACCTTTCAGAATGTCCACAATTATAGGATGGCTTACTTTAATGACTTTGGAATCTAAACGATGGTTATTGTCACGGAAAGGAAGGCAATGTTTTGGTTTTACAAGTTGGTTGTCTGGGATAATATGTGTTTGTGATGAACGGGCCACTGAGGTAGATCTGACTGGGGTAGATAGAAGGGTATGGTTTGATGATGAATGGGAATCAGAGGAATTTGAGTTCTGGGATTGCACTGGGGATGCCATTTGAACACCTGTAAAAAATAAAAATCATGTTAGTCTTATCAAGTACACAAATGACAACCTTCAAAATGTAGAAAAACTTGTAACATTTTATCAGAAATTGCAAAAACTTGTGATTTTCTTTTTAAAGCATCGGGATTCCTGACAATAATTGAAAATTATTGAAAGGACTCCAGAGTCAATCGTTTAGAGACCAATGTTAGAAAAACACAAATTTATAACAATTTCTTAAAAAATGTGACATTTTTCTTAAAACATAAAAATCCCACACTTAGAAAAAATTTTTTTGATGAAACTCGAATGAAACTACAAGTTTCTCGAAATAGTCTTTAACCAACTCGAATAATACATATATAAAACTCGAATAAGTCTTCAACCAACTCGAATAATATATATATAAAACTCGAATAAGTCTTCAACCAACTCGAATGATATATATATAAAACTCGGATATGTCTATAACCAACTCGAATGATATATATATGAAACTCGAGTAAGTCTCAACAAAACTCGAATGACATGTGACCTAAACTCGAATAAGCTTTAAGTACTTATGTTCTGAAAATTTTCTAAGTGTTATACATCCACATGTCAACTCGCATAAAACCCAACTGTTTCTCGAATGTAATATACATTAAACTCGAATAACTCTCTAATGCAACTCGAATTATTCTTAAGTCAACTCGAATGAAACTTCCATGCAACTCGAATGACTCTTAAGTCAACTCGAATTACTCTTTCACACAACTCGAATGACTCTTTCATTCAACTCGAATGATGCTTTATTCGAGAAATATCTTTTTATTTTCTTACAAGTCTAAAACACACTGATTTTATGAATTTAAATTCAAGAAACATTTTCAGTGTTTTAAAACTTGTACCCCCTTCGAAAATGCATTTTAAACATATTTGTTTTACTGAACCTTGAACAAAAACAACTTTAAAGTTGTTAAAAATTCAAATTTCAGAAAAATTAAAAACTCGAAACTGTTCTATTGGAAAATCGATGATTGTGTGTGTGTGAATTAAAAATGACTTATGAAACTTCAGATTCATAGTCAAATTACCATTCTGAACAACATCACACACTTAATTTCAGTTTCATGGACCAATCTCATTACTTGCCATTAATCGGTCAAGAACACAAAAATAAAACTACGAACATAGACTCACATTCAAACAAATACACTGAAAATATGCACATACTAACTGAAATAATAAAGAAAAACAAAGTTTGACTCACAATTTTGATGAAATGAAATCGTCGGTTGTGGGTTTTTGAGGTTTCTTTGAAATGAAGAAAGCTTGTGGAAGAAGATGAAATGATGTAATTTCCGGAAAAAGGAAATTTGAATTTGAAATTTCAAATTTATATTGAAATTTTACCCGGCCCAAACATTTAAATTTTCAAATAACATCCGGCCCATCTTCTAAACCACATTAGCCCACATACCACTTATTTCAATCAAAAAAAATTGTGACTAAAAAAATTTGAATTTCAAAAAAAAAATTTAACAGCACACAAAAAAAATTTAAAATGGACTAAAAAAAATTCATACTTGAAAAAAAAATTTCACATAAACATCACAACAAAAAAAATGAAAAAACACACACAAAAAAAATAAAAAAATTAAAAGTATTAACAAAATTCAATTGCTCCCCCTTGAATTTCTGAAAGTTGCTCCCCCTCAACTTATTATTCCATTTTTCAGCTCTGCTCCCCCTACAAAATAACAGATAATTTTTATCAGATTTATTCAAAATCAGATAAATTTCTTTTCTGCTCCCCCTGCACATGACAATCCAGATCTTGTTAAATTCTAAAGAATATAAACTTTTTATGATTCATGAATTCAACATCAGATATAAATCACTTAAAAATGAAATTTTAAAATTATAATTTTGAAACTACTGAATTATTAAATCTTAACGATTCAACATACCTAATTTGTATACCAAAAAATTAAACCGCTTTTCATCTAACGCTTTGGTAAACAAATCAGCTGGTTGATATTCAGTAGGTACAAAATATAATTCTATATTTCCATTTTCTACATGATCTTTTATGAAATGATACCGAATGTCGATGTGTTTCGTTTTTGAATGTTGCACCGGATTTGATGCAATAGCTATTGCGCTCTGAGAATCACAGTATATTGGAATTTTCTTTGGTGTAAACCCGTAATCACGCAGTTGGCTATTCATCCACAACACCTGAGAGCAGCAGGAAGATACAGCAACGTACTCTGCCTCAGCTGTAGACAATGAAACACAATGTTGTTTCTTGGATGACCAACATACGGGTTTGTCACCTAAGAATTGTACTGCTCCTGACGTACTCTTTCTGTCCATCTTATCACCTACGTGATCAGCGTCAGAAAAAGCAGTCAGATTAAATGAAGACTCCCTAGGATACCACAAACCAAGATTTGGAGTTCCTTTGATATATCTTAAAATTCGTTTTGCAGCTGTTAAGTGTGATTCTTTTGGATTTGCCTGATATCTAGCACAGACACATGTAGCAAACATAATATCTGGTCTACTGGCTGTTAAGTACATTAATGACCCAATTATACCTCGATAATGGGTCACATCTACAGGTTTCCCTGAGATGTCCGCATCGAGTTTTGATTTTGAATCCGGAGCCATGGGAGTTTTCATAGGAGTACTATTGACCATGTTAAATTTCTTTAACATGTCTTGTATGTATTTTGACTGATTGATAAAAATACCATCAGTTAATTGTTTTACTTGTAATCCTAAGAAAAAATTTATTTCCCCCATCATGCTCATATCGAATTTCTGGGACATTAAAAATGCGAATTTCTTACAAATTCTGGATTTGTAGACCCAAATATTATATCATCTACATATATCTGTATAACTATGATATCTGACCCCTGACGTTTTATAAACAGGGTTGTGTCAACTGCACCTTTTGTAAATCCACATTTCAACAGATATGTTGAAAGTGCATCATACCAAGCACGAGGTGCTTGTTTAAGGCCATACAGTGACTTATCCAAAATATATACATGATCAGGTTTCGAAGGATCAGTAAACCCTTCGTGCTGATATGTATATACTTCATCTGTTAGCTCCCCGTTTAAAAACGCAGTTTTGACATCCATTTGATATACTGTAAAATTTTTATGAGCAGCAAAAGCTAAAAACATTCTAATAGCTTCAATGCGTGCAACGGGTGCAAACGTTTCGTCATAATCAATCCCTTCTTGTTGGCTGTATCCTTTGGCCACGAGACGAGCTTTATTCCTAATAATGACACCATGTTCATCTTTCTTGTTCTTGAAGATCCATTTCGTGCCTATTATGGATTTGTCTTTTGGGCGCTCAACAAGTCTCCAGACCTTTAACCGTTCGAACTGGTTGAGTTCTTCTTGCATCGCCACAATCCAATCAGCATCCAGAAGGGCTTCTTTTACATTTTTAGGCTCAGTCTTACTCAAAAAATTTGAAAATAAGCATTCATTTATTGTAGCCCTTCTGGTTTGGACTGACGCAGATGGATCACCAATGATGTTCTCTATTGGGTGATTTCTTGTCCACTTAACTGTATGTGGAAACGGTTCTATTGGGTCTTGGTTGGGATTGAGATCTAGATATGGTTCGGGAGTTACTGCAGATGTTGTAGGTGGAACATCTGAGGTAGGAGCTTCTGACTGTTCAGAAGTAATGGGGGTTTCAGAAGAATGTTGAGGTTCAATTGGTTGTACAATCTCAGTAGTTGACTGCACATTTGCTGTTGAAGCTTCTCCAGTTTCTTCTGAACTTTGTTGTTGAGAAAGATCTGAAACTACGACTGGGTCTTCAGTTATCCTGTCAGGCACCAAATTTTGAACATTAGATTTGTGCGTTTCAAAATAGTCGTCATAAAAGTTCTCAAACAACTTATTTAATTCAGAATGTTCAGCATTTTGTCCATTTGACTCCAATGAAGTCTGCATATTAGGTTCGGGTCCTGAACTGGTGTGTTCAGAAGCCATTACCACTCCTTCATCGAATTTAACATTTACGCTCTCGTTGACTGTCTTGGTTCTCTTGTTGTACACTCGGAAAGCAACCGACTCCTTTGAATACCCGATGAAGATTCCTTCATCCGCCTTTTGATTAAACTTTCCCAGATTGTCTATATCATTCAATATAAAGCATCTGCAACCAAAGACATGGAAAAATTTAATATTAGGTATTCGTTTATTAATCAGTTCATACGGAGTCTTTCCGAATCTTTTATTTATTATTGAACGGTTTTGTGTGAAACAAGCTGTTGGAACCGCTTCTGCCCACAAGAACAATGGTAAATTGGAGTAGGCCAACATCGTCCTAGCTGATTCCACTAGTGTCCGATTTCTTCTTTCAACGACACCGTTTTGTTGTGGAGTTCGAGCAGCTGAGAACTGATGTGTAATTCCTACTGAATTCAAGAACGAGTCAAGTGATTTGTTCTTAAACTCTGTTCCATTGTCTGAGCGGATTGTCTGAATTGTGAGTTGCAACTTTACTTGTATTTTCCGGATGAAGTCTATGATGGTTTCGGTTGCATCTGATTTGGATCTTAGGAAAAACACCCATGTGTATCGTGAATAGTCATCAACTATCACCAATACATATCGTTTCTTATTTATACTTTGTACTCTCATTGGTCCGCACAAATCCATATGCAGTAACTCCAGTGCTCTCGTGGATGAGTGTTCTGTTTTGGATTTGTGTGTGGCTCTTGTCATCTTTCCTTTTTCACATGTCGCGCATAGTTGCTCTTTTTGAAATTTGAGCGCCGGCAGCCCTTTACCTAACCCTCCTTTTGCTAGGTTGGTCAGCTCATTGAAATTCAGATGCGAAAGGCGACGATGCCACAGCCATGCTGTTTTAGATGTAGCTTTTGACAATAAGCAGACATCTTTCTTCAGATTAATCGAGGCTAAATCAATGGAGTACAAATTTGTTTTCCTGTTTCCTGCTAGAATTTCTTTTCCTTCTGCGGATCTGATGCTGCACCGATTGGCTTTGAAGTTGACTTCTAACCCTTTATCACACAATTGTCCAATACTAAATAGATTGTGACCAAGACCATCAACATAAAAGACCTTTTGGATGGTGATTTTGTCATACTTCAGACTTCCGTATCCTTTGATCGGACAAAACTGATCGTTTCCAAATCTGACCGTCCCACAGAACTTTTCTACAAAATCCGTGAGTGTGTCTCGTTGTCCGGTCATATGTTTGGAGCATCCGGAGTCAAGGTACCAGACTTGGTTTACCTATAAAACGAAGTAGCACATGAGGTACCCACTTGTAGTTGGGTACTTTTGTTTTAGGTAAATCATGCATAGTATCTTTTGTTTTTCTAACTGATATGGCTTTTAGCTTATCATTTGAATTTATTTTAGGTACTCATTTTTGAACTGTTCTTTTGGGTATCCACTTTTGTACAATTCGCGGTGGAATTGTTTTTGAAATATTTTTCTGTGGAACCTTTTTCTGTTCATAAAATGGGTCCTTTTTCTTTGGTTGCCATACGAGCTTATTATATTTCACAGTTTCAGGCTTACAAACATAAGAATTCAAAGCAATTAATTTCGTTCTTGAAACTTTAATACAAGAATTATTAACAAGTTTATCATTATTACAGACAGAATGTTCAATTTTGCTATTTCTATCTGTAACAATTTTTTCTTTCACGCGCCATTCTTGTTTTATAATCTTGTTTTTCTCTTCTCTTTTCTTCTTTCGCCATACTTGTTTTCTCGAACCGTTCACAATGATATCTGGCATAAAAGAAGTATGAGAATTAGTGGATTTAGAAACTCGTTTCTTCTGTAAGTTTTTCATACCTGTTGAAGATTTGACATTACGTGCAATAAAGTCGGTTGATGAAGATGATTCACCCTTTTCAAAACTAGGAGACTGAACAAAAAATTTTGTTTTCTCCTTCTTTTGTTGTATTGATGGTGAAATTTCAGATGGTTTTAAAGAATCTGTAGCCATTCTTTGCAGAATTTTAACGGGTTCTTTATTACCATTTGATTGTGTATTAGTCAAAGGTTTGATAAATTCACCAATTTTACCAAACATTTGATCTAATGAATTATCATCAGAGTGCATGTACAGATCAAATTCTTTCTCTGAATTAATAGAGTCTAGAGAAGTAGTTGATTGTGGATCAGACACATTTATGTGTTTATGCTTATTTTGCAACATTTGTTCCATTTTAATTAATTCAGCCTTGAGAGTTCCATTCTCTGTCTCAAAATTTTTAATTTTCAATTCTAAATCAGAATTAATCTGTTCTAATATTGAATTTGGTAAATATAATTTTTGAGACTGAGTTGATAATTCAGACAAATTCTTTTTAGAATAAGTTTGAATGAACTCTTCTTTAGTATCAATAATGTTGCTTGTTTCATTTACCTTTGTATAATCAACATAATTTTGCATTTTGTCTGATCTTAATCTTTTTATTTCTTCGCTAGATTCTACTTCTTCATATGCTTTCATAAATGTCATTTTTAATCCTAAATTCATGTATCTGACATCGTATAGTGTTGGTGAATTTGATATAGCTTTTGTCAGATACTTAGGATTTTCCCAACCAATACCCGATTTAGAGTTATAAAACTCTGCATCTTTTGGTTGATTTAAATATATTGTTTGATCTGTTTGCCCTCTTTTAATAAATTCATCCTCTATCTTTTTTATTTTCTCATAAAGTTTAGTTCTCTCTTCAAATATGGCATGATATTTTACAGAAAAGTTTGAGGCTTCTAACTCAGCTATTCGCAGACTTTCTTGTAAATCATATATTTTGTGATTCAGATTAAGTATATTGCTTTGAAGTTCTTTTTCCTTATCTTGTAAGTCTGAGACAGCTCGTAAAGCTAAGGCTTTATCTTTGGAAAAATCTAGAACTAAATTGTGTTCATTTCGAAGTTTGTTTTCCAAAGAATGAACCTTTTTCTTTTCTGCCTTTAAGGATTTTTCAAACTTTTTAAGCATAAAGGCCATATTAGTTAGTTTTTCTTCTAAGATGCATGATTCATCAATATCAGAGTCTGAATTAGAATTTACCTCCGGTCCTTCTGAATCATCTGAGTTTTCAGACTCTGAATCTTCCTCATTTTCAGCTCCATTTTGGCCAGATGTCATTAATGCAACTTCTTCTGTTGCGTCTTCTTCATCAGACTCAGATTCTCTCCTCTCTGCATCCTCTTCATCAGTCAGTCCAACCCACACCTCATCTTCAGCTATCATAGCTGATTCACTCAGTTCAGATTCATTGAAAATTTCTGACTTTAGACATATGGGCATCTTCATCCAAGATATCATCGTCTTCTGATAACTGTAACCAATGATCGTCCTCTGCCATAAGAGCTTTGCCTGACTCTTTCTCTTTGGCTAAGAGTGCCTTTCTTGTATAGTAGTCTGAATTTTTGACTACAGGAGATCTGCATTCCCGGGCATAGTGACCTTGTTTTCCACAGTTATAGCATTTCTGCTCCGACTCCTTCTTGGCTGATTTATCTGACTTCTCATATTTGTCAGACTTTCGTGTACTACTTTCTCCAGCTTTCTCATATTTATCCTTTTTCTCAACTTTCCTTGAACCTGTTTTGTAGCGCATTTTGTTGTTGGTTGGCTTCCTGTAAAATTTCTTCTGAAATGCCTTCGTAAGCAGTGCCATCTGCTTTTTCATCTCTCCTATCTTTGGATCTGCAGATGAATCTGATGATTCTGATTCAGAAGATGTGCTGCTGATTGCTGCTCTTTTTCCTTTTTCAGCTTGTATTTATACTTTTTCTCCGCCAGTAGAGCTAGTGGATCAGCAGTTTCTTTTTCCGCTTTCTTCTTTCCAGATATTTTCCTCAATACAACTTCTTGGTAGTTGTTGAGGTTTTCAAATAGCATATGAAAATCCATCTCCTCAATATCTTTCGTTTGTTGGATGATCATAGCATATTTTTCCCATTCTGGATTTAGCACATTTAAAAATTTGACATTGATGTCCAAGTTGGACTTTGTCACTCCGTTTCTTTTTACTTCACTTACCAGATTCACAAATCTGAGGTAAGTGTTTTCCAAAAGCTCACCTTCACGAGCTCTGAAGTTCTCAAACGTCATTAGGCTATTCCTAGCCCTATTAGTAGCAGCTCTGTCTGATCCCCTCATGATTTTTCATACTTCATCCCAGATGGACTTAGCAGTCTTTGTATTTGTCAGACAAGTGTATATATCATTGGGGATTGAAATCAACAATAGTTTACTGGAAGTCTTGTCCCCTATCTTTCTCTTTTTTTTGGGCCTCTGTTAGGTTTGTGACCTCAACAGTTCTCGATGGTATTGGGGGATTGCCAGTTGGTACTCCTGGGATCGTTTCCATAAAAATTGTTGGTCCTTCATTTAATGATTTCAGCATTTCTTCAGACAAATCATGGAAACTTATAAATTCAAGAAACCGCTCCCGCCATTGGACATATTCTCCCCTGTATAAGATTGGGGGTTTTGTTTCTGATCCCATAGCAAGTGCATCTTTAAACATGTTGATTGATCTTTGGGAAACTTGACCAAGATCTGATGAACTCCGAATGAGATTGAAAAGTTTGATCACACCTTGAAACACAGATTAGTACTGAAATCTACAACACAATGACTTGTTAGTAGCAATAAGCAGCTTAACTCAGACAGTGAATTGTGTTTGGATTAATGTGTGTGTCAAACTTGAATGATTCTTGTGTTATGAGTGAAACTTGAATGAATGTAGTGTAAAACTCGATTGAGTTTATGGTAAAACTCGATTGTTTCTTTTACCAAACACGATTGATTCTTTCAGTGAAACTCGATTGGGTCTTTGATCAAACTCGAATGTGTGTTTGATCAAACTCGAATGTGTGTTTGATCAAACTCGAATGTGTTTTTGATAAAATTCGAATCAAGTATATGACAAAACTCGATTAAGTATATGACAACTTGAGTCTTATACAAAAACTCGAATGAGTCTTCTGTAAAACTCGAATCAGTCTTAAACAAAACTCGAATGAGTCTTGCACAACTCGAATGAGTCTTATACAAAACACGAATGATGTTGTTCTGAAATTCAAATTTGTTAACAGACTGTTGTCAACTCGAATATCACCATTTGTCAACTCGAGTATTAGTAAAACACAACTCGAATAACTAAGATAACCAACTCGATTAACTAAGGTACCCAACTCGATTAACTAAGATACTCAACTCGATTAACTAAGATACTCAACTCGATTAACTAAGATACTCAACTCGATTAACACACAGGATGTGTATATTTCGAGTTTCTTAGTATTTTCAGCTTTTTCAAGTCTGAAATTCGGATTAAATCCAAATTTTACCCAATTTCATTCAAATTGTAATCGAAGGTAAGGTTTTTGAATACAAACACTTTGTGTAAAGCACTTTTATGCAAAAATGGATCTAAGTCTGACTTTTTCAATGAAACAGTACCGGTTTTTGAACTTTTCAAAATTTCAGAAAATTGCTTAGATCTTTTTCTGTGTTTTGAAAATCAAATCAAGTTTATATTTAATTGATTCGTCTTTGAATCCTTAACCTTCGATCCAATTATCACTGACAATGATCAACAGAATCAAAACCCCTATTGATTTTAGGGTTTTTCCGAAAAAATACTCAAGAACACGTAAAAAAAAAAATTTCAATCTCAATCAGAATGATTCATCCCTAAAGCTCTGATACCAATTGTGAATAATAGTTTCTAACAATTCAATCAACAACATGCAATTAATAAGAACAAAGAGATTAATCAACACTAACCAAATGATTCGATTGATGATTTTGTTGATTACAAATTGTATCTTGATATCTTCGTGTACAGTCCTTCTATTCTGATTACAATCCGTACAAAAGGATATTCTGACAGTCTATCTCTTTTGGAAAGTCAAAAAGGCTATTTATACTTATTTACAAACTATCAAGAAAATACATAAACAGTCCCTAGACTTTGATTTTCATCAATTAAAACATATTCTAACATATTTATTATTCTTTTTATGTGCTTTACATTAAATTAATTTTATAATAATTTTATATTTATTTCAATTAGTTTATTATTTTGTAATAATATAAATAATAATAAAAACAAGGGTAAATTACAATTTTCGTCCCTGTGGTTATACACAAATTATGGTTATCGTCCTTTTAATGATTAAATTACGATTATAGTACTTATAGTTGACAATTTATTATGTCTTTGGTCCCTTTGTCCAATATTTTTTTTAAAATGACGATTTTGCCCTTTCATTATTATTTCAGTTTTGGTCCTTGATCAAATTATTTCTTTTTATTTAATTTATTAATAGCTTTTTTTATTTTTTACTATTTATTTAATATATTTACTATTTGTTAAACAAAAAATATAGTTTAAAACCAACAAAATATGTAAACTTTACATATTTATATGTATAAATTAACTTAATTTTTTAACTTTATGAAATAATTATATATTTCATTAAGTTATAATTACAACAATTATGGGTTTCCATAAGTTATATGTATAAGGTTTATCTGACCATTAACTTTATGGTATAACTAAATTAGAATAGAAAACACGTTAAATTATATATTTGGTTAAGATAAAAACAAAATAATTAAAATTAATTTGAATAAAAAATTATTAAATATATAAGTATTTATATGAATGTAACTGTTAGGCACAAAAAGGCCTCATTCAAACCTGTTCTACATCTGAGGGGGAGATTGATAATCAAACCTGTTGATGCATTTGAAGGTTGAATTTAAGGCCTGTTATATGCCTTATTGAAGCCTGAAAATGATTTGCAATATCAGTCATAAGCTGTTCTATGTGTTGCATGTGTTGCAACTAAGACAGTTTGTCCAAGCTGCTCTGTCTGCTGAACAGGCTGGACATAAACTGTCTACGCCGCTCTACACTGGTGAGCAGCTTGGGCACTTTTAAAGTGTTCTGTTCTTTGTGAACAGAACCTGTTCTTTGTGAACAGGCTAAACACTTTATGGAATATGTTTCCAAGTCATCATGTATTGTTTTTGACTACAAGATCAGTTTACAAAGTCGAAGACAAAGTGGAAAATAGAACTGCTCAGCCTGCCCACGCTGTTCTGTAACATGAAGACAAAAGGTTATTTGAAAAAGGGTGACAGACCTTTTTCTTATATCAAAATAGGCCTTTACAAGGAAGAAAGACGCAAAGTTGACATTCCTAAATTAGTTAAAGGCAATGCAACAGTAGACAAAGTAAAAAGACAAAAATTCTGCACATGTGAAGACAAGTCTGCTTTTCAGAAAGGTGCAGAAAAGGTTATGTTGTCTTTTCAACAAGACTTCTCCTTTTTCATTCCGTCCAATGAAAATGTTTCTCTTAGATCCTCTGAGTGAGTATAAAAGGAAGCTTCTAAGGACAGAAAGAGTGGTGAAAAAAGCTAAGTGCTGAAACCAAGAGTGAACGTGCAAGTGTGATTTTCATGCATGCAAGCCTTCTGTGTAAATTAGTATCTGTGTGTCTAAGCTGTTTTACATAAGCTGTTCCCTTAAGTCTTGTAAACACAGTGAGTGCTTCTTAGTGAGTGTATTCATTGTATTCTAGTTTGAGTTTGTCTTAGACTAGTAAACATACTGTTGTATCTGTCATCTCAGCTTGAACTATTCCGCATTCAAGCTTGTTTGTAATTAACAAATTGTTGATAATACGTACAAACATTAAGAAAATAATGTGTAGTTTTTAAATAGCTGTATTCACCCCCCCTCTACAGCTTAAAGCTATATACTTTGGGAACCTCTCGGGACCTACAACTAGTATCAGAGCAGTTTAGAGTGTGTGTCATTCTAGATCTCTCATTCTCCCAAGTTTCCATGGACAACAGTGCTGCAGGTTCCTCTTACTATGACAATGGCTCTATGGGCAAACCTCCAAAATTTAATCATCAAAACTTCTCTGGTTGGAAGTGCAGAATGATGCTCTATTTAGAGAATCTGGATGTACAACTGCCAGAGATAGTGATGGAGAGTCCCTTTGTGCCAACCTCTGTTACTACCATAACTCCAGCGGTTGAAGGAGCTGCTCCTGAAATCAGGACCTTTGAGAAAGCTAAAGCTCAATGGTCTGATGAAGACAAGAGACTGGTGGCTCTAGATGCAAAGGCCAGAAACAATCTGGTCATTTCTCTTCCTGATGATGTGTTCAAACAGGTTGAGAAAATGAAGACAGCAAAAGAAATGTGGGATACTTTGTGTACTGTCTATGATGGACCCACAATCACACTGGACAACAGGATCAACAATCTTGTTAGACAGTATGAACTTTTCTTTGCTAAACCAAAGGAGACTCTCACTGAAACCTACACCAGGTTTACTGCTTTAGTGAATGATCTCAAAGCTGTTGGGATCACTAAGGACAGTCTCACCCTGGTGAATAAATTTCTGGACATTCTACCTGAAGAGTGGAACTACTTCTCAACAATTCTAAGGAACTCAGGTACTATCAGAAGTATGGATCTAGTCAATCTGTATGGATCCTTACTGAATGATGAACAATCAAGGCAACAAAAGAGAAATGCTTTGGAGATGTCCAAAAGAGGTGCAGCCTTTGTGGCTAATGTGAGACAGCCTGTAAATCAGGTGAGTGATGTGTTCACTCAACCTGATCAACAGGATGATGACAAGGAGGAAGAGTCAGGTGAAGAAGATAATGCAGATCTTGCTGAACAAGATGATGAGCAAATGATAGCTATGCTTGTCAAAAGGTTCAACAAGAAAAGGTTTGGAGGAAACATGCTGCGGGGAAGTTCAGGTGCTGGCAAAAAGAAGGCATTTGATAAATCCAAGGCTGAGTGCATCAAATGTGGCAAAACTGGCCATATAGCTGCTGACTGTGTGTCAAAAGCTGTTGGTCAGTCATCCAAACCATACAAGACAAACAAGGATGATGGTTATAGGGTTAAGTACCTTATGGCCATGGCTAAGCTGAGGAAGTTGGAAAACTCAGTGGGTTCCAACCGCCAAAAGGGACTTATGGCAGAGACTTGTGATTGGGAGGAATCTGATTCATCGTCTGATGAAGAAGACAATCAATGTCTGATGGCCAACACTGATGTCCCATCAACAAGCAGTTTCAAACAGGATATGGCTGAAGCTGAAGCTTTCAGCAGCTTAGAGAACTGGAATCCTACTATGATGTATAAGGTACAAAATTTTATGGCTTACAGTTCTGAAGAAAAAGTTAAAATGTTTGAATATATGCTTGTTGATCTAAAAGCTGCTGTTGAGAAGCATAATGCTTTACTATCTGAAATCTCTAAGCTCAAAACTGATCTTAAAACTAAATCCAGTAAACTGGACAGTTTTCATAAGTTGGAAACTGAACTTGATGAATTAAAACACATCAACTCTATTTTACTGGAAGAAAAGAGAGAAACAGATATAAAGCATGCTAAGCTTCAAAAGATAGTTGACTCTTGGTGCCAATCTGCACAAAAAGTCAGCCATTGTATAAGTCAACAGATCCCTGCACAAATCCAAGCCTATCTTGGAGGGGATCTTGACACAGCAGCTTCCATTGTTGAGATCAATAATCTGAAAGAAGATTTATCCACTCTTGGTGAACTTCCAAATACATTCATTCAAAATGTGAATGGTAAACTAATCTCAACAAATAGGTTTGTCAGGTCTCAAAACACTGACAGCTTGTATGAACTTAGCTCAAAAGCTGATGTTGGAATTTGTTCTACATCAAGTCAGCCTGCTAAGTGCTCTGCTGGTTCACACAAGCAAAAGAAAGGAAAACATGTCCAAACTGAAGTTGTGGATACTAAACCTGTTGACAAAACAGGTTCTGAGTCCAAAGCTGATGGTAAAAAACATGTAAATCCTTTTGATGCTAAACACTTTGAAAACAAATTTTCAAAAGGTAAGCAGCCTATTTTCAACAAGGGTAAGTCTCATGTTGAAAATAAAACTGCTGTGATTTCAAATAAGTTTTCAAATCAGAGTGGTAAACTGGTTTTAAATAAGAACAAACTTTTCAAAACCAGACACAGTGAGTATGCTGATAGGCAGCATAAATCACAATCCAGTAGGGGCAAAAACAAAGCCATTGCTCAAACTGAGATAATTAGGAATAAGTTTCCCAAACCTGTGGAAGCTCAAAAGCCAATCAAGCTCCCTTTCTTTGACATCTGTCCACCTAAAAAGAAGACAGAAGAAGCAGCCAAAGCTGTGGCTATTGAGCTATCCACTCAAGCTGTTGATTCAACAAAAAGTAATAAAACTGCTAAACCTGCTGAAAGAATCAACAAAAATAACTCAGAATGTGTTTCTGAAAGATCTTCTTCCAAAAATCCTAAAAAGAGAAAATGTTACAAATGTGGGAAGAAGACACATTTGGCCAAGGATTGTCCTGAATCTGAGGACATGAGGCCTGTTGACTCTGTTGTTTCCCTCACAGCTGTCACAAGCAGTGCTGGAAATGTAACAGTCACTGAGGATGGTATTCAAGCTGATACCATTCAAATAGGGAATATTAGTGTGGATATTTCAAGTCCATCAACAAATGTTGATGAAGTAGGAGAACTCATCTCTGTGATGAGTTCCCCTAAATATGACTAATAATTCTCTTATCACTCTGCAGGAAAAACAACCTACCCAGGTTTGGTACTTGGACAGTGGCTGCTCAGGGCACATGACAGGTTGTAAAGAATTGCTGAGTGAACTCAGGCCTGAAAAAGGGCCAAAAGTCACCTTTGGTGACAATGTACAGGGATCCACTGAGGGATATGGAACTCTTAAAGCTGGTGCTGGCAGTGTTCAAAAGAGTAGCCTATGTGGTTGGGCTAAAACATAACCTTGTTCAGCATAAGCCAACTGTGTGATGCTGGCTACAAGGTTAACTTTGATAGAGCACCTGGGTTACATATTGGATCCCCAAGGCAAAGTTGTGCTATGTGCTCAACGAAAGAAAGGTGTATATGTTGTGGATATGCATTCTGCTGACCCCACAACTGAAACCTGTTTTCTCACAAGAACAAATGCTGATCTGAACTGGCTATGTCACAGAAGACTGTCACATCTGAACTTCAAGAACATCAACAAACTCTGTAAGAAAGAGTTGGTGACAGGTTTGCCTTCTATGACTTTGCTAAGGAGAGTTATGCACAGCTTGTTGGAAGCAGCAGAGAAAAACATCTTTTAAATCCAAACATAATTTCTCTAGGTGATACTCCGACTCTTCTTAAGCGCATCATGGAACTTGTTGAGGACTTATGGTCAGTCTAGTGTCAGGATCCTAAAACGAATAACACAAGATTGATTACTGATTTGAAATTTATCAGAGTATAAATCAATAATCTTGCTTTGAATCAAAGTTTAATTAAGAAGTTTGCGGAATAAGCACTAAAATTATTTGAACAAAAACGTTCAGAACCAATGAAGCCATAAACATAAGAAGTAATCAAGACTGTTTGTATTGCTGAATTCAATGATTACAATCACCTCTAATCTGTTTTGATTAGACGAAGAACACAGACTGTTCTTAGGGTTTTACAACCTTAGAGGCTTAAGAAAACTTAAACAATAAAGCAATTACAGACTCAAAAATACGCAGAAAACTTCTATAAACTTCTATAAACTTCTATACAATAGAATGACCTATTCTCTGTATTTATATTGCTTTTTGGACTTGTTTCCTTGAAGGACTATGACTTTTCTGATAGTAGATATGCTGGAATCTTCGTGTAGATATCTTTCCTGAAAATCAGCACTTTCTGTTTATGAAACTGTTGAGCAGCTTGAATCTCTTGACAGCATGAACTGAGCAGCTTGAGTTGTTTTACTCTGGCAGCTTGAACTTTTA